>JAEIFJ010002561.1:0-73462 GCA_018903435.1 Leucophenga varia
ATCTTTGATGATCACAAGAAGCTACGGGAGCTCGGATAGGATGTCCTATCGCACCCACCGTATAGTCCGGACCTGACACCAAGTGATAACCATCTTATCCGGGCCATACCAAAACGCTCGAAAAGGCTTGCGAAAAGTGGTTGTCTGAGTTTTCTATTTCTATGTATGTTAAATAAAGCGTCGAAAACTCGATCACACATACGACATTACTTATTGAGCGACCCAATATAAAAAAACAAAATATTTTTGTATGGGATAATTAAAAAATCGACTTCTTAAATAAACCGATAGACTAATGCTGTAGTTTACAAGAATTTGAATTCCCTTGCATCGTTGCCTTTCAAATGAAACCGGTTTGGGACTCCTCGGTTCCATTGTTTCAAAATCCAAAGTGGACATAGAAACAGTTTTTACATACTTTTTCAATACGACGAAAGAATGAATAATTAAATAGAGAAGTTAAATTCGGTATACAAGTTGTGGTGTAAATAACTAACTAACTATGATGAATTAGAAAAATATGGGGAAAAATGGGCGGTAATTGGGCGTGGCCACAATATACATAAAATGCCAATAAGCCATACACAAAATAAACAAAAAACTTAGTATCGTATCATTGTGTAACCGGGAAAAGTATGTTTCATTAAAAAAAATGAAGCTGGTGTCAAACAAAAAAAAAATTAAAAATAACTTATTGCGTCAACCGAGCAATGCCGACATTTTCAGCTAGAGTATTTTTATATAACTTTAAAAAAAAAAGATAATCATTGAAGTAAATGTACATCATTCTTTTGCATTAAGAAAAAAAAAACTTTTCGATAAATGTTGGACATAATTTGCTTTTACGATTTTAAATTCCCAATGGAGACAAGACTCAGACGCTGGCTTAGTTAAAAACTTTAGAGAATGAGAAAAAAACAAATAAAGTTTGACATTTGAAAATCTCTTAAGAAGCATTTTAAACAAAAGAAAAGTTATTCGAAGGCGCATTAAATATTAAAGTAAAATGCTTTTTGTGTTTACATTTAAAATGGACTACGGCATTGTCTGCTAACGTAAATGAGCCTTTGACTTTTATGCTTTATGTAAAAGATTGACTACATTTGTCTGTCTGAAATTACTTGAAACAAATTATTATTACTTTTATTCTAATAGATTTAACTATAGCCTTTAACTTATTAATACTTCATCTTGATAAAATGTTTTTGAACGTTGTGCATCATTTTCATTGACTTTAAACATAATGAAAAGTTCAACTGCGTCAAATTATTTTTCGTTTACGTGGGCTGTTTTATTAAAAGATACACTCCGCCATTGACTTAATAGTAAAATATGGATAAAAACGATATTCAGGGAACAAGGGAATCCAATCAGTAATTTTAAAAGCAACAATTTTTTCTTGAATTTCAGATGAGACACTAGAGATAATGTTTTGCTTTTTTTAATTTCACTTAACTATAATCCTGCAATCCTTGATAGGATTTTTTAATTGTCAGACCCAATCCTAAAAGCAGCAGCCAATAATATTCTGAATCAATGACAGCCACTCTTCTGGAACAAGCAATGATGACAACATGGCAGCATATCCTTTGCATATATGAATAATTCTGAAATATTGCAGACACTACTACACTGGGCGGTTAGCTACTTCAGTAAAAATAACGAAAGCGCTCAAGTGTCATTTTCAATTTTTCTATCTTTGTTTCTCTGTAAAAGATACAATTTTTTTATCGAATAAGCTGCACAAAGATAATTGTTTCACTTCGGAAAAAGGATTTTATAATTGAATTAAAATGGAATTACAAAAAATTTGTTAACTCTTATTGATTTAATTCAATTGGATTTAGTTATACTTGTACTTTTGCAGCTTAGTTTTTTTTTTTTTTTTTTTTTTTGGATTGACGCAAAGCTGCTCGTTAAGTTGCTATTCACTTCGAAACATTTCATACAATCAGCGACAGGACAGCACTTTACGTCTACTAAAAGCAGCCAAAAGGCATTTTCACAACAATTTAGTACAATTTCCGGTTACATCTCGAGTTTATCCCTTTTTTTTTTTTTTGCACACAACAAACAATTTAGTTCAGTTTGTCAGGATTTTGTTTTTTTGTGGTGATATTTTTATACTTTTTAAATTTGCCTTAGGTGTGACGGAGAAAAGTGTTTTTGTTTGTGTTTAGGAAAACATAAAAAAATAAAAATAAACTAAAATTATTTGTGTTTAAATTTGGCAGCTTTCAAAAAAGTTTAAGCTTTTTTACGAAAAGTTTAATGAAGCCTTTCATTCATTCTGTAAAAATTTTTTATATCGTTTCAATTTAAAAATATCCTGACACAATATTTTCTATCTCTTTTTGTGCTTGCATGCACATATTTACAGTTAAGTTGATTTTGTGTGTGTTTGGCGCGAAACGCTCGATAGATGGCGTTTACAGTACATTAATATTTGATTTTGTTGTTTGTTTTTAATTTACTCGAAAGCAAATTTATTTAGATACAGCAAGCAGCAAGTATCAGCCAAACAAGCAGTCAGCCAGTACGCCAGCCAGCCAACCAGTCAGTCACTTCAATTTATATGCTCGCAAATAAATGAATATACACATATGAGGGTTGTCCGTTAAGAATCGAAGCTCTAAGCAAACTGTAAATCTAATCTAATATGTATAAAACTGTAAAAAATTTTTCTATGTCCGCTATGAACTTTGAAACCAATCAACCGATAAGTCCCAAATCGGTTTCATTTTAAAGGCAACAATGCAAGTATAAATTTAAGCCACTAAAACAATGTATTAGGCATATTCGGTTCATTAAGAAGTTCATTTTCTAATTTTCCCAAATAAAAATGTTTTACTTTTATATGTTTTTGTTATAGCCCCAACATATTGTGGTCTCATTGCAATAAAAAAAAAAAAAAAAACAGGTGATTGCAGCGAGTCCCAACACATTATAGGAACGCAACAATAACAAAACATTGGTATTTTTTAGTATATTTTTATTTAAGCTACAAAATATTTTAGTTTGCGCTGCTATAACAAAAACATCAAATAGTAAAAATGTCATCGAAAAGAATCCCAATTGCACAAAAATCGGATGATGCGAAACGAAAAAGAACCGGAAGAGCGGCCGAAACGCCCGAATGGAAGCTGTTCGTCTAATCCACTCAACGCGACAGAAACTTTGACAGAAAATTTCGAGAAATCTAACTAAATTTTTTATACTATATATATTCCCACCCAAAAATAAAAATCCGTAATAGACGCAGAATACGAAATCCACGGGACAACTCTGACAAAAGGCAAAAATGGCGTGAACCTTCAGAACTTCAAATTTGGCGGTTAATTGGTCTAAATCCGACATTTCCGATATTAAAACTAAATTTCAGATTTATGCATTTCCTAACATTTCGTCTATAAAATAGTGCAAAACTGGAAAAAATTTCTTTTAGCTTAAAAAGTAATATTTTGAATAGGCTTGTAAAAATGTAAATCCTTAAAAATTTGGAATTGAAAAAATTTTGAAGCTATTACTTCTTGGAAGAGTCTACATAATCTCCTTGGGTGAATATATATCTTATAAGTAGTCCTAGAGATAATAAATTTCACAGTCAGAATCAACGGGACAATTTTGAAAAAAACCTAGATGTGAGAGATCGGGAAAAGTTATTAATTAAGATTCAACACTGATCTATAAAAGATGATGCCTTAACCGTAGGATCTTCAACCACTATCAACATCGGATATTACTCTGCTTAGTGTCGGGAGGCCCATCTTCAATTACCATTTAGAAGAGCGTCGGAATGAAAACGATTGGTCAACTACAAAATAAGGTTAGCTAAGAGCACATATAGACGCTTTAAATTGCTGGTAAGCAGCTACCGAAGATCATCGGAAATTTACTTAACGGGTCTCGATCTGATCGCATATATTTGTTGTTAAGAACAACTTCAACTTCGTGGTCTTTAAGATCATGGTGGTGTGGGGTCTAACTTTCTGTAGCTGGTTATTGGCCTTTTAGCGCTCAAAACAAAAATAAAAAAGGCAGGGTACCACAACCCATATCCTTCTAGGAAAGACTGGGTTGGAATACCCTTAGCAACTTGCAGGCTGCTTATAAAAGAGAAGACGCTACTTACTGCAAACAGAAACTGAAAAACTTGCAGCAATCCAGCATCAACTGGCCTGATTACAATCGTAATACGTCATATCACATCCTCAAGATGAATAGATTAGATATTGCCTCACTAATAGCAGTGACCACGGAACACTGTCTCAAAGTCACTCATGCTATGAGGCTAGGTGTCGCCTTTAACAACTTTTTGTAGAGTCTGTGGCAATAAAGATAAGAATGAAACAGTTGAACATCTTCTCTGCTATTGCCCAGCTCTGAGTAGAAAAAGATTCAAACACTTGGGAAAGTTTTTTTTAGAAGATCTATCAGAAATAGCAAAGATCGAAACCAGAAGCTTATCGAAATATGTTAAGGCAACAAAATGGTGGTAACTTTGGTCCTATGACTCTGAGCTGAGACCAAAAGGACCTAAGTGTTGTAGTGCTCGTCTGAGCACTCAGCCACCTTAACCTAACGGTCAGCTGACCTCTACGAAAACAATTAAGTAATTAAGCAGGATTTGTTTGAAAGAGAAAAAAAAGTAGAACCAATGAAGCTCACCATACCCTCCATAAATTCTATTAAGTGAATAGTTTTTTTTTTATTTTATAGTTTTTATTACTATTTTGTATGTCATTTCGGCAGCATTTTCGTCTCTTTTCACTTGCAGCTCTTTTTGGTGGCATTTTTGTACTCTTTTGATTGCAGCGTACCCAAAATTTGTTGGGGCTACTATGAAAACATACAAAGAAGCACTAAAAAATCACTGATTTTTTAAATTTTTTTCCAAGGCCATTCTAAATATTTGAAATATCTAAATTTCTTTATTGTAAAATACAAAACACTTTTTGCACAACCCATTTTAAAGTATATAAATTTATAACTCACAAACTCTTCCATAAAAAGCTTTGAAAGCAAAAAACGCAGCATGCTCGTATACAGTCATGCATAACGGCTGCCTTGGGATACTATGAGGTTTTTGCGCTACAACGCGTTCTAATAGATACATACTTCATTTTCTACTTCATCATCATCAGCAGCATCAGCATCAGCAACACCATGGTGCATTTACTTTTGCTTGTGTTTATATTGGCAGCTCTAAATGGTCGTCACATTGGCATAAAACCACGCTTTTCTGATGCAGCGTGGCAAGCAAGCCAAACAACAAAAAAAAACAACAAAGGAAACAGCTATCGAACTGACTTGTCTATTATTTTGCTTGTGCATTCAAGAATTTAAGCTGCAAATTGATTTTCTGTAATCTTTGCTTTCAGCTAGTTGGGTTTTTTTTTCATATAAAAGCAGCAACGTGTGTGTTAAACTGCTTAAACAGAGAAAAGTGTGACACAATTACTCAAACAAAAAAAGTAATTAATTAAATTATTGATTTTATTTATTAAAAAAAAAATTAACTAAAGTTATTTAAGCTTAAAATATGAGTTGCTATTTTTGTTAAGTTCTAAAAAAAAATGTATACGTATACGCCATGTATGCCACAGCAAAGACTAAATTTAAATTAAAAGTCAACAAAAGGCCATAGACCATTTCAAATAAACCAGAAAAAGATACAAACTACAGGAACCGCACATTTATAATAAATATTTTCATTCAGTTCATTTTGAATATGTTGTGTATATAACACTAAACTTTTGACCATTGTGGCAGTGTTAACCACATTTAAGGTTACTTTTACACGTGCATAACTAGTATTCCAGTGTTTTCTATTTTTTTTTTTTTTTTTTTTTTTGCGGTTGAGTTAGCCTTTGTCGCATTACTCAAATGTCCTTTGCAACGCTCCTTTGGTTTTGTACATACCTGAATAAGAAATATTAATCCGTTGGCGAGACTTCCGTTTTGTGTGTGTTTTTTTAATTAATTAAAATAAAATCTTGCATTTTGATATTTCTGACAAAACAGATTAGCAAACGTATTGTGTAACTTTGAGTTGTATTTAAATATTTTTATCTTAATATTTTATTTATGCAGTGCAACACAGCTGCTTTAACTGTTTGACATGTGCCTACATACGATTTTTCATTTTTTAAACTTGACAGCATTTTCAATTTTATAAAATTTATGCTTTAAAAGCTGCCCAAAAATGGATTGACTTTTGCCTTGACCCATATGTGTCAGTTGTTGAGGTTTGTTGTGTGTGCTTTATTGTTTTAAGTTATTTAAATATTTAAGCTTTTTTTTGTTTTCGAAAGAATTTTTAAAATACAGGGTGCTCCGTTTAGTGGTTTTCAATGTAAAACTGCTATCCTGCGATATGGATACCTGAAGAGAAATGTTTATGCCGATAAACCAAAATAAAGCAGCTCAATGCTAATATATGCCAAGAAAATGACCGTATTCCTAGATATATAAAAAGTGATCGATATCATCTTTCATAAATGATCAAACAAATCCAAAAGTTTTACTCAATAACAAAGGAGATTAGTGTTCGCCAAAAAAACAAAAAAATCACTTTTAGTGATTTTTTCACAGTGAGTATTTGACAAAGATTTTTCACAGTGATTTTTTTCACAGAGATTTTTCACAGTGATTTTTTACAGCTATTTTTTTACATTGATTTAAAATCAAAATGTCCCACTGCGACTGAAGGTAGTGATTTTAAATTTTTTTTCTTCCTCTGTGAAAATGTTTCGTTATCAACGATTTTGTGTATTGCTCTTTGCAAACAGTGCAACTGTTCTTTTATCAGTGATTTGTGCACTTCTCTATTTTCGCGAATCGTTCATATTCATTTGAACACCGAACCTGTACAAATTCGTGAATACATTTGCCAGTCACTTGAATCGTCAAACGTGAAATTTTGCGGAAAGTGCGATCTATTGAAATGATTGAATAGCGAAAGTGAAATGTGATATTTTTTATACAAATTATACAAAAAAGACTGAAATGCAAAATGTTTTTTTTTTTTCAAAACTCGATAAAAAAGGTGTGACTAGCTCAAACCGGCAACAGCAAAGGAAGTAACCAAGAACAAAAATTTTTACAATGAAAGTAGTGTTTTTAATGTTTAGTCGGTTTTTCAAATTACAAATTACCTAGGACCGAGAAAAGAGTAGGTTTCGAGTTACAGCTTAATATCTTTAAAACTGAGCAAATGAATTACCTCGCAACAGAAAGACGGACAGACGCATAAAGACATGGCAAGATCGATACGTCTTCTCGTGCTGATCAAGAATGTATATACTTTATAGGACCTATAATTTCTCCTTGAATACATTACAAACACTCTGACAAAACGACAATACCCTCCACTACTATAAAAAGCTCCTTGCAACTAATAAGTACAAATAAAATTTCAAATTTATTTAACTGTACTAGTAGTAATCGTATCTTGTACTTGTTGCTAAAAGTACTACACAAACAAGTAAATAGAAATATACTTAGTAGTTGTATAAGAGTAGTTAAGTAGAATGTTCATCAAAATACTAAATGGCTGTAAGCGATTTCTTGGCAAATAGCCAAAAAGTAGTTTTCTTTTTTTGCGCTGCTTACAAAGAAATAAAGTAACACAAAAAGAATGATGAAGAAGAGCAAAAGCAAAAACATCAAAATCAAAAGCTAAAGCTAAAGTGAAGAAACATTTTTGAACTAAAAACTTGTTATCTTAATGGATATTTCCGCGCACTCAGACACTCCAGACAGTCACTCCATATTTTTGCTTGTCCAACCATTTTGCCATAGACTACTTTTAGGCGCGCTGCAAAAAAAGTTTGCTTCAAGTTATAACAGATAAATAAAAAAAAGAAAACCAAATATTTTTTAGCGTAAATATTTGCAAAAAAAAAAAAAAAAAGAAATAACAGAAGCAATGAAATCAAGTTGTAAATATATTTATTTAAAAATAAAAAAGAGGAAAAAATTGTTCAAATAGATTGTTGTCGACTTAAAGAGTCAGCAAAAGAAAATCAATTTTCTACAAAGACAAGAAGCAACAACAAAAAAAAAGAAAAGCGTACATTAAATATTAACAATTTAATCTACTCGATAGCGCGAATTCGAAACACTCTCTAAAAAGTAGCGAAACTTCAGAGTAAGAAATAGAAATTTAACTTCTTAGAAATAGATACGACAGGTTAAGCGAAAACTAAGTGTCTTAAGTAGACAGGCAGATATTCAGACAGACATACAGACAGACAGACAGTCGAATAGGTGAATGACAACGAACGTTTGCGATATCAGCTTAGACTTGGCGTGTATCTTGTATTTTATACGTGTATATTTTATTCGATACATATCTCAGATACTGCTGCTTACTGCAAATACAGATACACTCGGTTTAAGTGTTCAGGTTGTGCATTGCATACAAAACAGCTTAGTGGTTTGAGTAGCAACAGTGGAGCAGTAGCAGCAAACCAAAATTTATCTTACTTCAAGTTGTTACATAATTTTAGCAATGATAGCAATAAAGGCGTACATTGTACAGAACAACAAACAAATCTTGCCCTAATTAGTATTATATGCTGTACTGTGCTGTCTGTCTGTCTGTCTGTGAGTGAAGTCAGTTATTTCCGTTGATTTCACTGGGAATTTTGTACTGTTTTGGCATTTTGTTTGATGCTTTAAACGCCCACATTGTATAGTAATAATATAGTAGGCGGTTTGTGTAGAAATTATACATTAAATTAATATGCAGATTGAGTAGATATAGTGTGTCGGATAGTGTAAGTTTAATCTAGTTTAAATATCTTTTTTTATGGATCCACGAAAAAACATATTGTCTCCAGCTTTTATTTCTACTTTAATTGAAAACTAATCAAGTGTTGATTTTTGCAGACTAACTCAAGGCTTATGCTTTAAATTTTTTTTTTATTAAAATATTATTTATAAAATACGCCCAATATCAAGTTTCTAGGTATTCACATATCAAAGACATCTCTTTTTCAGTGTCAAGGCCTCTATTGGGCCCAAATCACGTTTTAGTGCTCACCTGCAAACTAAAAAAAAAATAGAAAAAAAAAACAGTCAAAACACTTGTTTTGAGTCCACTAGTGGGTTCCAGGTCAAAATTTTAGAGATCCATTGAACACACCAAAAATATTTTGCAACCATATTTCAAATACACCCAAGGTCCAAGGCCCCCATTTTACCTGGGTCAAAAATTCTTTAAATTACGTCCTAGTGTTCACCTAAAATCTAAAAAACAAAAAATTAAAAAAAAATTGGTCTAAAAATCTATTTTCGGTCAACCAATTGGTTCCAGGTTCACATTTCGGAAATCCTGTGAACACACCAAAAATTTCACGGCCATCTTTCAAATACGCCCAGTTTCATGTCTGTACGTCTATTTATTTCAAAGATGTGGCTTTCCAGTTTCAAGGCCCCTATGAAATCTAAAACAAAAACAAAATTGGTCTAAAAATCTATTTTAGGTTCACCAATGGGTCCAAGATCCAAATTCCAGAAATTCCTTGAACACATCAACAATATTTTCTAATTAACTTAAAAATGACCCCAGTTTCTAGTCTCTACGTCTTTTCTCTCCAAAGATATTGCTTTTCCGGTTTCAAGGTTCTATTAGGCCCCAGCTCAAATCCCGCCTAAGTGCTCCCTCTACTGAATGCGTCTAAATCGTAACCCGTTTGACCGGTCTACACGCCACCTTTAAATCAGTCAATCAGTCAGTCTGGTTGAAGAGACTTATAAATATATGTATGTGTAGGTATGTATAACGAACAAGGTCATCTCAATGATGCTTACGGTTTATAAGTTGATAAATTTATTCTGCATGCAATTTACTAAAGATATCTTCAAGATACTTCAATTAACAAAAAAAAAAATGCATAAGTAGCAATATTATTTCATAAAATTCATTAAGTTAGCAAAGATTAGTTAGCTTTAAAATCATTTCTTAAGTAATCAAAACCACAACCTAAATATAGTTTAACTAAATGCTTTGAGTGGTTTACAATAAAACGTTTGATTATGTTTTCAATATGGTTTCTATTCAATTTCACATGAATACGAAATATAATTTTGCTAATTTTAAAGACATAAATGTTTCGAATATTTTTGTGTAAATATTATCGAAAAGTTAGTTTTAGTTTATGAATTTTATGTTACATATTTCAGTTTAATTTCGTTTTTGAAAACCGCATGATTTAAGAGATATAAAATAGATGAAATGAATGCTTAAATTGAAGTGTTAATATTTATGAAATTGGTTTTTGTTGCTATTAAAATTATTATTTAAAAATAAAAAATCTATAAAAATATATTAAAAACTTTGTAAGTATGTATTTCCTGATACCTTATAAAAAAGAAGCTATTCGCTTGTCAATTGTTTCAAAAGCCAATTTGCTTTGAATGTCATCGCTTCATTTGCACGCTTAAGGCATAAAGTATTGCTGCAACCTTTGATATTGATTATGAATAAATTCATGAGTATAAAAACTTTTGCCTTTAGCAATAATGCTTCTGATACCCTTAGCAATTTTTGTTGAGTTGTTTCACTTATTAACATTATTTTATGATTATACAACGAAAGAAGTTGCATTTTAATAAGTAGTGATTTAACAATCGGAATTTATTTAACAATAATTTATGTGAGTGGCTATTAAAAAGTAATCGGTCAATCAAAAATTTTTTAAGATATGTGGAATACAAGAAAATACAAGTAAATGTTTACATAGCACAGTTGGCCATCTATTGCCAAAGAGACTGCCATCTGTCGGTCAAAAAAGTTAAAGTGATCATGTGTTTGTGGCGGGTAGCAATTTGAAATACGAAGCATAAGTTGAACCCTTTAATACTTTTTACAATACAGAATAAAAAAAAGACACTCAAAACACGATTTATGAAGCCTTTATCTGCTTTTCTCGAAAACCAGATGTAGATAGGCCTAAAAATACCGAAGTTTTTACAAGTCGTGACGATGTTTAGCGAGTGAATGCCAAGTTATTTGTCTTACTTTCATTCATAGCTAGTCCTTTTTTAACAGCAAACTTTTTCAATCTATGCGAAAGCCTTGATGTATGCTACATTTTTAAGAAAATAATGGTTTTTTTTTTCTCAACTTCCATACAAAAAGAACTTTAAATTGAAAGTTTTGATTTATAATCTTACAACTTCTGCATCATAAAATATCTCGGTACTATATATGTATACATTATCTTATTACACTGTATAAGTTTTCACAGTGTTTTTGATAGCGTTTTGTCTGCAGTTTCGCTGCTTTCTTGAAATATTTTTCGCACAAATCGCTGCCATAGATAATAGTCAACTTCATCGTTTTCAATGTTGTGTCGTGGGTTTTTCTTTTTTCATTTTCATTTTTGCCATTTTATTACCCGCCTGAATCGATGCACTTCAATTGCCATTGAACATAAACAATGTCGGAAATCAATAAATTTTTAATGCATTGCGGCAAACCATGCCGGAAGTTGTGAACCAGACTAAACAGTTTTCTGAAAAGTTGAAATTTATGTGTTTCCTAAGAAATTTTGACATTTTTCTTTTCATTTTCGTAGGTTTTTCTTTATTTTTTTTTTTAATTTAAATTTTGCTTTAAAGCGCTTTAGTTGCATAGTAAATTTTTTTCTGGTTTCAGTGAACATTTTAATCTAGTTTTAATAATGCTTCAATGCATCGCATTTACAAGATGTTTTAAAGAAAAATAACAGCAGAAGCAACAGCTGTGATTCTTCATTTCTCGCGCGAGAGCTCGCACATTTCAAGGTAGTCAGTCAGTCAGTCCGCAGTCAGTCAGTCGTCATTCATCAATCACTTTGCACTTGGGAAACGAAGAAAACGAAGCACAAGTTTATTTGGTTCAAGGAGCAACTATGGTAAAAACCAGGTGAAGTATGTTGTAGTAGAAGAAAATATGTAGTAAGGAATTGCACCATGAAGGTCTTACGGCAACATCAGTGAAAAATCAAGCAACTTGCATGCAGTGCTGAGCGCAGCGATTAATTTCACTTCAATGTGCAATGCAATATTTCATTTAAAGCAGCAGTTTGAGCAGCATGGAAATTTGTTGTATTTGTTGTTAAATTTTTTTCACTTTGTACAATCCAGAAAATCTGAATGGAAATTTTCAAATGTATAAGTTGATCTGATTGAATATTAATTAGCGTTCAAGTTGTATCTTGATTAATATATACGACGATGTAAGCGTTGAGTAAAATTGGTATATGGCATATTTTTGAAACATAAATGGTAGAACCTACCAATATATTATCGACCAGCATTCGTAGACATTAGAGCTGCAAGACAATCGATGTTTATGATCAGCGATGTTTTCGATAGTTTTCGATTGTTATTATAAAAACAACATTGATACTATCGATAGCGGCAAAAAATGTAAAAACATCGAAACTATCGATAGTGCAATCGATTGTTTTTCAGCTCTATTCAATAGTACTGCGGACGGACATTGTATATAGACATTGTATAGTAGGAAACCCCAGTTTTGGCTGAATCGAGCGAAAGTTATTTCTCGATAGGTCGATGTGTACTAGACGAGGGCCGTTCCATAAATTGGAAGAAATTTGTTAGAACTAGATGTAGCGTAGCACTGTATGTTAGCACTGAGGTTTACGACGGAATAGTTAGTTAGTTGTGGGTTTCATAAGCTGGCCCACGTTTCATGAGTGTGGAACGAGAGCCGGTTAAATAGTTCACGAGAACCACGGCTTATATTAGTGCAAAAGAGAGGCATTGCAGGATGTGGCAGTGCAGGCAAACATAAAAACATACTAAAAAATGACAGTTTTTTGATTGCAGCTTATCCAAAATATGTTTGGGAACGCTGCAGTCTTCTCTTTTTGTGTTTGATTTTTAATTGCAGCGAGTCCACAATATGTTGGGGCTGGTATAACGAAATCAAATAAAAAAGCAAAAATTTGTTAATCGTCTTCTTTAATCAACCGAATGTGCCGAATTTATTGGTTTTAGTGGAATTTTTATTAACTTGCATTATTGCCTTTCAAATGAATTCGTTTTGGAACCCATCGGTTCCATGGTTTCAACATGCATAGCGGACATAGAAACATTTTTTCTATTTTTTTTCTATAGATTTATTTTTTACAGTTAAATAAGTTTTTGCAACTTGTTAAACTAACCTCCATAGTAGAGTAGCAGTTGTGTTATTTATTACAACGCTACAGTCTGCACAAATGCAACATCTACAAAGATTGATTTCGCTTAGACAAACCAAAGAGTTGCTTGGTACAATATAGTCAGCAGTAATTTTGTATGCTTGCTGTACACACAATTCAAGAACCATCGACATAAATTATGCAACTATATTGACTTCGCGTTGTGCCTTTTGGTCATATTGAACTGTGTACTGCCATTTTTCTCTCTATTTTTTTTTTTTTTTTTGCCTCTAGATACACAACATTTTGATAGACTGCGGCGCTTGAGGTTAAAATCGTTTACGTCGTCTAGCAATGAAGCACGTTGTCAGACAATGAAATACGCCTCTCTGTCATATCTGGTAGTAGTGACTCTAGTAGTGGTATACTCATTCATTCTGACGCAATGTGTTCATGCAACTGGTCAGGCCATAAATTAAATGCTAAATCGTTGTAGACTGCATGACATGCAAAGCGTTGAGAATGATTGCATTCCGTATTAAGTGTTTCAAGTAGTTCACTAAAAATTTTATTTATTTTTTTTTTGTATCATAACAATTGCTGCCATTAAACAGAAACAGATGCTTTCGGTGTTTTGCAATTTGTTATTGATGCTCGTTTAAATTTTTATGAGTACTTATGTAATTCGAATCAATTGAAAAAGGGTTAATATGCATAAAAATTAATTTGAAATGATTTAATTATCTCATAAATGCCAACAATAATAATGTAAATTGTTAAGTAGATTCTTATAAGCAGTAAAACATTCAGCATTCATTCTTCCAATTACACAACAGCCTACATCATTGCCAACAACGATAAATGTCAATGACAACAGCAGCATCGGCATCAGTTATCTATAGAACCATGAAGCGCATTATAGATTGTTGAAGCAATTCCATGCGTCCATTTTGTGCAAAGTATACCTAAATTTGAAGTCATTCGTCGTCACTGTTAATTTGACTAAGTGCACTTCAATTAAAACGGTGCCACTGGAAAATTTTGTAGATTCAATGGAGTACTTTGCATTTAGCATGATGTGCCGCATTGAGAGCTGTTTTGGCAAGAAGCTACAATGATTGCTTAAAAATATATACTAAATCGTACAGTATAGGTGATACCAATGTCATCAAAAATTGAGTCATTCGTGTGACATTTTTAATGGTGTAAGGTGATAAAGACGTGCAATAATTGTTGTATGCTTAAGATAATATAATTATCTGTAAATATAAAATAGTAAAATCGTTTCTATGTTCGCTATGGACTTTGAAATTATCCAACCGATTAGTATCAAATTGGTTTCATTTGAAAGGCAAGAAGGCAAGTACAGTTATAGATCACTAAAACATCGCATTGGGCACATTTGGTTTATTTATGAAGTCGATTTTACACTTTTCCCATATAAAAATTTTTGCTTTGTTGTATGTTTTCATAAAGAATGGTATTTTTTAGTGCTTTTGTGTATGCTTTCCTACTAGCCCCAACGTATTTTAGTGAAGCTGCAAACAAAAAAAAAAAAAAAAAAAATATGGTTATCTCTAGTGAGACCGAAGCTCAAATACCCACCACATGAAACTTTAATCATTTTCTTGACAAATAAAAAAAATGGAAGGTGACTTTGCATGGGGTTTATGTGTCATAGTCATAGGATAACAGTAGAAGTAATTTTACCCAGAAAGGAGTGAATATATCCATACGGGGGCTATATCAAAATATGGGCGTGGCACCTTTCTTTTGCTATTGGTTGCCATTAGAAGTGTTTTTACAAAATTTGTAGTAAATATTTTCATAAAAAATAACTATTTTCATACAAAAATCGAAAAAGTTTTTGTTTTTTAATGCGAAAAAAAGTGGTAAGTTTGTATGGGGGGCTATATCTAAAAATGGGCGTGACACCTTGGCTCTGGCATGAAATTTGCCTAGGATCATAAAATGCTTAAGTTTAGAATTTCAGGTCAATATTTTAAAAACTTTCCGACAAAAACACATTGCAACAAACAGACAGACGGACATTTAGACAGACGGACGGACATGGCTAAATCGATTCGTCTTATCAAGCTGACCAATAATATATATACTTTATTGGGGTCTCCGATGCGCTCCAAACTTTCCGACAAACGTATAATGCCCTTCACACCATGTGTGGTGGGTATGAAAAAGTAGAAAAATGCCTCGGAAAACAACCGAATCGTAGTAGCACACGGGTATCCACTAGTACTGTTGATCCCAAATTCATTTTTTTATAGAAACTTGAGAAATAAATATACAGATTTTTGTAAGCTGGTATATTTTAGACCGATATGACCACGTCCACTCTCACCGTTCATATTTTGTTACACTTCAGAAACCGGAAATTTGGCCAAAGCCAACAACTGAATGGTGCGGACATTGTATATGTATCTTTAAGATATTCAGATATTTTTTACTAATTTGTTTTGTTTTTTAAGCCCAAAACTTTCTCATTCAACCTCGCATCTAAATCAAATACATTCCTCTGAAGACAGCCTGTTATGATTTATTCGAATTCCCGTGCTATTGTTCTACGCTTTCTAAGCTAAAACATGTTCAATTTGTTTATGCGTGTTTTTGACAAGGGAACAACACAACCGAATGACATGTTTTATTGTTGTACGCATTGAAATTATAAATTTATGGCACAAACTCTCGGCTATAACAATAATACTAATACACTATATACATACAGATTTATTTTAATATTTTAAACTTTTGACAAGGCAAAGCTGTGTTTGCTATGATTGAAGTAGCGCAATTTTAGCTGAGTACGTGATAGATTTCTAAATTATAAAGCAAAAGCAGCCATTAAAAAAAAATAAATTAAATAAAATATCAAATGTTTAAATTTATTGTTATTAAAAATGCATTTGTATGACATGCATGAAATATTTTTGAAAATAAAAAAAAAAACAGGAAAAAAAAAATTTGTTCTATAAATCTAAATCAAACTTCAAATCAAAAACTTTTACAAAAACGAAAACCGAAAAAAAATATATATGAAAGCGAATTTGATTTATTTGCGCAAATATTGAAAAGAAAATAAAATGTTTATTCTATAAAAAAAAAATAAATATTAAATAAAATGAAGCGTAAATATACACTTTTTTTAAAATATAAAAAAAAATATTTGCTTGAAAGATAAAAATCAAATTTCTAACTAAATATGTATTAGATACATATTTATTTATTTATTTTTTTTTAGAACTACATTTCTGACAACGAAGAGGATAAATTATCTATTGGGTTGCCCCAAAAGAAATCGACGATTTTTCAAAAGAAAGTATATAAATTTTTTTTTTTAAATTTTAGAATCTTTATCTGCGAAAAACGGAACGAAGTGCGATTGTATAGCCTCGTCATTATCGAAAGTTTTATCATTTAAGGAGTTTTGCAAAGACCGAAACAAATGGTATGCATCAAATGGTGAATGCATCAAAAGTTCCCAGCCAAGCTCTCTCAGTTTTTTACGAGTGACCAAAGATGTTTGCGGTCTAGCGTTGTTCTGGTGGAATATGACACATTTGACAATTCCACATTGACCAATTCTAACCGCTTCTTGTTGACAGTAGACATCCGAATTAATCGTTTGGTTCCTTGGAAGCAGCTCAAAATATACTACACCCTTCCAATCCCACCAAACTGACAGCATAATCTTCTCTTGATGAATATCAGTCTTTGAACTGGTTTGTGGCGCTTCATCATGCCTGGACCGTGATCGTTTTCGATTGAAGTGGTTGTAAACAATCCATTTTTCATCTCCAGCTATGATTCGCTTCAAAAATGGATCATATTCATTGAAGTGTTTTGTTAAATGAATTTCTTTCAATTTATGTGAGACCCAAATATCAAGTTTTTTTTACCAGTCCAAGACGTCGTATATGATTATTAATGGTTGATTTTGGTATATTTAACTGCTACCACCTCCCATTTTTTAAATTTGCTGCTTCTAGTAACATGTACACCGAATTTAATTTCTCTCAAAAATACGATGAATTTTTGTAACGTTTTTATGAGCCCACGCACACCACCGCATTAAGGGGTTTGAAAAATATTTCACATCCGATTCACAGACCTACTGAATAGGCATACAAAATTCACAATGGTAAAACTATTTTATTTGTCCAAGTAAACTAAGCTCCCAAAAAAATCTACTACACCACATAAAATTATGTTAAAATTATTACTGCATGCTTCAATGAAATTTTGCGCTTCACAATAATTTCCTCTTGAAAATTCTTTGAGAGATTCTTTAGTGAAGTTTAAATTAATAAACTAAATAATTATATTTGCTTTGAGTTCTCATGCAACTATGCAGCGCTTTGCTGGAAGCCATTGTTTAAGTTTCGCTTGACGCCATTTTGACCAAAAAAAAAAAATGGCAGCCAAAGAAGAAGTTTGGCGCATATGTGTTAGGTATTCTCTTTAAAGTTGTTTTATTTTATTTTTGTTGTTGTTTGTTCAGCATAATTAAATTAATAAAACAAAAAAAAAAAATATGTAAAAATTAGCACTACAAGCTTTCGAGTCCTCGAGCTACTTTATGCGCAATGAATTAATTGTAAATTCATTAAAAAAAAAAAAAGAATTTATGAAATGCATTTTAGCCGTTTTCATTCCATTATAAAAATTCGTTTTGGTATTCGCAATTCGAACATTTGTAATTGATTTTTATTAACACTTTTATTGCGTTTTACATTTCGTTGCATTTCATTATTTTCAGCTTTATTTTTTTCATTTTTTTTTTTTATTGAATTTATTTTATTTTTTAATTAAATATTTGTATGCGTTGAAATTTAATCAATTTATTTGTGATTTTTTATTTTTTATATTTTTTATTTTAATTCCAGATTTAATGCTTGTAAAATGAAACCATTACAAGTGGAGAGTGATTTTATTATTATTATTTTTTTTCGCGGTAGGCATAATATGTAGTATGTCCGTCTGTCTGTGTATAACTTTGTAACCGCTCTACCGTGTGGTAATTAATAAGCATTGTAATTAAGCGAAAACGCTTTTTAAATTTTTACACAATTTAAAATAATACGTGTCACCTTTTGGCTGTATTTAATGGAGTGAAGCATTGCATTAATAAATTTTTGTTCTTTCCACTTTATAAGCTCATTGGCTGGTGTTGTGCACTAATCGGCTTAAAAATGACAATAAATATTGTTTCTTCTACTCTGACCGCTCATTTTTGTTATTTTTTTTTTTTTTTTGTTTAAAATAAAATATTTATGCTAATTATTATTATCGGCAATGGACAATAAAGCACGGCTGTAATGTTGTAAATTTATGTATGTGGAACATGTGTGAAGCATTAAAGGTGCGTTTTGTATTATTATGTACATTCTTTTTTAAATTTATTTAAATATAATTAAATTATAAATAACGTTGTGCTCAAAACCGCGCACTATGCGCTACTTGCGTGGGAAGAGATTGTGCCACAAACTCTATCTAATTATATAAAATAGCATAAAGGTTTCTATGTCCGCTATGCACGTTGAAACCATACAACCGATTTGTCCCAAACCTGTTTTATTTAAAAAGCAACTTGCAGGAAATTAAAATTCAACTAAAACAATGCATTTTGCACATTCGGTTCATTCAAAAAGTCGATTTTCTAATTTTCCCTTACCAAAATATTTTGTTTTTAATGTGTTTGTGGACTCGCTGTAATAAAAAACAATAAACAGGTGATTGCCTCAAGAGACTCCACCCAGATGATCTACCTACGCGGCAATAGACTCCAAGAGTAACATAACTTATTATGCTTAATGCTAATACTTTAATTTCTTGTCACGTTTTAGATTTCATAAATATGTTTAAAGTTTCTTCAGTGAAATGCTCAACATAAATAAATAATTAAAAAAAAAAAAAAAAAAACAAGGAAAAACGTTAACTTCGTTAACTAGTTAATGCGATCATCCTACACACATTTATAAATGTACTTTATCATACAAAAGTTCGGGAATAATCGGTAAGTTTGTATGGGGGCCATACATAAAGATGGGCGTGGCATCCTGGTTTTGGAACTGGATGATATGAGAGGTGTTTTTATCCAATTTTGAGTGAATACTTTCATAAATAATACCTATTTTTATAAAATTCGGAAATGGGCGGTAAATTTGTATGGGGGCTACACCCTAAAAATGGGGGGTGGCCCTTCCTTTCATACCTTCTTTTAGTCGTTCGAGAGAAAACGCTTCACTTCTGAACTTCAGCTTAATATCTTTTAAACTGACCGAACAAAATGAAGAAACAAACAGCGCATATTTATTTGTTGCTAAACGGCATTTAAATATTTTTGAAAACTAATTTACAGATTTAAACGTTTATTTTTTTCTGTTTTTTGTTATAAAAAAAAAAACAGCAACATTAAATAACTTCAAAATGCCACAAAGCAAGCACTTCCGCCTACAAAAAAAAAAAAAATGGCGCGTTTACCTTTATGCTTCACCACATTGCCACAAAGTAGAACCGAGGCATACCGAGACGCCACAGAAATACAGCATCAAGCCGAAAAGTCAAAGTCAAAGTGTTTACTGGTTTGCGGTTGCCAAAGACTTTTAAAAACTTTTTTACACGTTGAAAAGCTCAATAGATTTGCTACCTTTTGAAAGAGTTTACTACACCCTTGCAATGGTTTTGAAAATTAATTGAAAGCATTAAGTGTTATTTTTGGTATTTAATTTATTTTAATTTCTTTTCTGTTTTTTTTTTCTTTTTCATTACTTTTTGACGTTAAATTAAAATTGATGTGTTAAAAGTAAATAAAGTAATAAATAAGTTTAACTTATTTTCTTACTTTCTAACTTAGAATTACACATGTCACAGCGATTATGTAAATTTATTTTTTGATATAAAATAATTCAAGGTGAAATGCAAAACAAGCGCTTTTGTGTAATTGACTAAAAATATATTTAAACTTGAATACCTCATTCGGTACGAAAGTAAAAGTATATATTAACTTTGCATAAATTAGAAGAAGATGTATTGTGTTCCTGACCCAATTAGCATATGCACTTTTTAAGGATAATACAAATTGACAAGTGTATGCAGTGGAATTTTGCTATAAAAGCCAGCTGTTTTCTGCGAAAGAGCATTAGTTGTGTTTAAGTTTTAGAGAACTCAAACTTAAAGAAATCTTTCAAGAAAATATGTTCAAATTACTTGCTTGTCTATTGTTGCTCGTTGCCTATAATGCAGCGCATCCTGGCGATCGTAGTGAGATACTTTGCAGCATTAATCTAAATGAAATGTTGGCCCTAGCTTGCGAGGGTGATGGTTATAATCGAATGATTAAGCGTTCTGGTTGTAAGTATTACCAAAAAAAAAAAAGAAATAGTATCTTTACTAATTGCAATATTTTAGTGGATCTCATTGATTATGTTGACAATCAGAGCCCGGAAACAAATGATATTATGTCATATCCATTAGCGAATTCTCTATTGAAGAGCATTTATCGTGAAAGAGGCGTGAATTCGTTAACGCAAACGCGTCGTCGTCAGCGTGGTGTTGTGGATGAGTGTTGCAAGCAAAGATGCTCCATAGCTGAGCTGATGTCCTATTGTAAGAAGCCAACCGATGTTTAATGACCAAATTCGATAAAAAACCAAAAAAAAAAACCAAAATTATGCTATAAACTAAAATGAAGACGTTTAAGGCGTGTAACGACAGCTCAAAAGTCGTTTTTTTTATTAATAATTATGTAATCGTTTTTCTATTTTAATTAATTGTTGCAATAAAAAAAAATTTAAACTATAAAAATTTTATATTAAATAAATTGGTTAAAATATTTTATTTACTTTGTACACAAAGTTTTGTAAAAATGCAAAAGTGCAACGTTGCACAAACAACATTGTGAGCACAAAAGTGCAGTTGTGCAAATCTGCTTAAACAGCTGTTTGAGATTGAGTTGTGATAAATTTTGTGCCAAGAAAGCACTAAAAAAAATATATTATGTGAAGATAAATGTGAATAAAATTAATCAAGAAATAAAGATTTAAGCTATTCAGAATTGTTTTGCAACTCTAGTAACGGAGTAAAATGCAAAACATATGTTGCACAACCAATGTTAATCTACTTTGCACTATCCATAAGCCTGACTCAAAAATTCCATTGCATCGATGTAATGCTAAGGCTGCAAAATAAATGCAAAAAGATAAGATAGCCCGGGGCAGTCCGAATTTAATTTTTTTTTCATGTAACTTGGTTGGCAACGCGACAGTAAAAGGTGTTTGGAATTAAGAAAAGCTGTAGCCCATATTTTCTAAATATTTTCACATTTATTTTATATCCTGATAATAAAGCTTGCAATAATAAGTAACCAAGTACTTACACGTACATACGTATTAGCAAGACAACATAAAAAATGCTTGAATAACACAGAGTGGGGCAAAAGGTGGCAACTGAAATTAAAAATATAGACTTAGAAAGCATTAACTAATATTAACAAACATGTTTTATTTGAGGGCGAGACGGGGATCTCGAACTTTTCTTATAACTTAAATCAAAATATGAAGAAAAATACAACAATCAACAGGTCAGTAGTAAAACAATAATATTAAAACAATAGTTCGACATATTATTGCTAAATCATATAGTCTTTACCTTTTTTTTTCAATATTCAACATTAATAGTTCACATAACCTCAATATATTCTATTTCGCAAATAGTTTCTTTTATTTTAGAACTCATTGTCTTATTGTTGTCTCGTAGCATTTTCTACATAAACATTGAATTATATTTTAAAACAAATAAAGCAAAGTCACGAACAGCTGATTGCAGAAAGTTTTACAAAGAGGCGTTCACTTTGCCTTCGAGTGCAAAGTTAATTCTTAATTTTTTGCAAGACCATTCTGAATACCTTAATTGTTTTTTCCGTCACTACCGTTTACAGTTTTAAATTATCCAAATACTTTCGTTGACGAAAAGCTTATAAACTAAGGAACTAAAGCTATTGTTTTTGAACATTTTTTTTTTTTTTTTTTTGCATTTTTGCACTGCTGCAAGACGTTGTGAATATCTTAATTATATTTTATTTTATTTCTCTTTATTATAAATTGCATAAAATGTGCGAAGTTTACACAGCTGCAGCGTATTTTTCTTTATTACGTATAAATTTTTGCAACTTTATTACTCGATAGCACTTCAAGGCAGTGTTATGGTTACTTCGAATGTTGTTGTTGTTGCTTGAACTGTTGCTGCTCGGAGTATTTACTTTTGTGGTTTCATACACATTAAACGCTGCAAACTGAATGTTGCAATTTCTGAACTGCTCAAAAGCTGCAGGCTTTGATGCTGATTTTATATGCAACTCACGTATTTTCGGTTGATTTTGCATGCAAGAATGCTCAAATACACAAACGAATATGTGCAAGCTTGACCAGACGCACACAGAGCACAAAAAAAAACTTACGATTTATACACAAGAAGCATTAAGTACGAGGCTTACTTATTTTATTTTTTTATTTAAAAATTTATATGCTACATGCTTGTACATATTAAAAAACAAAGCTCTTTTTTATATACAAACCTCGTTTTTCTTTGCTTGCGCCTTTTGTTATGCTACACATTTTTACTATTTCTTTGGCCATTTTGTTTCTTTCGAGTTTGCTGTTTGCTGTCATTCATTTATCCAATTCAATCCACTTCTCTTCTCTTTTTTGTTTCTTAAATTTTTTTCTTTTACTATTCGAAGACCAATGTTTGCTGTGTGTTCTGAACCAAGGTGACTTTGCAGTCTTTGGCCGCAGGTGCTCAACTGGAACATGTCCTTCTCAGCATGTTGCTTCGTCAGCTGCCTTCGTTGCATACTTGAATATACTTGAGCTGAGTTCATGTGAGGTCTGGTGTGTGTTCATGTGCATTTGAAAGGTTATTTGTTTGGTAGTACTACGTGTATTTGTAAGTCCGTCATGCATGCTTGCTCCGCTGCCGGCATTATAATTGATTGTTCAATCTGTTGTAGATCAGCAACGCTTGATTCAAGCAGCAAATAGCATATCAAACTGAAAATTTATTTGCATTCTATACATAATGTAAATGCTCAATGAATGAATGAATGAATGAATACTTTAGCGACAAATGTTCTTTTATTAGTTTTTTTTGGGTCATTTAGCATATGATAAACAAGAACAGATATTTCTCCCATTGTACTGAAATCTATTTCATATGTCGGTACATGAAAATATTTGTAGATACAAACAAAGAGCGAAAAAACAAGCACAATGAATTGTTTGCATGAACTTATTGTGTCATATGGTAAACGAATGCTAATCGTTTGTGTAAGAACATTCGTTCTCATATCAAGCACATTCGTTCCTAAATAAAGAAACATTTGTTCTTAACAAACGGTCAGTTAAAAAAGGAAAGAATGAAATAATAAGAAAAGTTGTAATGCAACGAAAGTGAATAAAGCCTTGTCTTAAAGACTAGTGCTCTGCTGCTTTTGGAGAAGTACTTTTTATACCGCATTGCCTTACTTATAGTGAAACTGCTAATGGCACAATATGGTTCCTCATTGATGTCATTAATGTAGCCACACAATTCCCTGCCAAATCATTTGTGAGCTCGTTATTTTCAATTGACCGAGTACTTATGGTAAAAACTGTCTGTTACGTTGCTGTAGAACTATTAGCAGGGATGCAAACCACAATGGAACCAAAGATCTTTTCGACTTTTTTTCATCAGAGTCCGAGACATTTGAATCACATAAAGGTTCGAACAGGTTCACGATGACTTCAATAACCAAAAACAAGGCAAAACGTTAGATCTGGTTGAACCAGATAGGAACATTTGTCATATATATATGGCAAACATGTCATATATATATGGCAAACATGTCATTTATATATGGCAAATATGTCATATATATATGGCAAACATGTCATTTATATATGGCAAACATGTCATATATATAGTGGCAAACATGTCATATATATATGGCAAACATGTCATATATATATGGCATACATGTCATATATATATATATGGCATACATGTCATATATATATGGCAAACATATGTCATATATATATGGCAAACATGTCATATATATATGGCATACATATATATATGGCATAGTCATATATATATGGCAAACATGTCACATATATATATATCAAAACATGCCATATATATATGGCAAACATGTCATATATATATGGCAAACATGTCATATATATGGCATACATGTCATATATATATGGCATACATGTCATATATACATGTCATATATATATGGCATACACCAGCTATACTGGCCAGCCAGAAGGAAAAAATATATAAAAAATTATATTTAGCCACCAAAGAGAAGCAAAACAAAACGAGAGCAAAGCCGCGGGTCCCTGCTATAATATATAACAAGAAAGAACGCTGAAGTCGAGTATGCTCGACTGCAAGATACCCTGTACCCAATCTGTATGTACCTTAAATTAAGTTCTATCTTTGTGTATACCTTATTGTATTGAATTTTCAAACAAAAACTTGAAAAATTGGGTAAATTTATATGGAGGCTATACCTAAAATTTTGTTGTTCCTACCCCTATTGGGATATTTTATTGGGACTATCATAGACATAATTAATACTAAGTTTGAACTTCCTAGAATAAAAACAATGACGTTTTTATGCAAAAAACCTAAAATTTTGGGGTATATTTGTATGGGGGCTATACCTAAAATTTTATTGGTCCTACCCACATTGGGATATTTTATTGGGACTATCATAGACATAGTTTATACTAAGTTTGAAATTCCTACAATAAAAAAACAATGACGTTTTTATGCAAAAGCCTAAAATTTTGGGGGGTACATTTGTATGGGGGGTATTCCTTAAAATGGGTCTAGAGAAAAAACCGTTTGCAAGTGAACACTTGACGGTTCTGGAGAATCTAAGTTTCAAATATGGTGGCCCTATCTCTTATAGTCTCCGAGATAATCTCTCTCATACGGCAGACAGCAGGACAGACAGACGGACGAGACGGACGGACGGACAGACAGACATAGCTAGTTCGACTCCCCTTCCAATGCTAATCAAGAATATATATACTTTATATGGTCTATCTTGGCTCCTTCTGCCTGTTACATACATTCGCACAAACTTAATATACCCTTTTACCCTTTGGGTACAGGGTATAAAAATATCATGTCACAGCGTTTGTAGCGATACTCCACAAAAAACGGGTTGACTGATTCTTATGAAATTTCGTGTGTATATTCAGTTGGTCTAAGAATCGGACATAAACTATTTTTCATACCACTAATTGGAGTGGTTGGCGTTGTCTCCATTGAATTTATCATAAATTCATCTAATATTTCCTGAAACAACTCCACGTATTTCAATTAAATTTGTAGATGTCTATTTTTGTTTTCCAACTTACACAAAAAGGAAGTATGTAGTTTGAGAAAAATGGGCGGTGGGCGTGGCTCCCATTGAAGTATTTGAGAGAAATTTAATTCGGTATAAATGTTAAAAAAAAGTTTAAAAAAAACGGACGATATAAAAGCGATCAAAAAAATTAATTTTATTTTTGCAAATAATTGAACAAGGGAAATGAAACTCGGTATAAATGTTATTACCCCGAAAAAGAATAATCCATTGCAAAAACGAGCGGTGGGTGAACCAAAAAAAAAAATCGTCATATTTTTGCAAATAATTGAGCTTGACAAATGAAATAAGGTTTTACTACATGACCCGAGCAAGGCCGGGTAGTTCAGCTAGTTTATATCTATAAAAAAGTAATATCGTGTCTATGTCCGCAATTTACTTTGAAACCGTCCAACCGAGGAGAAAAAAATATAGCAAATAGTAAAAATGCCATCATAAAAAACTAAAATTGTTAAAAAAAACGGAAAAGAGCTCAAAGTGCAGTTGAAACGCCCTTATAACGTAGTAGCATACGCCGGGTATCTGCTAGTAATATATAAAATAGTAAAAATGTTTCTATGTTCGCTATGGATTTTGAAACCATGCAACCATTGAGCTACAAACCTATTTCATTTGAAAGACAAAAATGCAATTATAAACCACTAAAACAATGCCTAAGGCATATTCGGTTCATTCATGATGACGATTTTCGACTTTTCCCATACAACAATTTTTTGTTCTTGTTTATATGTTTTTGTAGTATTCCAAATATATTGTCGTCTCACTGCACTCAAAAGGAAACAAAACAAAAACAGTACAAAAATGCCACTAAAAACGGCAGCCCAAAATCCCGAACAACGTACTAGCATATGTATTTATTTTTAAAACTTGAATACCTTCTTCAGTACGAAAATGAAAGTATTTATTAACTTTGCATAAATTAACATAAGAAGATATGTGTTGCCTGTCTTCCTGACATACAATTAGCATATGCACATTTTAAGGATAATACAAATTGACAAGTGTGTGTGTGTCTATGCTTTTTACAATTTTACTATAAAAGTACGCTGTGCTGTTCGAAAGAGCATCAGTCGTGTTATATATTATACAACGTGTTGAACAACAAAAAAAATCCGAAGAAATTTTTTAATGTTCAAATTACTTGCTACTTGTCTATTGTTGCTCGTTGCCTATAATGCAGCGCATCCCAGCGACCTTACAATTAGTGAGATATACTGTAGTATTAGTCTAAATGAAATGTTGGAGCTAGCTTGCGATAATCTTGGCTTTAATACAATGATGAAGCGTTCTGGTTGTAAGTATTTCTTATTTAGTATAACCAAAAAAATAGTATCTTTACTAATTGCAATATTTCAGTGGATCTCATTGATTATGTTGACAATCAGAGTCCGGAAACAAATGGTATTATATCATATCCAATAGCGAATACTCTACTGAAGAGCATTTATCATGATAGAGGCATGAATTCGTTAACGCAAACGCGTCGTCGTCAGCGTGGTGTTGTGGATGAGTGTTGCAAGAAAAAATGCTCTCAAAAAGAATTGGTAACTTACTGTCAAGGGCCAAAAAAATAAGATAACAAAAACTTACAAACAGTCAAAATCTTTGTTACTCTGATAAATCGATAAATTTCTTTACATAAAAAAAAAAAAATTATATAATTCTTTCAGCTCTAGCTTTTCACTTAATTAAAACACTTTGATCCATATTAAATTTAACAAAAATGCACTCAGTGCTTTAGCAAGCAAAAAAAAGTATCTCACGCTTTTCATACAATTTGAAAGCAAACTACAAACGGATGCCTTTTGCACTACTTTACGAAATAAAAATGCAAAAAAAAGAAAGTACTACGAGAAGTGCAACTTCTCAAAGTAACTGCTGCAACGACTGAATGCTCTGAATTATTGTGTAAATTGTGTGTAAAATTGAATTGAAATTGTCAACTGAATTGAATTGAATAAAAAAAAAAAGTTGAAAAGTTTATTTTGTAGTTGCATCTTATTTATGCGCAATGATTTTGTCGTATCAATTGCTTGGCTGATTAAATGTTACTTATTCATCTTCTACTTGTATTGTGCGCCTCGGAAACTATGTCAATGTAATTTTATCTTTTTGACTACAATTCAACAAAACATAAATCATGCATTGCTGCTGCAGTAATAAATGAAAATGATACAAAACCAGAAGAAAGGAATGACTGAATGGCAAATATTTTATTTTATTTGCAACGTTTTATGTGCGCAACTAATACCCAAAAAAAAAGATACAAGTTATACCGCCAAATGATGATTTTATAAAACAAAACACGTACAAAAAGTTCCGCAAAGCAATTTTTTACTGTTTTGCTGTATGCAGTTTGAAGTACCAAAAAAATCCAAAAAAAAAAAAAGAAGGTTAAAAGTATTTTAAAAATACATTTCAGACATATGCGCATATATCGAACACATGTATAGGATTTTCATGTTTTGTCCTCTAGTTCGATTTGCGTATATGTATGTATATGTGTGTGCGTATGAATATGTGTGTTTGTGTTTGTTGGTCATAAATTTTCAGCGACTTTGCTACTGCACGAACTTTGCACCTGCTACAATTTTTTTTTTTTGTTTTTTTTGGAAATACGCTGAGCAACGATTTTGTGGGATTTGTATAATTTATATCGAAGAATATACAAACATACAATGCATATGTAAATACATATAGTATATATCTAAACAGATACAATCATTACATTTATAAGCAGCAAAGATTTTATTAGAGAATTACTAGATTACTTGGTTTTTCTCTTACTAAAATCAAAATATCTCGAGAACTATTAGGTCTCCATAATTTTCTACTTTTTTCAAAAAAGGTGATTTTCTAAGGAGCCGTTTATAAAAAGTGGCCAAGTTCCCTTAAAATATTCTTTTTAAATATTTTTGAACTTTTTTTTTTTTTTTTTGGTTTAAATTTTAAGTTTTTTTTTCATTCTAGTTTTAAATTAAACTATATTAAATTTACTATATTACCCGTAATTTTTATTAAAATCTGTCGAATAATTTCGAAACTATTGATTTAAAAAAAACAGTACTGTAATTTTCAAAATGGCGTATCTGAAGTAATTTTCAAAAATTTTCAAAATCCTTTTTCGCTTGAAACTTGCTTGAGACTATCATTTTGCAAAGTTAAAAAACCAAAACCAAATTTTTTTTAAATTATTTCAGAACAACTTTACTTCTCTTTACTTCTCCGGGCAACCTTTTAACCGGGTTTTTATGAATTGCGAAAAAAGACCTTTCTTAGTGCGTCGATAGTACAGCAAATCAGCTGGGGATTCCCCGGATAAAGCGTTTGCTAGCGTCATTCATGCTCGCTGCATTGTCTCATTCAGTTTCAGCAAATTAAAATGAAGAGATTAGAATGGCGGAGAGGAAAACGTGAGAGAAACTCAAACTGCAAAACAGCACAGCACAGACTTGTTTCCGTTGAAGTTTTGTTCTAGTGTCCAAAAGCGCCCATCACGTCATGTTTTTAAGAATAAAAACGGTTGTTTAACGGAGTATAGTATATAAAGCTGAAAAATTGGAAAAAAAAAATTTTAAACAATTAAAAACTTTAACTTCGGTGGAACCGAAGCTGAAATACCCGTTACACAAAACGTTTAATAGTTTACATGTTCACTAGGCGTTTAGATTAAATTTCACGATGAATTTGATCAAATTTGTATGGAGGGTTTTTGTAATATTAGCCCGAACTTTACCATATCGATGGAGTTGACAATAGAATTGATTTTACCAATTTTTAATTGAATTCATTCAGAAAAAATAAATGTTTTGATACAAAAATTCAAAAATGGGCGGTAAATTTGTATAGGGGCTATACCTTATAATGGGCGTGTCACTCTCATTCTCGAACTTAACCTAGTCGTTGCCGAGAAAAGCTTAAGTTTAAAATTTCAGTTAAATATCTTTAAAACTAAGCGAATGAATCGTATAGCAACAAACGAACAGACGGACAGACCGACGGGCAGACAGATGGACATGGCTATATCGATTCGTCTCATCGACATCCATATTTTGGAACTCGGAAGACTCGGAAGCAATTTTTTTGTTTGTCACACAGTGTTATTAAAGAGAAGGCGAACAAAATCGCTTTAAAACTTGTATCACTTTTAATTCTTTATACCACTCACGTTATTTATGTTATACATTACCCAACAAAATATTGACCAAACCCTTAGGGTTTTTAAGCAATAGATAATGAATTAGCGAAAGAAAATCCAGAGAATAAGCTTGACATTGTACGAGTATCGAAATAGTAGAAGTTTTCGACGGTTACCATGAGATGGATTCTGAACGTACAGTTGAGGATTCACTCGAAACAAACCCGCATTTGAATGCATTCTGAATTTTAAGCAATTCTTAAAAGTCATTTAACATTCAAAAATTAAAAATTTTGAGGTAGGTTTCTATGGGATATGTTCCCCTTGGGGCTAGAGAGAAGCAGTTTGTAAAGCATCCGAGGTAATCATTTTCATACGGTAGACAGCTGGACGGACAGAAGGACAGTCAGTAAAAGTCAGATCGACAACCTCCTTTCAATACAGCTGAAGAATATATAGTGTAATATATACTTTATATGATCCTTTTTACCTTCTTACAATTCGGATACAGGGTATAAAAATTAATTATCATGGACTTTCATTCAAAGATACTTTTGATATTTGCTTTTTTGGTCTTTCGGGGTTTATACAGTGACTATATAATCTTATCTTATTTCTTATTATATTAATAAAAGTCTCCTGTGACGATGTTCGTCTTTTATAGACTCCGAAACTATTCAATGAAAGTTTGTAGATGTGGTTTTTTTTTTTGGTACAGCTTAAAAGATGCAATTTATGTCATTTTGAAAAATAATAGGTGCGCGTGGTCCGCATAAAATCGATACTTAAATTCATCGAATATTTTCGAAACAACTTAACCGATTTCAATGAAATGTGTATCTATTGGTACAGGTTAAAAAATAGGATATTTTTTTTATTTATTATGTAGTTTGGAAAATTGGGTGTGCGTGGCCCCCACAGAATCGATATAAAAAATAAAAACATCGTTTATTTCCGAAACCACCCAACCGATTTTCATGAAATTTTGTAGATGTGCATGTTTTGGACCAACTAAAAAGATAAAATATATATCAGGTTAGAAAAATTGGCTGTGGGTGTGGCTTCATACAGAAACCCATCGTATTTTTACCGGAAAAGTGGAAAAAAAGAGTAGGCGGTCCAAAAAATAAAAATCATTTTTTTTTAATAATTAATCAAAAAAATTAAATTCGGTGCACTTGCTACTAGGATCAAAAGAGCAAAATTTATTCGTAAAATGTGCGGTGTGCGTGTCCCCATATAAACGAACTAAAATCAAATTTGTCATATTTTTGAAATAATTGAAATAGACAAATGAAATTTAGTGTACATCTGTACATATTGCAAAGATCAGAAAGAATATGATCAATTGAAAAAAGTGGTTGGCGGGTGTTGTTACTTTTTTGCAAGTATTTGATCTTCAGAAATAAAACTCTGATTACATAATACTATAAAATGGAGAATTATTATCTTTTGAAGAGACGGGCCTGCTTCATAGATGCAATACAAAAAAATTGCATTAACTGGTTATTCAGGAGCAAAAAAAGTCGATTGGAAAGGTTGTATCAGCTTGTATCTATCTACGAGATACACAAATCAAATCACTGCGTTCATAGCAGTTTATTTATTTTTGTATTTTTTGAATTATATATTTTCTATACGCTTAGCCAGCTAAATAGTCAAATTCATACGAAATTATTGTGCAATGAATAATTATTGTTTCTTACTAATTGCTAAAAGAAAAAAAGGTTGAAAACAATTCAAATGAAAAAATTTCGCACAGCAAAAAGTGAAAGTAAAAAGCAGTACAGTACAACGCGGCGTATACGCGATATCGCATTTTATTATACGAAACGACGAAAGTAGAAAGGTGGGCGACATACACAAACAGGTGCTGCAGCATAGTGAAATGACACATTTTTAATTAAATACGATGAAATGCAAATGTAATTTAATAGCAAAAGTGAAACTCTTCTCTTTCCATTTTTTTTTCTACTTTTATCAGTTTGACCCAACTGTCTGTCTGTCCCTAAAAAGAACAAACGTAGGTGCTGCTGCTTGCTGGCTTGTTTCACCTTTTTGTGATTTCATTTACTCATTCACAAATACATACATTCAGGACTCTAGAAGTAAAAAAAAATATATATATATATATAAGGTTGAATAATCGCAAGCATCAAAAGTGTAAAATTCGTCAACGCGGCTATAAATTTAATTAGCTGCAGCAGATGTGGCAATCGAAATTCTTTATTGCTGCTGCTGCTGCTTCTTTTGATTTGATTTTATTTTCTTTACTCTTTATTTTGCAGCGTGTTCGACTTAATTTAATTTTCGATTCATTTTTTTTTTTTTTGTTTTTTTTCTTTGATAGATTCAAGTCCACACTATATACTCGTACGTAGCAGTATTTTATTCTGTTGTATTTAAGCTTTGTGAAGAATTAATGAAGCGTGGCACTGTGAACAGGAAATTGATTTTTGATTGCATTTGTGTTGTAGCGCAGCAGCGTGTGTCTCACAGGAGAGCCATGGTATGTCAAGTTCTCTGTGGCTTCATTAATTAGTTTAGGTGGTGCTGTGCACACCAAAAAGCTGTGATGTGAGTGTTGAAATCTTTTCAGATGAAAATGTAGATTATTGTGTCAACTGTAGAGAGTATTTTAATTTTTTTTTTTATTCTATACATATACACTTGCTAATACCCGCGGCTTTGGTCGCGATTTATTTTTTTTTTTTTTTTTTAGTAGAAGAGTCAATGTTGCAAAGTCCGGCGTCTGTCCGCACAGCGCATGATAAATTAACATAGTGGGATCCAAAAGAGAAACTCTTCGAACACGTAAACATTTTCTTAACCATCTTTGAAATACGTCCAAATGTCTTGTCTAACTGATACCATATGTTGAACTATGTTATACAGCGAAAATAAAAAATAGATTTTTAATTAATATTAAAATTTCGGTTCTGTGTCCCTTGCTGGGTCTAATTATAATTATTCGAAAAACTTTTGAACACGTCTACTCATTTCAAAGATATATCTTTTCGAACTTTAAAGCCCCATTGAGCTCCCAGTAAAATGTTTCATAACTCTCGCATTTTTGTGACCCCCACTGGGTCTAAATTTTTGAAATCGCTTGAATACGTCTTAAAAAAATCGCAACTACGTTTCAAATGCGCCTAATATCAAGTCTCTAGAACTTAGCATTTGTTTTCCGGTTTTAAGACCCCATTAAGTCCCTAGTAAAAATGTTCTATAATCTCACATTTTTGGCATCTCACTGGGCCCCAGGTCAAAATTTTGGAAATCGCTTGAATACGTCTTAAAATATTTTCCAACTACCTTTCAAATGCGCCTAATATCACGTCTCTAGTTCTCATTCTTACTTTTCCGGTTTCATTTTAAATCCTTTCTTAGTGCTTATTTTTATCATAAAATAAAATTACAGTAAAAATTTCAACTTTCTATCTTTGGCCGTTTTGGCTGTACTCGTGTCGTTCGTCATAAAGTCAGTCAGTCATTGGGTCCGGTTAAAAGGAGATTTACATATATATAGGTGAATAATGTATAGAATCAAGTCTTTATTACAGCATATGGCGTTTAGTAAGGCAAATGAAATATGCATAAAGTCTTTAGTGTAACTAATTTCTAGCACGCCACATAAAGTATTTGTTTGTACTTTCCATTCGCCTTTTAAGCATTTGGATATTTATTTGGCAGCATATGTTAGGTTTCCAAAAAAAAAAAAAAAAACAGGGAAATATTAATAATTATTAAATGAAAGAAAGAAGGAGGCATGATTGACCCTACAAAATATATATATAATATTCTTGATCACCATTGAAAGAAGAGGCGATTTAGCTGCCTGTCTGTCAACTCGCCCCTCTGTCTTTGCAGTCTTTGCTGTGTAATGTAATTTAGGACCTCTCAATTTAGTAAGAACTATGCCTATGATAGTCCAAATTAAATATCACACAAAAAAAAAAAAAATGATATATCCCCGGCAAAAGTTTATTCTAAAAAAGGCTCAAGAGACCTAAACTGTGTTAAACTGATCGAGCAAAGTTCTCAACGACTTACTACACAGACTGCATATGCAATTTGTTGCTATGGTGATCCCTAACACAACCAATGAAAAGCGACCGAATATTTTATTAGGCGCTTAACATCTTGATGCTGAAGCGTCATACAATATTGGGATTCCGGTCCTGCGGATGTCATCTAGAACCTGGTCCTCCCCAACGCACCGACGGACGTCCTCTCTGCCGCGCCCCTCCGATTTGATTCACGTTTTGCTTTCAAACTTTTCTTGCTGGAGCTTCTGTGTGACTATCCGACACAGGTGACCAGCCCAGGACAGCCTTTTTGTATTGGATGTTCCTGACTAAGTCGATGTCAGCTTATAGCTTGAACTCATCGTTCATGCGCATACGGATGTCATTTTCCACTCTAACTGGACCAAAGATTCACCGAAGTATCTTCCTCTCAAATACGCCCAACGCCGACTATCTGATTCTGTCATGACCCATGCTTCTGAGCCATACATCAGGACCGGCATTATCAACGTCTTGTAGAGTTAATCTTTGTTTTTCTGGACAGCACTCTATTTCGCATCTGCTTACCGAGACCAAAATAGCTACGGTTCGCAAGAGTGATTCTTCGTTTAATCTCCTGATTGATGATATTCTTGTTGTTTACATCTGAGCCCAAATAGATAAAGTTTTCTACAGCCTCAAAGCTGAAGTTCCCTGTACTCAAAGACCGTCTGCGACGTGCAGATTGCCTGCGAGTGGATTCCAAGTACTTCGTCTTGTTCTCGTTGACCGTCAGTCCCATAGGACGAGCATTTTTGCCGATAATATCTATGTCGTCGGCATATGCGAGAAGCATAGTTTCCTTATAGAAAATATTGCCCGTCCGGTCGACGTTTGGGCACCGCCTCAGGATGTACTCCATCAGGAGGTTGAAAAATCGCACGACAACGCATCTCCCTGTCTGAAGCCTCTTGGTGTCAAAGGGGTCGGAGAGATCTTTACCGACCCTGACAACGCTTTGGGTGTTTTCCAGCGTCATCATACAGAGGCGGACGATTTTTGAGGGGATTTCAAGATCAGTCAATGCTTCGAAAAACTTTGATCTGATTGGCGTGTCGAAAGCGGCTTCTAAATCGACGAATAGTTGGTATGTGTCGATTTGCTTCTCTTTGGTTCTTTCCAGGATCTGCCGCAGCGTAAATATGGAGTCGGTGGTTGACTTTTTTTCTAAAATCGTACATTTCTAATAGATTTGTATAAAAATAAATATAATAAAAATATAATTTAAAACGTTTTTCGCATTATTTAAATCCGTTAAAATACTCAGATCACCTTTAAAGTTTTACGCATTATAATAAGTAGAAAAATTGTATACAAGTATGTGCCAGGATACATGAGAATACGCATTAAAAGCTTTGAAAATACTTTACGTGCGTAATGCATATAAAGATACTTTTAAAGAGTGTGTATATGTATTGATATACTCAAGTTATGTATGTATAAGTATGTGTGTACAACAACAATAAAATGTAGCAACAACAACATCAAAAAAAAAATGTAGCTTAAACAGGAAAAGCTAATAAAGCAATAAAACGAGAAACGGAAGTGAGTTATGTTATTCCCATGGTGGGAAAGAAGAGATACATACATTCAGACAAACAGACAGACAGACAATCAAAGCAATGCGTTACAATAGGATATAAGTAACAAGGACAATAATGTTAACAAGCACAATAACAACAACAACACGAAATAGAAGGCAACAGCATTAAGGGGGGAAAAACATTTGTACAGACAATAACAAATAAACACGATTAAAGTAAATTGTTTGGCAATAATGTTAACTTAATGCATTACACTTGTCACACTTAACGTGATAAATACGCTTCATTGACTGCCAGAAGCAATGGCACCTACCTGGCTGCCTGACGGACGGACGGACTGACTATCTGAGTTTAAGAAATAATACAAACAGCGTTTACTGCATTGCGCTGTACATGGTTGACCCTAATACCCACGTATGTAATTTGTTTCAGCGTTACTAATGAGTTTACTTATTAAACTCTTTGCGAAAGGGTTGACACTTTGTTCTAAAGTAGACCATTTGATGTTTCCATTTGTTTCATTGAAAACTCATTTGTTTGCTTGTTAGTCACTGCCAAAAAAAAAAAGATACAAAAATAGATACACATAATAAATTGTCAATATAGGAAAATATACTGATTGCTCCTAAAAGTGCAACATAATCGAAATTGTGCTTTTGTCGTTTCTTCAACTGCCAAAAAATTTGTTCTTTTCTGCTGCTGCTGCTGCTGATTGGCCAGCTCAACACATGTTGCAATAAATGTTTCACAATAACAATTTAGAACAATATTTTTTTTTTTTTTTTTTTTTTTTTTGTTGCAAGTTGTTGAAGTGTGCCAAATGATTTTGAATTTACATAAGTTTGTAACTAAAATCTATTTAAATATTGCTGCTGTTGCTACACTGTACTGCTTCTGTTGTTGATGTACTGTTTGAATTGTTGCCAAATCGTTTTCGTTTTGTAGCCAACATCACCAACATTCGATTGCCCAAAATTTGGCCAAAGTCCATGAAATAATGCTGAGTAAACTGTTGCTACTTTTTTGTTGTGATATTTTGAGAGCATGAATAAAATGTGATTTTAAGTATTTACAATAAAGAAAATATTACGAAAAATAATAAAAAGAAAAATACGTATACGACATGATGTCTTTTCGATTGTATTCACAAAATCATCAAAATGTTTTACAAAACGAAAGTATTGCAGCGTTCTAAAGATATGCTTTAGATACTCGAAGTAGGCGTTTGTTTTAGATCTCTTCATTCGAAACAAATTTCTTACCTTAAAACTGTTTCTTCATATTTGAAAACTGGAAATAATATGATTTCTGGCGTGATGATCTTTTTTCTGCGATATAAGTGTATGAGACAGAAGAAGGCATATAAGATATAGACAATAAACTTGGAATATACATTATCTTTTCATAATTAAAATTCAACTGAAAAATTTGACTATTTTGGAATATTTTTCTACCAAGGGATTTTTGGGAACATGTATTTTGAAACCTTGGAACTTTTGGAACTGGTACTTTTTTTTTTTTTTTGGATATATAGAATTATATATGGAATTTTTGAACGCAGAAGTTTTTTGAAATTTTCCAATGGATTACATTTTTCTCGGTGTTGTAAGATGCATACCGCTTTTTATTTGTCTTCTTGAATTATTTGCAAAAATAAGATGAACATGTTTTTGATTGCTCTTACGTGGGCTACGCCCACTTCCCATTTATTTCAACTTTACAGGTCCTAGTAACATATATACTGAATTTCAAATATTTGCAAAAATACGATGAATTTTTGTATTTATTCTATAGGGATCACGCCCACCGCCCATTTTTCTAAAACTGCATATGATTCTAACTTTTAAGTTGGACTAAAAAATATACATCTACAAAATTTAATTGAAATCGGTTGAGATTTTTAGGAAAAATTTGATGAATTTATAATGGATTCTCTAGGGACCACGCTCACCACCCCACTTAAGGGTACGAAAAATAGTTTACATCCTATTCCCAGACCTACTGAATATACTTACAAAATTTCATATGAATCGGTCAAGCTGTATCGGAGGAGTTTCGTTACGAGCACTGACCCGAGATTTTTATATATTAGATAGCAGGTACCCGCGGCTTTGTCTCGTTTTTTTTTTGCTTCTCTTTTGTGGTTAAATATAAATTGTTCCAAAAATGTGGGCTCAAATTTTGGAAATCCCCTAAACACGACTAACCAACATTCAAATGCGCCCAATCCAAATGTATGACTTTTTTCAAGGCTTTCATTAGGTCCCGTCTAAGTGCTCACCTGTAATAAAAAAAAAATTGGTCAAACAGAAATCCATTGAACACCTTGAACGTTAAAAATGTTTTTTAACCATCTTTCAAATGAGCCTTATTCATTCCAAAGATATGGCTTTACGTTTTCAAGGCCCCATTTGGCCCCGGGTCAAAAATTTTTAAATCCCGTCTAAGTACTCACCTGTAATAAAAAAAAAAAACTTGGTCAAAAAATCTATATTGGGTCCACATATGGGTCCCACGTCCAAATTCCGGAAATCCCTTGAACACCATGAACGCTAAAAATTTTTTTAACCATCTTTCAAATGAGCCCTGTTTCAAGTCTCAACGTCGATTCACTCCAAAGATATAGCTTTTCCGGTTTTAAGGCCCCCATTAGGCCCCGTGTCAAAATTTTCCAAAATCCCATCTTTCGTTGCTCACCTGACTTCTATAAAAACACAAAAATAAATAAATTTTTAACGTCTTTTTGTTCCAAATATTTGACTTTTCAGTTTCAAGGCCCCTATTAGGCCCCATGTCAAAATTTTTCAAAATATTAGCCTTCCTCTTCAATTACTCTATCTATTAAAAAAGACGCATCAAAATCCGTTGCGTTGTTTTACACTATGTAGTGATATCCAAAAGTCAGAAAGGCATATTGAGGCTTGATAGATCTCATGAAAATTATAAGTTCTTAAACAAAATCGACAATTAAGATTATGGAGCTATGTCCGTCCATCTGTCTATGCAAGCAATAAAAAAAATTTTTTATGAATATATTTAGTTTTGAAGTAAATAAAACCACTTCTCATGTCAACCCATTCTTTCAGCATATAAAATTGAAAATAATGCCATAAAAATACACCACCAATTGTTGAGTTTTCTTAAAGAATATATTTTTAATTTCCATAAATGTGCATATTCATGACAATGCATCAATGCATTATTAATTTGCTTAGGATCGTACTATTAAATTATATATAGTATAAACTCACTCTCTCTTTCTTCCAGGTCCCAACATAGTGTCTAAGTCTGGGAAGAAAAATTTTTTTTTTTTTGCAAAATTTCATAAAAATCAAATTCATTGAAACTAAAATATAAAATATAAATAGTACACAGACAACTTTTCCACCAAAAGAAAAAAAATATAAATTTAAATTTAAATTTAAAACAGCAGCAAAACCTTTCAAAAACAAAAACTTCGATAGACTTACATACTTCCGGTTGCAACAGAAATGCTTTTTTAAATATCATTTCCCTTTGTTATATTCCTATGCTACAGCATTAAGCTCCTGGCTGCCCGTAATTACTTCAAACTTCCTGCTGTAACTGACTGATTTCACTAAGCATTTTGCCACGCGCAGAAATTTAAAATCTTTGTAAATTAAATAATTTTAAAAGCTTAGCAAAAAAAATGTATACAAATGTGTTAAGATAAACATGGCGCGCAGTCAGCTAGAAGCATGTATAAAAAATAAACATTTAAAAAATTACGTATACGCACCGTTTTTCTCTTTTTAATTTTGTCTTTGACTTGTGGGCGCGTGTTAATTGACTTTCTTGCGTCTTCAACCATTTGCATGCTTATCTCATCTCATTAACACAAAAACAGCTTAATCTGTCTGACATTTTGAACGCTGCCAGCGCATCACTAACAGCGTTCTTGTTCTTCTTCTTCTCGATAAGGATTGCATCATTTGTATGCAAATGTTGCTGACACTTTTCTCGTTGTTGTTGTTGTCGTCGTCGTTGTTGTTGTTGTTGTTGCACTATAAACATTCCTATATCAAATGCTGCTTATATACATGGTAAAGTTTACTTTCCCTCCTTTATTTTTTTTTTTTTTATAGCACAACTTTGCGCTTGAAGTGGCTTTATTATCCTTTGTCCTTTTGCTATGTTTGCACAGAGTGTTTTTTTATATTTGTATATTTTGCCTTTTTATATATAAAGCCTTTTTTTAATACCCGCCACACATAATGTGAACGGGTTTTAGTCAGTTTGTCAGAAAGTTTGTAACACATTAAAGGAGTAAATGAAGACTCCATATTTTTGAAGATTTCGAGGTCAGAAATAGCCGTCGAGATCTGTTCGTCTTTAATGAAATCGTAGTCAGCAAGCCAAAACCCCTGAAAATCAAGTTTTCTTAAAATTCTATATTTTTAGAAATCTGACCACCAAATTGGACTCGCTATTTTTTATTTTGAAAATCTGCCTTTAAATTCTTAATTAGCGGTCCCAAAAGCAATTATTACTAAGATTAAGGTAAATCTGTCAATATTTTTAGAATGTTTTCTGTCACGTTAAATCTAAAACTTATAATAGACCAGGTTTGGTCAAAGAAATCTTTCATCGATTTTTTTTTCGTCGACCTGTGTTATTCTTTTTGAATTGAATTTAGATAACCCAGCGCCCATTTATACAAGAAATGTGGTTTTTTGTTAAAGTATACAAGAGTGACCATAGCATTGTATGTAAAAGTTTAAAATTAAATTCCCAAATGTTTTTGCAGGTAAAAACGTATAGTTTTCGCGTGGAAGAACGTAAGTTAGAGTTAAAATATAGGCTTAAAAAAATAATGCTCAAACCGGAATTACTAGGTTTCGCCGGTTCGAATTAAAAAAATTTATAGTTATTTTTAACTCCAATCTTACATTTTTTCCATGCGAAAACTTATTATAATTATATTGTAAAGTTTTCTATAAAACGCTATGGCCAGTCTAATGTATACTTTTTCGTTTAAGTACTACGATTTTATATGGACCTGCAAAATATAGCATTTTGCTTTTGTTATATCTGATTTATTAGCTTAAAATTTAACACATTTTCTTCTTATAAGCACCCCAATAGAGTGTCAAAAGCTGGCTTGAATCGCTAACCACCGCCTTTATGACCAGCTATACTACTGAAGATTATACAGGGTGGGCGATTTAAAGTGGGAGTAATTGTTTAAAAAAAAAAAAAAACGAGAAAACAATATTTTTTTTTTTTTTTTTTGTTTATTTGAAAAATCTTTTATTTTGATCTAAGAGATTATTTCTAATCACTTTTTAAAAATAATATCGAGCAACTGGCCAAATTTGCCCGTTTCTCGGCATTTATAATCACGTTGGCCCGTGTTTCGGCGGATATGGCAGCAATTTCTTGACGAATATTGTTCTTGAGGACAGCTAGAGTTCTTGGCTTGTAAGCGTTTACCTTGCATTTCAAATAACCCACAAACAAAAGTCTGGTGGCATCAAATTAGGTGATCTCGGTGGCTAGTCAATATCCCCATTTGTCGATATCGGTCGTCCTGGCAACAATGGTCATAAAAATTTGATTGTTGCTCGATCTGTGTAGCGTGTGGTGCCGTCCTGTTGGAATCAGTAATCGTCCGTGTCATTTTCACGAACAATTGCCGTCCAATAACGCTCACCATCATCGTCTTCAAAATTATACGGCCCGATGACCATATCCTCACAAATACCGCACCATAGAGTAACTTTTTGGTCGTAAGAGGCTGCTTTTTGATTATTTGAGTGTTTTCGGTGACATAAAACCGACAACTTTGAATATTTTAGTCCATTTCGATGATCCAATTATCATCATTAAGCCGGCGTGGATAAGCAGCTGGGTTTTGTTTTTGAACCATTTCAATTTGGTATGGAAAATCTTTAAATCCGTTCGAATTATGCGTCGGAGAGTTTATAATTATGGTAAAGGGTTTCCCAGAATAAACGCAAGTCCCAGAATTAACGCAAGATTTGCAATAAAGTGCTGGCAACCCTAACAAAATTCTATCGTGTTCTATCGTGTAACGCTTCATTTCTTCATTGTCAAATTGTTAAATTTCAGAGTTGCCTGCACTTTACTTCAATCCCTGCGTTAATTCTGGGACTTGCGGTAATTCTGGGACATCCTTATAAGCAATTCAAAGCTTCGTGTAACGTGTATTTAAACTTTGATTCTACCAAAGTTAATGTTTTTCCTTGTTTTTTTTTTTTCTTTTGATACCTTCCGCTTTGTCTTTTGTTGACACTTTTGCCAATATTGACTGTTTAGGATACATCCTATGCAGCTAAGCTAGCCTATTTTATAAACTTTTATGCTTTTATGCAACTTGTTGTACTTCAATTCAACTTAAAATTTAAAAGTTTTTCATAAAAAGAAACGAATAATAATTATTTTTTTTTTATAATTTCTAAATTTGTAGCTACTTAAAACATTTTATTTATTAATTAAGTAATATCACTCTTTTAAATTGTACCAATTTAAACAACAGAAAAGATACTCGTACTTTTTAATTATACTATTTTTTCCATGAATTTTATAAACTAATTTATAGCATTTTTTGCAAAGCTGGCACATTGCAGCGTTTTTAGTTTTCTTTGCTGATTTCTATAGCAGAGCATTCTCAATTGGGTTGCATCTATCTGTTTTGTATACAAATTTTATGTTTTTGACATTAAGCACTGCAGACAGCAAAAAGCTAGATAAGATACAAACATATTGTAGCTACATACATACCTATTCAGTTTATTTCATGTTGCAATATACCGAAAGGTGTTTGGCTATACTTGTCTGCTATGCAAAATTTTGTGGTTATTCGGTACCGAAATTCAAGTTGACTTATCCTTTGGCAACAAACAGTAAAATTGCTGATATTGCTAAAAATTGCACAAAATCAGCAGCAGCAAAATAGTAAAAACAAATTTTTATACTGTGACATCTTTTTTGACAGCAAATTGTGAGCGGTGCATTGAGAGTTTAAGCTGCTAGGAAAGGTGCATAAACTGAAGTGATGGGTTTAAAATTTGTTTTTGTTTTTTTTTTTTTTTTGATTACAAAACGAATACAAAACAGTTTGTCTTTTCGTAGGTTTACCCATGATAACGCAGCAATAAGGCAGAGCTAGAGGTCTCGTCGCAGTCTGTTTATATGAATTTATCTTTATATGCATATGTGACCATTAAGGTGGTCCCAAAAAATTTATTTATATTATTTTTTAAATAATTAATTTTAATAATATTTTTTATTCAATATTAAAGAAAAAAAATATTTTAAAATTAAATAATAAATGATTGGCTGTTATTATATGACCGTTTATGAAGAGAAACATCGTTATCCGGTTAAAAAAAAGTTTTATGTTTTTGTTTTTCAAGATCAAATATTTGTAAAAGAGTTATTTTGTATAATGGGGATTTTTTCTATTTTTATAAATTTTTTTTTTTTAAAGGCCTTATGTATAATGCATGGGAAACTTCAGGGGCTTGGCAACACTTAGGGTTTTGATCCAGCAGCGATGAATCGATCAACGCTTGGGCTTTGACGTAGTATATATTTCATTAGAAGATTGAAGAAGTCGAATGAAGACAACGCATCGCTCTGTCTTAAGCCCTCATTTGGTATCCAAAAATGCTCGGAGAACTTCTTTCCAATTGTTCTGATAAACATTTACGAACGCTCTTTGCTGGAACACCAAGTTAATCAGCAAGTCATAGTTTTTTGATCTTATTGGAGCATCGAAAGTGGCTTTGTTGTTGACAAATAGGACGTGTGTTTCGATTGGTTTCTCTTTGGTTTTCTCCACCATCTTGCGCTGTGTAAATATGGCGTCAATTGTCGACCTCTTGGATCTAAACCACTTTTTGGTACCGGGTTTGCGCAAACTGTGGGGTCCTCTTTCTGGAGAATTGGACACAGCACACTTATATCTGTTGCAAATCTCATGGTTTGCATTTACCAGTCCGTATTTAGCATATGTTAAAGTGTACATCTAATCAACTATTCGTAGCCGGTCTTTAATATCTTAGCGGGAAACTCACCTGCACCTGCCACTTTTTTATAGCCTCTAAGACCTCGCCATAGACTGATGCCTCGACAGGATCATTGTTTGGAGGATCTAGTTCTTTTTCTAGGGCGCTGTAACAATGCGTACCAGGATTGCCTTTAAAGGTGTAGCATAGCCAACCTCTTTGGCTAATTTCCGATGGTCGAAAGACATTTCTCTCTCTCTCCCTCTCTCCAAATTTGAATGTTGAATACGTCCCAATGACAATTTTAATGTCATATTTGGGCTAAAGAAAAATAAAAATTTTTATTAAAAATTTCATTTCATACATAGTAGCAATACTATCACTTTTGAGCTTGGCTTAGCACAGACTCTAAGACTCTCCTTTTTTTATTTTTGTTCCATTAAAGTCTTAGGTTTCATCCTAACTATTAATAAGAAACTTTATGTATGTACTTAGTACTGCAACATTGACAATGGTGCAAAGAAATTAGAATTAATGTCTGCTTTGTTGCCACAAAAAAAATTCATTTTATTTGATTATGAAGCTTGTGGCGAACTCTACTTCTGTGTCCTTTTACTTTGCTAGCTGAGACTAAGCTTTACAATACTGCTGCATTTTGCATTTTGCAGCACTATTACTTTGGGTATTTTAGCTTATGTATTCATTTTACTTTGTACACAATCCAATGCTGACTTTTTTGCTATTGTATTGTATTTGATATTTTTATTTTTTTTTTTTTTCAGCATCAACTCTTTTCAGTTGCACAAAATTGCCAAAGAATTCTTTAGAGAATTTTTTTAAAGAACAAAAATGAAAAAAAAACCACACGAATAAATAAATGAAAATTTGTATTTGCTATTGGATATGCTGCATACACATACATACATACATATCTGGCTAAGTTGTTTATTTTCGTCTGTGTGTGTGTATGCAATATTCATTGTTTTTTTTTTAGTTTATATACAATATAGTCTGTTATTTGATACACTTCAAGTAAAATATAAAATGTTTGTATAGAGAAATAGCTGCAAAATTTAACATTTAAAAAAAAAAAAAAAACAAATTTTTGAACACAACAAATTCATGCAGAAAATTCATTACCTGGATTGTCATAGTTAGTCAACCCATATGCATAGTAAGAATAATCTGATTTTGGAACGAATTTATCCCGAATGGCTACAGCACTTGAGAGAGTATCTTCTTCCGCTGAGCTAAACATGAACACTCGGAAAACACAAGCTCTCAGCCTTAGTCTTACGGGACTGACCACGAGTAAAATTGTAATCGATGGACGACAAATCGAGATGGTTGAGAACTACACATACCTAGGCAGCCTCCTTGCTAAAGAAGACCGAACTGAGCTGGATGTCTGCAGCCGGATCAGCAAAGCCAGAGTCTTCCATCTGGCGAAACAAAGATTTGAGTACAACTCTAAAGCTCAGACTGTTCAAAACTATCGTAATTTCAGTGCTACTCTACAGAGGATGCACTTGGTAGATACCACCAACAAACTTCAGGTGTAACCCGCTGCTTGATGAGCATTCTCCGAATTCATTGAAAGGATAGAATTCCCAATGAGAAGATGTACCGCAGGGCTAACATCGAGCCGCTCAGCAAAAGGATCATGCTTCAGAAGTCGAGATGGATTGGGCATACACTTCGTATGCCCGCGGGTTACATGACACGAAAAACCATGCAATAGAATCCTCTTTGATGGTGTAGGTCGAAGAAGAGGACGTGTAAAGCGAGCGACGAGAAAGGCTTCACATGCCTGGGTGGAGTCAACTTGCAGCCCATGCAGAGAACAGGACGAGGTGGAGAGCAGCTATTGTTGAATCCCCATTAGCGATTCAGGAACCGAAGAGAGAGAGATTTGTTCTTGATGCAAGTATAATTCATTAGTTTCGCAGGCTTAGAGGAGTGGTCCTGTTAAGTCCCATATGTGTGAGAACCGGATGGGTGGCGCTGTAGTTGAACGATTTGAGATGTCGTGTTCTTAAGCTTACACCTCACCTCTCTGTTCTCTTTCGTCTATTCATCTTCCTGTCTCTCTCCACATTCTATCTTCTTAATTTTATGTCACTCTTCTGGGCCGGACCAAGGTGTCAGTTGACCCCTGCCGATGATCAGCCAGGCTGGAGGCCCTGTATAAATATAATCTTACTTCAGTATAATTCGTTCTTGATATAAACACAAATTGTTCTTAAAAAGTATATGGCATAAACTCATTTTTTTTGTTTGGTATTTTAAAATTACTAAAATTTGTTCTGTTTACATACCCTAACTAGATAAAAAGTAAATACTATTTGAAATTTGTGACTTATGAAATCAGGAGATTGTGTAAAACATTGCAAAACTTTGACGGCTTGTTCTGACGATAATAAATAAAAAGTAGTGAGTGTTAATATGGTATGTAAACTAAAACTTTCATTACGTTTTTGTCGAAAATGACCTTAAAACACGTAATTGTGTTTCGTGGATCAGTACTTTTGTAGGGCACAGCCGCTGCAAAATGTTTTAAATGAGAAGTGATTATCCAAAGTGTGTTGATTAATGAGTAGCTTTCCCTTTTTGTTCCTTTTTGCTCCATTTCGAGAAAATTACATTTGTCCGTCTGTCTGTTTGTCCATCTGTCTGACTGTGGCTATACGTTTAATTCCCCCTTTTACACAGCTGATGAGCTGATCAAAACTTAAGCTTTTCTTCGGCTAAGCAATTATGAGTTTTAAAATCAGTGTACCCCGCTCACTTGTTGGCTTGTACCCCAAATAAATTCACCGTCCATTCCATAAGTTTTTGTATTAAGATGTTTTTTTTTCAAAACTGGTAAAAAGACTTTTCATATCAAGCAACATCTAGCATATAATTTTGTTTAAGATCAAACCACTATATCTTCTAGCTCCCATACAAAACCAGCGCGTATGAGCTGAGACCCATAGAGCATTGGTTCAATTCGTTTTTGATATACTAGAACGGCTTAGCTTATAACATTTAAAATAAACTTGCGAAGCGTATAAACGCAGCAACACAACCTTACGCAAAAAATTGAAAATATTCTCTTATTTTCTTCTGAATTTTGCCAACAAGAATCATGCATATATATGCACATATGCATATCTATAAAATATGTATTTAACCAAAAGTTCTTTACCATACTTGCTTTGTTGTTGTCTTTAGTGCTCTTGGGATTTTTTTTTATTTTTTCATTTTGAACATTTTTATCTTTTAACAAAAATTTTCTTTTTTGTTTTTTTTTCGTTACTTTTTGGCTGTCCTTAGGGTATTTTCTAATTAGCTGACAATTAGTTTGTTTAAAACAAGTTTTTTTCTATTATTTTGTTTGATAATTTAAAAGAAAAATACTACACAACTCAACTTTTAATTAATACAAGTATTTTTCATATGCTACAAGGTTGCAGTTGCATTTGTATTAATGCATTTTGTAAATAGAAAGCGAATTTATTTGTTTTCTGTAAAAGCTTCGAATTTACACATTACGCTTTATTTCAGTAAATACACAATCCACCTTTATGAAACTATAAAATACAAAAATACAGCCAGCATACTTCAAGCCGACGTTACTTTACTGTCCATCAAACAAAACGAATTGAATTGTATTGAATCGAATTAAATCGATTCGATTCGTTTCGAATTGAATTGAATCGAATTGTATCGCATTGCATATACTGTATGAATGTATATAATTGCATTTCATTGTATATATTTAAATTGTTTATTTTTTTTTTTCGTGTAATAAAAATTGTAAACATTAAAAACACTCAAAACGAAACACTCGAAGTAGTCAACCGTGCAAAAGTAAATTTTCGCCAACACTATTTGCGAATGTATAAAAAGTGTGTAAATATATTGTATATTGCCGCTTATACAATTTACTTAATTGCTTAACAGTTTGAAATGCGTCTTTAGTGTTTTATAAAAGTGCAATACAATATAAATTGTTAAGTTCGTAGATTTAAAGACCAATATTAAATAGGTATAACCCTTTTAAGTATACCAGAAACATTTAATAAACAGCGCTGCTAATGCACATTTGCAATACGCATTAGTAGCCACAAAACTTACCTCGCAGCACATTGTCCCATTTCATAAATCTGCACGTAACCAAATAACATGTAAAAATTTGTACGAGAGATATTTAATAAGTTATTCAATTTAATAAAAAAAAAATAAAAACAAGCAAGAACGTTAACTTCGGAAGCACCGAAGCTCAAATACCCGCCACACGAAACTTTATTCATTTTCTTGGAAAAATAAAAAAATAGAAGGTGAGTTTGTATAGGACTATATGTTATAGTGGCTCGATCCTTGTCATATCGGAAGCATATTTATAGGATAACAGTAGAAGTGATTTAACACAGATTGGAGTGAATATATCCATAAATAAGAACTATTTTCATACAAAATCTGAAAAATGGGCGCTTGGTTTGTATGGGGGCTGTATAAAAAAATGGGCATGGCACTTTTCTTTGAAATTGGATGTCATTAAAGTGCTTTTACCCATATTTGTAGTAAATACATTTTCAAATAATAACAATTTTCAAACAAAAAATCCAAAAAAAATGGTAAGTTTGTATGGGGGTTATATCTAAAAATGGGCGTGGTACCTTTCTTCTGATATTGGATAAATGGATATTGGATTAAAAGTGTTTATACCCGATTCGTAGTCAAAACATTCATAAATAATAACTATTTTCATAGAAAAATATAGAAAAAAATGTTAAGTTTGTATGGGGGCTATATCTAAAAATAGGCGTGGCACCTTTCTTCAAGTATTGGATGTATAAATACTGGATTAGAAGTGTTTTAACCCGATTTTTAGTAAATACATTCATAAATAATAACTATTTTCATAGAAAAATATAGAAAAAAATGGTAAGTTTGTATGGGGGGCTATATCTAAAAGTGGGCGTGGCACCTTGGTTCTGCCATACAAACTGCCTAGGAACACAAAAAGCTTAAGTTTAAAGTTTCAGGTCAATATCTTTAAAACTTTCCGAGAAACACGCATTGCAACAGACAGACAGACGGACGGACGGACAGACGGACATGGCTAGATCGATTCGTCCCGTCGAGCTGATCAATAATATATATACTTAATGGGGTCTCCGATGCCTCCTTTGATGCGTTACAAACTTTCCGACAAACGTGATAATACCCTTCACACTATGTGTGGCGGGTATAAAAAAAACAAGAACAAAAAAGGAAAAATAAAATTGCTATATACATTCCTGCATTCAAAGAACGAACTATACTGTTAGGTAATTAAGAACTACTGTACTTGTATTAAGAACGTGGACAATAAGAACGATATAAGAGCGAACGTTCTTGATATAAGAATGAACGTTCTTGATATAAGAACGAACGCCCTTGATATAAGAACGAACGTTCTTGATATAAGAACGAACGTTCTTGATATAAGAACGAACGTTCTTGATATAAGAACGAACGTTCTTGATATAAGAACGAACGTTCTTGATATAAGAACGAACGTTCTTGATATAAGAACGAGCGTTCTTGATATAAGAACGAAAGTTCTTGATATAAGAACGAAAATTCTTGATATAAGAACGAAAGTTCTTGATATAAGAACGAACGTTCTTGTTATAAGAACGAACGTTCTTGATATAAGGACGAACGTTCTTGACATAAGAACGAACGTTCTTGATATAAGAACGAAAGTTCTTGATATATGAACGAAAGTTCTTGATATAAGAACGAAAGTTCTTGATATAAGAACGAACGCTCTTGATATAAGAACGAACGTTCTTGATATAAGAACGAACGTTCTTGATATAAGAACGAATGAACTTGATTTAAAAATGAATGTTCTTGATAGATCAAATGTTCTTATTATAAGAAGGAATGTTCTTGCTAGAAAACGCGAATGTTCTTGATGGAAGAATCAATTTTCTTGTTATTCTCAAAAATCAACAAAAGGAACATTGATCTTGTTTTTAGAACGTACTTTTGTTAACAGATATGCATGATCTAAGTTTTCGATGCTGATCAAGAGTTTATTCTCTGAGTTCCATATACAACATTTAGCCTTAACCATTTACGATTTGAAAACAGGGTAAGATAACAGCCCTATGGCTATACTAAACGAGAATACACTGAATAGATCAGTCACTGACTGGCTCATGTGAGACTGTTGATGATCGATCTATTTGGGTCAACGACTGACCAACTTGTGTGGATCAACCACTAACGACTCTTAGGTAACAATCATTGACTGACCTTGTTATAGACGGACTCTTGCAAGGTTATCCTGACAAGGTTATCGTCGCAAAAATTGAGAAATTTCAAGTCGATATGGGCATCCTGTCCTAGCCAATCAACAGGGAAAACTCATCTAAAATTTGCTTTATCGTATCCTATTTTATGAAAAAATTGTTTGAGAATTACAAAGATTCATTTAATGTGGAGATAACCATTGTGTTTAAACTGTACAGGCTGATGCAGTGCCGGACGCATCAGCTTTTGTAAGACATTGCAACTTAAAGTGGGATAGAAAATAACATTGAGGCGGGCTAGCTCGTGGGTCAGTTGTAACTCACTATAGCTGACACATCATGTGTCAGTGGGTACAGTGTGCAATGGTATAAATCAGCCCGAACGAGCATGACAAACTGTGTAAATATTTAAAAAAAAAGGATCACTTGGTATTGGGCCTACTTTTGTAACAGCCCTGACTAGTCATTGACTAGCCCATATGAGTTAGGCAAACTGTATAAATTTTTCTACAAAAGGGTCACTTGGCTTTGGGCCGGCTTTGGGGCAGACCTGCCTAGCCAGTGACTTACCCGAGCCAGAACCGCTGTGCAGCGCTTTTTCTTGTCGACTTCAAAGGCTGAGTTTCTGGATATATTTTTTTAATTTTCATTGTTACTCCACATAAGCTTCGATTCAGTCCAAAAGTATCTGTAATGCACTCTTTTATTTAAATTTAGTTCTTATTACTTTTCAGTTGACACTCGTTTAATTATTAGCAAACGCATAGAATAAACGTTATAGCCCGAAAGTATGCAACCAACTAATATACGTCCCACACCACACACACATACATAAATTTTGCATAACAAATAATGCAGATTTAGTTGTTTGCAATGATGTTACCCTTGTTACGTTACGTTATGCTTAAGGGGGCGTACATGTAATTAAGCAAATGAGCTGCACAAACTAAATAAGAGTAATAATGGAAATAATCATATCGGATATATTTGGCGATTGTAAATACTATATAGTAGTATGTGTTGTAAAGTAAAGTAAAGTAAGTGGGGTCGTACTAAATGTAAATGTGGTATGTTTTTACTATGCACTAAATGCGGTTATTGCGTGATTTTATATATCTATATACATAATATATAGCATATGCATATGTATGTAGGCAAATATGCATATGTGTGAATATTATTCAGCAAACAAAAATATATTAAAGGCTGCTAGCTGCTTGCTTGTGTAGCCATTGTGTGTGCATGGCTAAGCTTTAATTAAAATTTTCTATTTGTAAAAAAGGCTTTTGAGCTAACCAATGCGCTTATGTCTAAATACATATTTTTTTTTTTTGGCAATTTATAAGGGCTGTGACAGAAAATTTGTTGTGAATAGTAATTTAATTATGATTTTCAAGTCCAAAATATATTTCTATCTGGCACAGCCCTTAAGCTGGCTTACACGGCGTATACGTATTATTGTAATAATGTCGACTGCATATTTAATTATTAAATAAATTAAGTTTTTCACACGTTAACACTACAAATAGTGTCGAGTAAATTGAAATTTGGATGCTTATAATAGCATAAATAATATATTTAGTTTGATTTTTAGCTTTGTAACTTGCTAATTTGTAATTTATATCGTACAATAATATCTTAATACATGCAAAGATACATATTTATCTGATAGATACATTTTCATTTAAATTTTTTTGTGTTTGCTGATTTTTCTTTTTAAATAATTTAATGTATAAATTTTTAATACAAAATGTGCTGAGTGACACATATGCAACTAGATGATTCATTGGTTTTAGTTAAATAAAGTCAGTCTTTGTAGTGTTACCCGTACACTTGTCACGCGCTATTTCACACTTGTTAAACGTGGAATTTGAAAATGTTTCGAAATAGCATTTTTATTTAAACAAAAAAAAAAAACAAATTTAAACACAACATTGCAGTGTCTAAAAAATAAAAAAAAACACATTTGCATGCATGCATAAAATCAAATAGAAAAAAATTGCCAGTAAATGGCAAAACTACAAACGAATTCGAGTGACGTTGCACAGTGGTATTGTTTCATAAATTTTCGTGCAAAAAAAAAATTTAAGGAGTGCTTCTAAGATGTTGAAATTATGTTTTGCACAGTTGTAGAGTTTGAAGTAGTTAAAAAAAAGATAATTGATATTGGTCAGTCTCTATTGCTACGTCCTATAGACCTTAATTATTTTTTTTTTTTTTTTTTTTAATTTTTTATAGGAGATACTTGCAAATGGTTGTCTATCTTATCAAAACTTAGTCAGAATATTGTTAAAAGAGAAATAAAGAAATGTGCTAACAAATTCATCAAATTCTTCATTCCAAAGTGGTACCTTCCATATACCTATATTATTTATTTTCAAAACTTTGTATGGGATATTTATGTAAATGGTTGTCGTTCTCACCGAAACTCAATCAGAATCAGCCCCTGGGAGTATCCCCATGGACCCAGAGGGAATAAGTTAAAATAAAACAAGAAAAAACGTTAACTTCGGTGGAACCGAAGCTGAAATACCCGTTACACAACACTTTTAATAGTTTATATGTTCACCAGGTGCTTAGATTAAATTTCACGATGAATTTGGTCAAATCTGTATGGAGGCTTTATGTTATATTTGCCCGATCCTTACCATATCGAAAGTGTTCACTTAGGTGGACATTGGAATTGATTTTACCAAATTTAATTGAATTTATTCAGAAATAATAAATGTTTTCGTATAAAAAACCTCGAAAATGGGCGGTAAGTTTGTATGGGAGGCTATACCTAAAAATGGGCGTGGCGCCTTAGATTTAACATTGGATGACATAAAAAGTGTTCTTACCCTATTTGGATTAAATATATTCATAAATAATACGTATTTTTATACAAAAATCGAAAAAGTGGTAAGTTTGTATGGGGGCTACATCTGAAAATGGGCGTGGCAACATTCTTTTTGATATTGGATGCCATTAGAAGTATGTTTACCCTACATTGCAGTAAAAGAATTCATAAATAATAACTATTTTCATACAAAAAGTCGAAAAAAGTGGTAAGTTTGTATGGGGGCTATATCTAAAAATAGGCGTGGCCCATTGGTTCTGACAAACAAACTAACTAGGAGCACAAAAAGCTTAAGTTTCAAATTTCAGGTCAATGTCTTTAAAACTTTCCGAGTAACACTCATCGCAACAGACAGACAGACGGGTATGGCTAAATCGATTCGTCTCATCGAGCTGATCAATAATATATATACTTTAGGGGTCTCCGATGTCTCCTTCAATGCGTTGCAAACTTTCGGACAAACTGAATATACCCGTTTACACTATGTGTAAAGAGTATAAAAATAAAACATTGGATTTAAAATTATAGCTTTTTTAATTTTTTACTTCTGGAGATCATTCCACCACCCCTAGCTTGGGTACCAAGTAATCTTTCCATGGTTAACCTTAAGAACCCTTTTCACGTGTACCTATGTAAGAACCCTTTTCATGGGTACCCTTGTTTGTACCTTTTTCATGGGTACTTTTTGTATGCACCCATTTCATGGGTACCCATGTAAGTACCCCTTTACCTATGTATTACCCTTTCATGGGCGCCCATGTTAGTACCCTTTGTGATTACCCATGTAAGTACCCTTTTATGGGTACTCATGTAAGTACCCTTTTCATGGGTACCCATTTCACTAGTTCTGCGGTACATGATGTGGCGATTGACCCTTTTTGCGGATATTTAATACAAAAACGAAATTATGAAACGCATTGCTTAGGGTTAGCATAGCAAGTAGAGATGGTTTCCTAGTAAGTAGTTATGTCACCAGCTACGAACTAGTATGCAGTACTACAGGGTATTTATATAAATAACTAAGCTTACGCCAAAAAAGTATGCAACATTTTTAACATTTTTTTTTAATGCATTAAAATTTGCAACTTTCTTTCTGTAGTTCAAATTTTTTCTTGTTTTATTTGAAAGCATAGACCATAATCTTCAGTTTTTATGTAGTTAGAAGATGTACCTACCCTTTTTTCATAGAAAATTGCAAACTGTGCATTTTTTGGAGTCATTTTCATGCGCAAATATCTTTTGAACCATCTTATTTCTCGCATAAGTTAAATTAAAGGTAAATATATTTTAATAAAATCATTATTTCACATGCATATGTTACGCTGATATATGAAAACTTTTAAAAGTTTTTGCGTCAGAATCTTTCAATGAATTTACTCGATTAATTCTGAATTATATTTACGAAACAAATTTGACTTAATGTAATAATTCTCTATTAAACTGCATCATTAGATTTTTGAAATTCCATTGCCGGAAAATTTATATTATTTTTTTTTTTGTCACGAAAATACCACTGTGCGTCGTTGTGCTTGCATATTTAAGCGTTCTAAAGTACTCAAGTATTTCAATACAGCTGCTGTATTACTTGACTGCAGTCTACAGTGCATATAGAAATTATTCTAGAATTCTTTGTTCTGTAAAGCGGCATCTGTGATGTACAATATGTGTGTATGTGTGTAACTATGTATGTGAATGCATTGGTCTGTGTATCTTTTGTTTGCCGCAAAGTATTTTAATTTTTTTTTTTGGTATATTCGACAATAGATTTGCATATTGTAAAACATTATTTTGTTAAGTCAGTTTTTGAGTCAGTTTTGCTTGACTTTTAGCATGTTTCTATTTATATTTTATTTATATTTATTTTTTTTTAACTTTTTACTTATTTATTTATATTTATTTATTTTTTTTTTTTTTTTTGCAACTCTTTGACCCCAAGCATTGTAAATTTGTTGTCGTTTAAATCTTGTTTAATTTCATCAGCAAAAAGTTAGTAAAACAACTTCAAAATTGTAGGCTTTGAGACTTCCTTTGAATTGAATCGAGGCATTTTTTAAGTTGATCGACATATTATATTTTTTTTCCATATAAGAACTATTTCCATTACCACCATTTTGGTCCAACTTTTCGTCCACTACGCTTTTAAACATATCTTTTACTCTTATACCACGTGAAACAGGTTGAAAATAATCGGGAAATATAAAATTTGTCGGTATATCTGGACAATAGCCACTATCGAAGAATTTATAATTTTCCGATATTGGTATACACAATCTTGAACATTTTCCGTTTTTATTTTTATAACATTCTATTTTAAAGAAAGTAAATAAATATTTTTTTCTGTTTTAATGTTTAGTTTTTCTCTTTACTTACTATTCATATCCACTTCCGTTGTTGTTTCGACGCCTTTATCTATCATGTGATTATGTTTGCATTTGGCAGCAATTTGAAAAAAATAGAAAATAATTATAAACAAAAGCAGTGTAAATAATCTTAGATGTTGAGTCCAATTCATTTTTAAGTATACTAAAAAAAATTTAGAACGATTTTATTTAATTTCATATTTAATTTAATTTTCATGCTATGATTTGCTTGTATGAAATTCATAATTTATTTGAAAAATTCATACAGTGACGGTGCTAGGATTTATCTTCAAGGCGTGGTGGGAGTTGCTCTGATCTTCAGATGCTAAGATCGGAACCATTCCACTTTATTGAAATTGGCAAAGTATAGCTCAGTCAAGTCATATGTAATCGTCTAGACGGGTTTCTTGCGATTGCTGTTTTTTTAATGACAAATTCTGACGTCTTCGAGGATATGGAAAATTTTGAAATATGTGATTGGGCTTTTAAAAATTTAATTTGCTAAAAACAAGCGAAATATTCTACTTAAAATCGTTAATACTCTAAATTTTCGATAAGAGTTAGTGTTGGGAAAAAGAGTGCTTTTTGAGTCGCAGTGTGATTAGCGAACAGTGATAATCACAGTGATAAAATCACAGTTCGCAAAGAAGCAATCAGCGATTATTAAACAGGTTCACTGTTCGCGAAGAGTGATACAGAAAATCCCCGCTAGCTGCACTTATACGCTACAACAACACTACAAGTCGACTTTGTTAAAATTCATTCAAAAATAAATCACTGCTTTTATTGTAAAAATTGATATTGAGCAAAAAGTAATCTTTGCGAAAAACAGTTGTGTTCTTGGTTGCATTTCTTGCAATTGCCGGTTTAAAGGTAGTCACACTTGTTTTGAACGACAGTTTTGCAGGAAACATTTTGCATTCTGCTGCGGTTTGTTTTTACTTTTTTTTTATAAAAAAATATCACAATTGCACTTTCGTCATTCAATCGTTTCAAAAGATCGGGCTTTCAGTGATTTACACGTTTTGAAGAGTCAAGTGACAGGCAAATGTACCAACGAATTTGTACAGTTTCGGTTTTTGAAGCGAATATGAACAATTCGCGAACAGTGATAAAAGCACACATCACTAATAATTGAACAATTTCACTGTTCGCGAAGAGAGTTACACAAATTTGTCGATATTCGAACATATTCACCGAGGAAAAAGAAAATCACAAATTACTAATTATAATCGCAGTGCGTCATTGTGATTTTTCAATCACTGTGAAAAAATCACTAAAGGTGATTTTTTTTGCCAACACTAATACAAGCTGTGAGTAACCAAAATTTTCGTAGTTAGAATGGCCACAATTTTTCATACACGTCACAAATATTTTGAGCTTTGAGTCTTATAAGTTAGTCAGCCAGTTTGTAACTCATTACTGGAATTATCGCAGATCCAATAAAACAAGTATTGACTTTCACAAATTTTGGTGCTCCGGCAACGCAATTCGGAAAATCTTTCTGATTACGGGAGCATGGTTGATTTTTTTATTTTTCTAGATCAGCCATGTTCGTCTGTCTGCCCACCACCCATCTAAATAAAATATTTCTTATGTCAACCCATGCATTTAGTTTTAATTTGCATTGACAATTTTTAAATTTTTATATGAAAAAAAGTTTTTCAGTCAGGCTCCCATTTTCGAAATTAGTGATTTACTTTTCAAACAAATTTTTTTAATCTTAAACAATTTAAGCATGCCTATACGAGTTTCTGCGTGACCGATAGTCTTTCTCTAAATTGTGTTGAAAGGCCGCAACTGGTTCGTCTGATACATCCACATTATTTTTATTATTAAAGCATATTTTCCTGTTTCATGTTGACATCTCCAGCGGTGGACAAGGCAAGGTACCTGGGCCTTATCCTAGACAGGCGTCTAAACTGGCGGGCTCACCTTGAGGCCAAAAGGAAGCAGCTAAATCTTAATTTAACTAAATTGAACTGGCTACTCGGCAGGAGATCTGAGCTGAGCACTCGCAACAAAATACTGCTTTACAAAACGCTGCTTAAGCCCATATGGACCTATGGTATCCAACTCTGGGGGACGGCAGCTGAATCCAACATTGAAATCCTACAGCGTTTCCAGTGCAAGCTGCTCCGCAGGATTATAGGTGCGCCAACCCACGTCAGAAACTCCGTCATCCACAGAGATCTAGACGTACCGTCTGTGCGAAATGAAATTCGGAAACTCGGAACCCGCTACATCTCCAGACTGGAGTATCATGATAATCACTTAGCAGTAAACTTACTCGACAACATTCAACACACAAGGAGGCTCAAAAGAAGTCACCCCTGGACCTACGCTTCGGAACTGAATTATACTGGTGAAACCACTGTTCTTGATTATTTTTGTAAATTAAATGTTAATTTTTTTTAATTCATTTCGTTTTTTCTGGCATGAACCTGTGATGTTCCCCTCATGTGATGTATAATTTAGTTAAAAAATTTGATTATTGTCTTAAAAAGACAGATTGTAAATAATCTTAAAGTTTAAAAAGTATTTCAGAAAAAAAAAAATTGACATCTAGCATCCGATCACCCAGAAGCCAAATTGTTTTGCTTAAACTGTTTGAGAATTTTAATATTAAAAGAAAATGGGAGCCTGGCTGATAAATTATGAATGTACTCATTTCGAAATGAGTGAAAATCAAAATCGTAGATCTATTATATCTTCAGGAGTATTGAAATAAGACTAAAATCCTGACTCGTCTACAAAATTTGAATTCTTTCCCTATCCCATGGCTTTTTTCAAAATTGTTTCCCTACTCCGGTGTGTTCCATTTCCTTTTTTACTCAGAGTTTATAATACTATTCATCACTTATCGAAGGGGCTTTAACCACAACAGCACATCCCCTTTGAACATGCTACTGAATACGAATATTTATTTCGTTTATATAAGAGTGAATATTTTAATTAAAGTAAATTTAATAAAACATATTAAATAACAAAGTACAGTGTATGTCGTATTCAAACTCACACACGGCACGGCGTTTCTGTAAATGTTTCACTTTATACAAATTAACATTTAAAATAATAAATTAACAATGTTGACATTAAAGACAAGAAAACATTAAAATGCCTTAAAGCGAACATTAATTAAAATATGCAGACAGAATGTTAAAACAAAGAAGCAAAGCGGATAGGTAGATAGGCAGACAGACAGACGGAAAAACATTGACTTTATATATGTAGACTTTTACGCTTTCGTTTTTTTATGTTTTTTTTTTTTTTTTTTTTTTTTTTGTTTTGCTGCAACATAAAAATTTATATGCTAATTGCATTATTACTTATACGCCTCGTGCAATATGAAAACGCAACACTTTCGCTGTAAATTAATTGCAGCATTAAATGTGCGACAGGATGTTTGAGTATAAAAGGAATTGAAAGGACGAGCGAGAAAGATGATAAAACGAGCGAGCGAGCGCTTGGAAAATGACAACCAGTTAACATTTCCAATTTATTGATCATAATTCATGCAAGCCAATGGTGCCCCATGGAGTAATCGCAATAAGCAAAAGCTAGTGTCATACAAATGAATGTAAAATAACAACAAAAAGTACAACAATACAACAACGACAACAACAACAACAACAAGTTTATAACTAAAGAAAAATGACATTAAGGCCATTGAATAAATAGCCAACATCATAGGTTGACTTGGTTTCGCTTGGCTTAAATGCAAGCGACTGCATGACAGCATCGAAATGTCATGCCAGAAGCGCATTAAAAGTCTCCACGTCGTATGTGAAATATGTGTACCGTTTATATTGTTGCATTTGTTGTTGTTATTGTTATTGTTGTTGTTGTTGTTTCTTGTGACTTGCCTCGTGCATATGGGTAATTTTAATAATTCAACTTTCGTTGCATAAAATCTCATTGACATGCACATAATGAAAGGTTCCAAACGATTGCTTGTATGAGAGAGAAAGAGAGTAAAAGGTTAAAGAGACAAAAAAATTAAACGAGAGTTATGACAAAAGTTTGAGAAAATTTGCTTCAACTGTGTGGATTGGATCGATTGTTGATTGGCGAAAGAAGCCCACTCATTATAAAACCCTTTTAATTTCGCGAAATTACGAGCATGATTTTAGATCCAGTTTCAAAAGCCTATCTTGAAGCCAGAAGAAGAAGAAGAAGTTGAAGTTTTATACTACCACATAAGTGATGAGAATCGCTTGGTGCCAGAAACGAACTCTAAGGTGGGTCACCAAAGATGTGTGTGTTCTAGCATTGACCTTACGAAAACGAATTCCCGACCTTTTGCTTCTGGCCGATTCTAGGCTAACCAAGTCAAGTGGTCTTATATTTGACAGTATCGGTCCAAATTAAGCGATTGACCATTGGAAACCAGTAGCAGATGACTCCCTACAAAACCACCAATCACATAACAAAACGTTCCATAACGTCAATCCAACCTAGCCGTTAGTTGGGCTTCGACTATGATCTTGAAGGAGACGTCGTAGACCCCTTGATGGAGACGTCTTAGACCCCATAAAGTAAATATATGTTCCTAATAAGCACAATGAGACGTGCTGATCTAGCTATGTCCATCTGTCCGTCTGTTTATTTCAACGCGATTTTTTCGGGGACTACTGAAGAAATTCAGCTTATTTTTGAAACTTAAAATTAAAATTTAAAAATTAAAGTTTAACGTCCATTTTTAAGTATAGCCCCATACAAACTTAACCCTTTTTTCGATTTTTTGTATGAATATATTTCCAACTGCCACATACGCCGACGACACGATCTCTCCTCAAACTGCCACTGATATCCTTCATATGCAGCTAGATGCTAAACTTTTAGCTATAAAAATGGAATATAATGGTTAACCCGGACAAATCTATGCAAACAACGTGTTCACCTTTCCCAACCAGTGACACTGCCAAGTACCTATGTCTGGAGATTGAGACCTCACCTAACCAATAAGAAAAAACAATTAAATGTTGAGTTGAAATAGTACCTATGGCTTCTGGGAAAAAGATCCACCAGTCAAGCTTTTTATTTCTAAGGTCATACTGAAGCCCATTTGGACTTATGTGATTTGAATGTGAGGCACTCCCAGACATTGTAACTACGAATTGATACAGAATTTTTAAAACAAAGAATTCCGTACAATCTGCTCGGAGTCCCTTGGGTCCATCAGGAGATCCCCAGGTTTACCAAAGGCTAACTGGAGGGACTGGATAAGCACACCAGCAACCTTGCTATGAAACTGTTGGACAACAGCACTGTCACCCGCAGCCTATGTAGACAACACCCGCTGAACTTCCAACCCAAACAACGCCTCCCCAACTTCCACTACCCCAACACCCCACTTTAATATTCAATGTTAATAAATAACCATTTGTAGATTGTCTAGAAGCACAAATTGCAAATAAAACAAAACAGTTTTAAAAAAATTTAAGGTTGTATCAGAGCATTGACCTCCTCCCATCCCATCTCGAAGTTCTATTTTAACCTCTGAACTATTTATAAAAGTTTTAAGCTTTGGTTCCAAAATGTGAGGAAACTACAATAGTTAAGCCTAGGAATATTTTTTTCCAACGTTTACGGCTTCTAACGACCCGATGCGATACTTATTACCCAAAATACAATATAATATAATTTCTTAGGAATATGCAGAGCCATACAGCAGGGAGAGTCATGAACGATAGAGTGAATTGCCAAGACTTCGGTTTTATCTGTTTCAGAGCTGCTTTTAATTAAACCAAAGAAACTTTTGTTATGCACCTCGTGCACATATATATCTCGACAGTTCACTATATGCTTGCTGTGAATTAATTTTGTTGAAAAATTTATATTAAACGTTATTGTTAAGCATTAATGCAATTTTATTCTTTCATATAATATTATTTATTTAAATTTTTTTATTTTTTATTGTCAATTTTTGTACATTTCGCCTGGGAAATGCAGATTTGCTTTCGCTTTGTATTGCTGCACATTTATCAACAATGAGGCTAATTGAGTAAAATGAATGCGAACGGCCGCATTGTATTGCATATCAAATGAAAAAATATCGGAAAATCTTATAAAAATTTTTAAAAAATAGTTTCGGGCTATAAAAAATTGGTCCTTAACGAATTAAAATTTTAAGCTTTAGTTGAAACACCCTTTAGCTAATATACAATTTTACAGTAAATAAAAATATATTTTACTTATTCGTAACTAATTTGTTTTTTGTTGAAGTAAACAGTTAACTATAAAAAAACACTACGAATTCAACTTTTTATCAAGAATGCAGCTTAAAAGATTATTTCTAAGCGCAGCATTGCTCTGCGCGTTTTTATTTTGCAATGGTAATTTTTTTTTTTAATATTTTAATAAATTTTTAATTTTTTTTTTTTATTTTTAGCATATGTCATTGAAAAATATAGAAAGCGAACAGCACCAACTCTGAACAAAAAATACATTCAATTTGAACCTGAGACCGATTCAAGTAGCCTAACAAAAGAATATTCTAATGGCCTGGAACCGTTCATAGTCGAAAGAATTAATAGACAACGTAAGACTGCTTTTAATAAAATTGAAACAACAACAACCATAAAAACTACTAAGAAGAGACTAACAACAACGCCTATCCGGGCTAAAACAGAACCTAAAATTATTATGGGACAAATTGAAAGTCCCATTTCAACAACAGATCTTGCTATATTTGAACTCATTTTTCAGTTCAATACGCATACAAGTGAAGATTCTTTAAATTTTTATTCATATTATTGGTTTACATTTTTATTGATATTAATAATTTTTCTTGTTTTTGTATTGATGCGAACTTTTCAAAGTTTAAAATTAATCGAACAAAAGAAATATCGAAATGAACTACAATGCTATAAAAAAAGATCGAAAATATTACGACCGAGACAAAAATCATACAATATATAAATATATTTATTATTTTATTTTTTAAATAATAATATCAAACGGGATAAAAAATCAATTGTCATATATATTAAAAGATAAAATAAATAAAAATTCTATTTATACTTCTATATCTGCTTACCCTAAATCCGGTATATTGGTGATTTTCTTTTCAAATAAATTTCCTATAATTCTCAAACAGTTTAAGCATAACAATATGGTTTCAACGTGTAAACTTTATAAACAATGTGAATTTAACACCCGAACCCGTGTGGCCCTTCAACACAAGTTAGACAAAGACTACCGATCTCGCAGAAACTGCTATATTAATATGCTTTAACTGTTTGGGAATTAAAAGATGATACGAATTTTTATTTGAAAAGTAAAATACTGTAAAATAAACTGGCTCAATGAAGCTGTAGTCTAGATATATCTAGGTAGAGATATATAGTCATGTTATTGTCCGATCTGTGTCCCAATAAGTTAGTAGCAATATACAAAATTAAAAATTTTAGATTCTATAAATCAGATGGAAAGTAACTAGAACTAATTATGGCGAAAATGGTGAAACTATGTGAATATAAAAAAATTATCTCGTGTGCAGAAATTGGCATAAGATTCTGCATATCTTAGAGGTACAATGTAATCAAAGTAAGCAACTGCTAATCACCTGCTAAATATATTTGGAACCCTAGTCAAAGTTTTATTTCGAACACGCTGGCTATTTGGCAACGTAGAGTATAACTGCTAAATCCCAGTTAGTTCCAGTAGAGATTCCAAGTGCTTCTAGCTTCATATTCACATATAAAATTGTAAAAATTTAATAAACTTTTCATAAAAATTTCAAACTCTGGTATATGGTAAGGAATCCATGTGAATCTAATTCAGATATTTTGTTTTGCCTAGCATGAAACTTTGACTGACTTAATTTGATTTTTTTTCTTATATGAAAATAAAAAAAACAAGAAAGAACGCTGAAGTCGAGTATGCTCGACTCCAAGATACTCTGTACCCAATCTATATGTACCTTAAGTTAGGTTCTATTTGACTACCATACATCATTGAATTGGATTTTCATAGAAAAACTTAAAAAATCGGGTATATCTTTGATTTGGCTTATACCTAAAATTTTGTTGGGCCTACCCATATTGGTCTATTTCATTGGGACTACCATAGACATAATTTATACTAAATTTAAATTTTCTAGAATAAAAAACAATGACGTTTTTATGTAAAAACCCAATATTTTGGGGTAAATTTGTATGGGGGCTATACCTAAAATTTTGTTGGTCCTACCCATGTTTAGATATTTTATTGGGACTATCATAGACATAATTTATACTAAATTTGAACTTCCTGGAATAAAAAACAATGACGTTTTTATGCAAAAACCCAAAATTTTGGGGTACATTTGTATGGGGGTACCCCTTAAAATGGGTCTAGAGAAAAACCGTTTGTAAGTGCACACTTGACGGCCTTGGAGAGTCTAAGTTTCGATTTTGAAAGCTCTACCTCTTATAGTCTCCGAAATAATCGTTTTCATACGGCAGACAGCATGACAGACGGACGGACAGACGGACGGACGGACAGACAGACACAAAGCTAGTTCGACTCCCCTTCCAATGCTGATCAAGAATATATATACTTTATAGGGTCTATCTTGCCTCCTTCTGTCTGTTACATACATTCGCACAAACTTAATATACCCTTTTTACCCTTTAGGTACAGGGTATAAAAATTAAATTCGGTAGAACCGGATCTATAAATAGTATATATGTGATAATCAGTGGTTTAGATAGAACTTTAAGATGGGATGGGTGGGGATCAAGTTTATAGACAATATTGGCATTTTACTTCAAGCAAAAATCCAGATATTACAATATTTTCTTGAAAATATAACTGATGTGTACACAGGACAATATTATATGAGCTTTAACCCAGTTTCAAATGAAAACATTTATAGATAATAATTATTTTGGTACAAAAATTTTAAAATAGGCAGTAAGATTTTATGGGGGCTATACCTAAAAATGGACGATGTACTATATGTTGCTTTTGATATTGATGACATTAGCAGCATTTTTACTCAAATTATAGTAAACACATTCATAAATATTTACTATTTTTATTCAAAAATACAAAAAAAGCGGTAAATTTGAATTGGGGCTATGTCTAAAAATGGACGTGGCAGTAGTCCTTTTCAAACTAAACATAGTCGTTGATGAGAAAAGCTTAAGTTTAAAATATCAGTTAAATATCTTTAAAACTAAGCGAATGAATCGCATAGCGACAGACAGACAGACAGACAGGCGGACGGACATGAGTAGATCGACTCGTCTCATAGGGCTAATCAAGATATATACTTCATGGGGTCTACGACGTCTCCTTTATTGCGTTACAAACTTTCCGACAAACTGAATATACCCGTTTACTAAATGTGTAACGGCTATTAATTTTGTGATCCGTTTTTATGGGGGAGACCCTGAAAGCAGTGCTTGAGAACCAGGCGGCACTATATTTTAAAGTCTCCGGGATAATTCTTTTCATACGACAGACAGCTGGACAGACGGACGGATATACATACATAGCTCCATACATATTTCCATATTCTTGCTATTCTTCATAGGTTATGTCATTAAAACAACCCTCGCGATATTATCAAAAAATGTTTGGAAGAGAACGCACCAGAAATGCTTCAACACTTTCTTTGTATGTGTCCAGCAAATTAAGTAAAATAGACTGAAATATCTTATAGGTTCGTTTTGTTCCTTCTCAACGCTTTTTGTGTGAGAAAATTGGTTTGCTTCCCCTCTAATTTTGTTGGTGATTAATTTTTGTTCTATTATATTAACATATTGAAAATTTCATCACAACAAAATTAAAATTAAAAATTTTTCACTTTTTTTAGACTTAAAGTAATTTTTATGTCTTTTCTCATAAATTCCAACACTGCGTATACGCAATTTTAAAATCCTTATACATATATATAAAAATACATAGCTGTGCGTTAACAACGCTAAAACTCGAGAATGACTCGACCGATTTGAACAGATGTACATATAAAAATAATACATATATATATGAATACATGTCATATATATATGGCATGCATGTCATATATATATGGCATACATGTCATATATATATGGCATACATGTCATATATATATGGCATACATGTCATATATATATGGCATACATGTCATATATATATGGCATACATGTCATATATATATGGCATACATGTATGACCTGTATGACATATATATATGGCATGCATGTCATATATATATGGCATACATGTCATATATATATGGCATACATGTCATATATATATGGCATACATGTCATATATATACATGTCATATATATATGGCATACATGTCATATATATATGGCATGCATTCATATATATGCATGCATGTCATATATATATGGCATACATGTCATATATATATGGCATACATGTCATATATATATGGCATACATGTCATATATATATAGCATACATGTCATATATATATGGCATACATGTCATATATATATGGCATACATGTCATATATATATGGCATACATATTATATATGGCATACATGTCATATATAGTATATATGTCATATATAAATATATGGCATACATGTCATATATATGGCTTGTCTATATATATGGCATACATGTCATATATATATGGCATACATGGTGGCTGGCTGGCTAGTATAGCTGGTGGCTGGCTGGCTAGTATAGCTGTTGGCTGGCTGGCTGGCTGGTGGCTGGCTGGTGGCTGGCTGGTGGCTGGCTGGCTAGTATAGCTGTTGGCTTGGCTGGCTGGCTGGCTGGCTGGCTAGTATAGCTGGTGGCTGGTGGCTGGCTGGCTAGTATAGCTGGTGGCTGGCTGGCTAGTATAGCTGGTGGCTGGCTGGCTGCATATCTGGTGGCTGGCTAGTATATCTGGTGGCTGGCTAGTATAGCTGGGGCTGGCTGGCTAGTATGGCTGGTGGCTGGCTAGTATAGCTGGTTGGCTGGCTGGCTAGTATAGCTGGTGGCTGGCTGGCTGGCTGGTATAGCTGGTGGCTGGCTGGCTGGCTGGCTAGTATAGCTGGTGGCTGGCTCACTTGTCCTGTCTACGTGCTCACCTGTAATAAAAAAAATTGGTCAAAAAATCTATATTGGGTCCACATATGGGTCCCAGGTCCAAATTCCGGAAAACCCTTGAACACCAGCCACCAGCCAGCCAGTATTTGAGAGAAATTTAATTCGGTATACATGTTAAAAAAAAGTTTTAAAATAAACGTACGATGGGCGAGGCCTCATAAAAGCGATCAAAAAAATTAATTTTATTTTTGCAAATAATTGAACAAGAGATATGAAACTCGGTATAAATGTTATTACACCGAGAAAAGTAAAGTCCATTGGAAAAACGAGCGGTGGGTGAACCAAAAAAAAATTCGTCTTATTTTTGCAAATAATTGAGCTAGGCAAATGAAATAAGGTTTTAACTACATGACCCGAGCAAGGCCGGGTAGTTCAGCTAGTTATCTAATAAAATAAACCAAAAAGTTAAATTTTAAAGTTTTAAAGAGCTTTCTCACATACCTGTTCATATTAAAATTTTGTTGTTTTTTTGTTTAGCTTGATACAATCTAAAAAAATTATGCATTCATTAGTCCGTTGCCATTGAAAATCGCGTGCGTTAGTCGCAGGATAGAGAAGCTGCTAGATTTTATTGTGTTGCGCATCATAAAATGTTGAAATTCTTTTAAACAACAAAAACAAAAACTGCAGCAAATGAGTTTTTCATTGGAAAAAGCCATGTATTCTATGTATTCTAGGTAACTTTTATGTATTATTTGACTACGCCAAGTGTCAATAAAAATAAATAGTTGTGACGCAACATTTAGAATGTTGACACAAAAAGCAAAACAACAAAAATAAAGCTGGTATAAAAATGGAAAATAGACTTTTAGCGAGCATCAAAATAAAATAGTCGGCAATAGTTAATGAGATAAGTTGATATTTGGAGTTAGATACATAGTTCAGTTAGCGGCGATTTTGTGTATCACTCTTCGCAAACAGTGAACCTGTTCAGTAAACGCTGATTGTTTTTTCGCGAACGGCGATTTAATCACTGTTTGCAGTCACTGCGATTTTCAAGTTGCAGTCGCTAAAATCACTGCGACTCAAAAATCACTTTCGATAATGGTTTCAGCTTTGATTTATGTTTCTTAAGATATTTTATTATTTTTTATTAAAGAATTTAAAGTTGGAGGAGCTGATCTAAATAAAAGTCATGCTTTAGGGTATAAAAATATGATAATACTTCAATTGACCTTTTGTTTTACTCAAATCTTAAAATTTGTTTTTAAACAATGAAAATTATAAACTATTTAGATAAGCAATGACCAAAATAAATGTTTAAAATTACTTAAAAGATAAGAAAAAGCATGCAGCTGCAAATTTATGCAGTTACTTGTTTATTTATTTAATTTTTTTTGTTTTTTTGTTTTTAAAGTCTTGAAGCAATAAATATAAGGTTTGTTTTCTATGTAGACAAAAAAACGAGATAGACAGACGGACAGACAGTTTTACAGATAGACACCAAAAATGCTTGTAAAAGCACAAATAAAACAGCATCAGTAACATGAAAAATTGATCCCTTAGGATATTTTGCAATGAGATATTTACAAACAAATAGAAAGGACAACTGCTAAATTCAGAAAAAAATTAGATGCAGATACTCTGAGTATAAATGCAAACGAATAAATGTAGGTATCTATGTACCATAAAAATAAATAAACAAAATCACAATTGTAGTTCAATGTAAGCACAACATGCCAAGAGAATAAATAAACACACAATTGAAACTAAAAGATATCGCATAGCAATGCAATGAACCCAACAATAAAATGTAACCAAAGCAATTTGTACAAACAAAAAAAAAAAAAAAATATAAATATGGATAAAATCCAACCCATACTACCTGCTGAAACTCTTATTTGGGTCTTAATCAAACTACACAACCGGATTTCCTGTAATCTTTGCTAAATATTTTTCGATTTGTACGAAAGGTGGCACAGTGTTTAAGGCCCGCAGGCAAGCTGAGCGAAACCAAACTAAACCAAAACGAATCCTTACTGTACCGTACCAGCAGCATGAGTGAGAAAATGATACGCTTCATTGCTTCAATTGTTATACCAGCAGCAGCAGCATTTACGAAGTAATGCAAGGAATTTGTTGGGTTTATTAGAAAGTTTTCAAGTTATTTACTAAAAACTAAGCAAAATATTCAAATATAACCAAAAGAATTTTGTTTGTTGCTAAACAAACACAAGGACGAAAACATTGCCTCAAGGCACTACGTTGTTGTTGTTGTTGCTTTTGTTGACCATGAGTTCATTGAACAATTCGGAAATTGGAAATTTCACACTTGATGCTGTTGCTGCAGCACGCCTCTGCCTAAACTTATACCCCAAAAGGACGACAACGACGATTTAGTTTACTTGTTCGTCTCTGAGTTTGCCTTTGATTTCGATGATGATGATGCTGCTCTATTCCATATACAAATTGGCCAAACAATATTTTCAGTAGTTGTGTGAGAGTGTTAGTGCGTAGGCATGAGAAATCAACTAGAATCAGCTTACTTGAAAATCAAAGAGTGACTCGTTGTGTGCATTATTGCTCAGAGTGTCCTTTTTACTCGTTTTAGTTTTTTTTTTTTTGTTTTTGTCAAAGCTTTTTGGCTAGTATTTTGCGTCATTTATGCCAGACAAAATTGTACGGGCGTAGTAGACACACTTTCGTTTTGCCTATTTGAACGTTTTGTAAGCATTTGTTGCTTCAATCGATTTGTAGGCAATGTAGGCATCTTTTAATTTCCCTGGTGTGTCTGTCTACATATGTATGTGTGTGCTATATACACATACACATATATGCATCTAAAATAAGAGTATACAAATTTAAGACTACAAAACACATCTTTTGCGATGCACTAAAACTGACAGCTGCATATCAATCAGATTAATGCACATGACTCGTTCTTGACTAAATGCATTGCATACTTATAGGGGTTTTCATTTATTTTGATAAGTTTTCAATCTTTGCTTATTTTTTTAATTTTCAATTACTTTTAAGCAACAATTTGCAGATTAAGGTGTGAGATTCGTACACAACTCAAAGTTAGAAGGGTTTTTAAAGTATCAACATTGGAGCATATTAGCGATGCCACAGGTCGCTTGGGTCAAGTCGCTTCAACCTTCTTCGGCATGAATTTGTAGTAAATGCCTCCGCAAATTGGTTGACATGACCTTTGAGACAATCATTTTATCTGCTGGTATGTCGATTGTTAGCTGAAGGAAATGAAGTTCATATCTCTTTTAGATTCTGTGACAAAGTTATTCAACTAACACCTCCCATAAAGTATATAAAATATATATAAAAATTTACTTAATCCACTTACAACTTGAAATCAAGAAATAATAGAAAGCCGCTCTATTCAAAGGACTAGCAGCTCGACAAGACAAGTCGATCAAGCCATGTTCGTCTGTCCGTCTGTCTGCATTTAAGCGTTTCATTTGCTTAGTTTTAAGATATTGACCTGAAACTCGAAACTATATCTTTTCTCAGACCTAGGTTTCAATCCAAATTTTACCAAGTTTTCTTCTGATCGGAAATAAAAATGAAGTTAAACGTGAAGATTTTTGAGAGTTTTTTATAGAATCAGATGAACTTGATAATAAACAAGAAAAAGCGTTAGCTTCGACGTGACGTACATTATTTTCCGCAAAGAGGTTGGTTGGGGACATCTCAAGTTGGGGCTCATATTAGAAGTATATATGTAAAATTTTACATTACATAACAAAAAAATTTCTTGAAAATATAATTAAAGTAGAAGGTTGTATAGGGTCTGTAAGTTATAGCGACCCGATCCTTGTTATATCGATAGAACATTCAAAGGATGACAGTGTGAGTGATTTTAGCCAGATTGGAGTGAATATCTTCATAAATAAGAACTATTTTCTTACAAAAATGGGCGGTATATTTGTATGGGAACTATACATATAAATGGGCGTGGCATCTTGGTATTGATATTAGATGACATAGGAAGTGTTTTTAATCAATTCGTAGGAAATACATTCCTAAATAATAACTATTTTCATAATAAAATCGAAAAAGTGGTAGGTTCGTATGGGGGCTATACCCGGAAATGGGCGTTGTACCTTGATTTTAACATTAGATGACTTTAGAAGTGTCTTCACCTTATTTAAAGTGAATTCATTCATAAATAAATAATATTTTCATATAAAAACTTTCAATAATAAATATACTTTATGTGGTCTCCGATACCTCCTTTAATGCGTTACAAACTTTCCGACAAACTGAATATACCCTTCACACTATGTGTGGCGGGTACAAAAAGGTTTTATATTTTTCAAGTGTTTCCAAAAAATAATAAAGTAAATTGTCCTTTTACTTCAAAATATATCGAATACTAATTTGATTAAAAGATTTAAACAAAAAAACACACAAGATTTCTAGAATCTTAGGAAATCATGACACTATAGATCTATATATATAAAATACCAAAAATATTTCTATGTCCGCTATGGATTTCGAAACCATGTAACCGATGAGTACCAAACCGGTTTCATTTTAAATGCAAAAATGGAAGTGTAATTATAGACCACTAAAACAATGCATTGGACACTTTCATTCAGTAGTCCATTTTCCATTAAATTAAAGTCCAGAAAAGTACAAAAATGACACCGAAAATTGCTGCAATTGTGCAAAAAAACAGCTAATACGAAACGTACAATATAAGTTGTTGTTCTTAACTATCCGTTTTTTATTTACAAAAACAAAAAACATTGCATTAAATTTTAAAATTTTTCGTGCTCGATTTTAAATTTCATTAAATTTTTTGTTCAACAAAGCTTTAAGTTTTTCTTTGTTCGTTTTTTTTTTTTTTTTTGTGTTCAAACTAGTTAAGCATTATTAAGTTACCAGACAAAATGTGTCAAAAGCATAAATTACTTTTAAAATGGTCGTCGCATCGATTTCCGGTGCAGACGTAAGTAGATTTCTGTTTTATTATAATAAAGTATACGGGCTAGTTTGATTTTATTATAACTTTAAAATTTAAAAAGAAAAATAAATAAGTAAAATCTAAAATTAATCGATTGCCTGCATTATTGTTTGATTTGACTTCATAAAAGGTTAAATTCAAAGAAAATAAAAATATTTGCCTATAAGTGTTGATGCATGTATTTGTATTTAATTTATTTTATTTTATTTCCTGCATACATACATATGCATTTGCACAATTTCCTTTCATTCATGACAATAGCATCATTAAGAAATCCTTAGAAGGACAACAAGAAAATATTTTGAAAAGATTTTTTGCGAAAAAACTTATAAAATATATGAAAAATTTTAGAATAAATGAAATTTTACTTTTAATAATAACTTTTACACTAAAAAATAAAACAATTGAGTAAAATATTTTTGAAATGCTCTTTGAACTTTTTGAAAAGAATGCTGCGGTATAAGTTGATTAAAATTTTCCAATGGACAAGAGCACGTGCCACAATTGACAGCTGGCAACATATGCCACAGGATATTAGTTGGTTAGTTTTGAACAGTCACGCTGTGTGTGTGTGAGCAAGAGAGCTAAAGTGTCTAAGAAAGAGTAAGAAAATATTGAGTTGAAAGGCTAACAGTGTGCTTTGAATACGTGACCAACTGTGTAAAGAGCTGTGTCAATTGTGTCAAAATTTAAAACGAACATAAAACAAAAGTTTCATAAAATGCATAAAGGGTGTCCCAATAAAAAAAACAAATTAGTTTAAACACAATCAAGTACTTTTAGTATTTGCTATATATATAATCATTTGTATCTAGATACAATATACTCAAAATATTTTGTCATTTTTTATTTAAAGAAAAAAACAACAACACAAAAAATCCCATAAGATCAACTGCATTTTTATGCAAATGTTGAACACACAAGTGCAAAAGAAAACAAAAAATTTAACATTTTATTAAAAATTAAAATGTTTATTGTAAACATTTTTCAACTGAATTAAATACAAGAATAACATTTAATATTTTATAAAAAGCATCAAGAGTTGTGAGATTTATGTAGTTTATCATGTCATTTCATTTACTTATTTTTATATATAACATTTTTTTTTATTTTAATATATTTTATTATACGAATTCAACCGAAATGCGCTGTTTTACATAAAAAAAATATCTGAAATAACTTTTATAATTTATTGAATTAAGTTGCTCTGTTGCAGAAAAATAGTTTTTTGCTGTAAAAACAAAAAAAAAAAATACTTTGATTCGAATCAAGTAAACAGCTGTCAGCTGCTGGATTTTTCTATAGTTTTACCAGTTGCATTTGTACATTTATATTGCATTAAAAATATTTTAACTTAGGCAAGTGGAGAACTTATAAATTGCATTGCATTGAAGATGAAAATTGTTACTTTGGTAAGTCAAAAGGCTTTGAGGAAAAATTTATGATATCCTAGATTTATGCTGGAAAATTGTAAAAAAAAAAACGAATAAAAACGTTATCTTCGGTGGCATCAAAGCTCAAAAACTCGTCACACGAATTCTTAAATAGTTTTGATCATCAGTGGCTTAGATAGAACTTCGTAATGGGATGGGTACAAGTCAAATTTTGACACAATATTAATATCAAATTTTATATAGATACATACAACAATAAAATTGAAAATAACAGAAAATAGGAGGTGAGTTTGAATGGGGCAGTACGTTATAGATACCCGATCCTTTTCATATCGGTGTTGTATACTTAGGATAAATATCATCAGATGTGTTTTTAACCAATTTAAACTGAATACATTTAAAAACAACTGGCGGATACACGGCGTAAACTACTACTTTGTACGGTCGTTTCAGCTGCTCCTTCAGTTCTTTTTCATTTCGCTATTTTTGTACAATTGCAGCCCTCGGTGGCATCTTTGTACTTTTTTTGATTGAAGCGTAACCAAAATTTGTTTAGGCTAGTACAAAAAGGACTAAAAATACCTTTTAATACACTGTACCCAAAGGGTACAACGGGTATATTAAGTTTGTGCGAATATATGTAACAGACAGAAGAAGGCTAGAGAGATCCTATAAAGTTCTATACATACATTCTTGATCAGTATTGGAAGGGAAGTCGTTTTAGCTTTTCCATCTGTCCGTCTGTCCGTCCGCCCATCTGTCCGTCTACCTTGCTGTCTGCTTTATGAAAACGATTATCTCGGAGACTATAAGAGATAAAGCATTTTGAAACATAAACTCTCCTAAGCCGTCAGCATTCTTTCAGCGAAACCACAATATGTTGAGGCTGGTATAAAATATAAAATAAAATGAAGCAAAAAAAAAATGTTGTATGGGAAAAGTCGAAAACGATTTCACGAACCGAATGTGCCTAATGAACTTTCCAATGGTCAATATTTTTACTTACATGGTCGCTTTTTAAATAAAACCGGTTTAGGACTCATCATTTAAATGGCTTCAAAGTCTATAGCGGACATAGAAACATTTTTATATATTTTATATAAATAGGTAACTATTTTCATAGAAAAATTCGAAAATAGACGTTAAGTTTGTATGGGGCCTACACATAAAAATGGGCTTAATAAGTTGAAGAGTTTCATATAATGTTTTTCTTTTTCACAAAAAATTGTCACAAGAGAAATAGGGATTCGTTT
>JAEIFJ010002563.1:0-88262 GCA_018903435.1 Leucophenga varia
CATTTTGTTGGGACTATCATAGACATAATTTATACTAAATTAAGACTTCCTAGAATAAGAAACAATGAAGTTTTTATGCAAAAACCCAAAATGTTGGGGTAAATTTATATGGGGGCTATACCTAAAATTTTGTTGGTCCCCCCCCATATTGGGATATTTTATTGGGACTATCATAGACATAATTTATACTAAATTAAGACTTCCTAGAATAAGAAGAAATGACGATTTTATGCAAAAAACCCAAAATTTTGGGGTAAATTTGTATGGGGGCTATATCTAAAATTTTGTTGGTCCCACCCGTATTGGGATATTTTATTGGGACTATCATAGACATAATTTATACCAAATTAAGACTTCCTAGAATGAGAAACAATGACGTTTTTATGCAAAAACCCAAAATTTTGGGTTAGATCTGGATGGGGGTACCTCTTAAAATGGGTCTAGAGAAAGCCGTTTGCAATGGAACACTTGACGGCTCAGGAGAGTCTAAGTTTCAAATATGGTGGCCTTTTCTCTTGTAGTCTCCGAAATAATCTCTCTCATAGGGCAGACAGCAGGACGGACAGTCAGACAGACATAGCTAGTCCCCTTCCAATGCTGATCAAGAATATATATACTTTATAGGGTCCATCTTGCCTCCTTGTATCAAGAACGAATTGAACTTGTATTAGAATTGAATTAAACTTGTATTAAGAACGATTTAAACTTGTATTAAGAACGAATTGAGCTCAAATCAAGAACGAATTGAAATTTTATTAAGAACGAATTGGATTCATATCATGAACTAATTTATATAACAATCGTTTGTGTGAAAACACTCGCTCGTGTATCAAGAACAATTCTTCTTATGTCAAGAACCAATTGTTCTTTATTAAGGAAAAATTTATTGCTTTCGAAGCTTTCCACAAAACAAACAAATTCATTAAATATGATGAACAGAGAACAGTTCAATGTCTGGGAAACAATACAGGGTACATGTTTAGCTTAGTGTTGATCAATATTTTTGGTTTGTTTCTTTCCTTTTACTCGCTGAACAGACGTGCCGTGATCGCGAACGAAGTTTTTTCGGATGAATCGTTTCATTTCCAAATAAATACGTAATTAAGTGACATATTCAAAAAACAGAGCAGTCCCAGAGAGTCTTCATACCAATTTGAATAAATATTATTCGATAATTAAGAAATTAGATTATGCAAAATGGTTCATCTGTCCCTTAAAATTCAGTTTTTACATACTTATACAAAAAAGTGCGAGCTTAAACTAGAATGCTTGTCTTGTTGGCTTTGAAAATTAGAGACGAATATACGAGCAGTTCGAATTACGATCACAAGCGTACAATATTTGTTTAGTATCGATAGCAAAAATATCGAAAGGAGACGATACATCAATTTGTTATCGTTATTACTGTCAGCTCTAGCGGAACTATATATATGTACACTCTTACCATTCGAGTACAGCGCATAAAAAAAATAAAGTAAAAAACTCAACAGCTGTGCAAGGCCAAATTCAAGTTCCGTTTTTCTTTCTATTTTTATTTTATTTTTTTTGCAATAATAGTCAATAAAAATATTTGCAACAAAAATCACTCAAGCATAAGTACCTAAGACTTTCTATTTATATACTATATACAAGTATCTCTATATAAAATCAAACAAGACAAGAAACAACTTGTAGGCAGTACGCAAAAAAAAAATCTTGACATACTAAAAAAACCTTTTACAAAAGATATATCAACAAATGGCAATATAGACAGCAAAAAAAAAAAAAAAAAGATGCGTTTAGAAAAAGATACAATTTAAAAAAAAAAGGAAAATCATTGAACCTTTGAAGTGCACATGCCATGACTGTTAGTATAAAAAATGTTACTAGAAGCTTCTAACAAAAAAAAAAAATTAAGAGTTTAAAGTTTATTTGAATTATACTCCGCACAATTTCTTATGGTACAGACTGATTTCGGCACAGTATTGCTACATATATTTCTCAACTGCGTGCTGTGTAAAACCAAACAACTTACAAAAAATAACTAAGAACTATTTAAGCCAACACACCCCAATAAAAATAATAAAAAAAAACAAGTTGGCAGGCATAGAGCCACATTGAATGATTTTGAGTAGTGGGCGTGTGTATCTGTGAAAAACAATTTTCAATGTTTTTCCTGTTTCTAGTTCAAGACGCTTTATTCAATGCCAAAAAATAAAGAAAAGAAAAACTCTTTGGACAAACTTAATTTTTTTATAAATTTTTTGCACAATTTTCTTTTAGGTTTTCTTTTGTAGTACAAAAAAAAACAAAAACGATTTTCCTTTTTTCTTTTTTTTCTGCTACTAGTAACAAGTTTAAGCTAGTCGAAATTTTCTTTTGGTCTTTGTCAATACTAGCAAACGTAGTTTTACTCGTGACTGAACATTGAACTGCAGTGAATTTGCTACGTGCGTCAACTAAAGAACCAAAAAAATGTAGCTGAGTTATTCAGTAATACCGAAAAAAAATAAAATATATAAAAACAAAACCAAAAAGATACAAAAAAAAAAAAAACTTAAATGGAACAACAACAAAGAAGGATAACAGTCAACATCGTTGACGTCGCCACTGTCACACAGGATATTGTAGCACATTGTCAGCAGCAGCAATGAATGAGTGCAGGCAAGCGTTAAAATGCGTTGTCCTTGCTTCACCAAAACGAATGAATGAATTGAATGAATGAATTGAATGAATGTATGACCCGCATAAAGTCGATGCTTTTGTCAATTGTGTATCTTTTACTTTAAATGAAAATGTTTTTAAAGTGAATTAAAATGAGCCTTTAAAAAATTGTATTAAATTGGCAAAGAAATTCATTTCCTTAGCAAATTATATCGATTTTAACTGTTAGAATACTGCGTCTATTTAGCACAGATACAAAAGTATCTCAAAATAAAATTCAAAATTGCGGTCATGCTTTAAAGCAAAATGACAGTAATATCGATAAAAGTAAAAAAACAAGGTCAACGCATTAAATTTTTAATGCTATTGAAAGTGGCTAGAGCGAAAGTATTTTCTTGTTTAAATAAAACCGTACCGAACGTAAGATACACTGCGTGTATGCAAGAATGTAGGTCAGCTCCTTGAGGATGTTGCTGCTTCGATTTTTTTTTTTTTTTTTGTTTTTCGAGGTTGAAGTGAGTTAAAGCATTTCATGTAGTGTCTGTCCATTGCATTTATGAGTAGTACGCCAGCTACGTAAAACTTCAATCACATTGACTTGCCTACACCACACTTGAAATGTCATAAAATGCAGCAGCAGCCGAAGCAGCAGCAGCAATGCAAGCAATCGTAGATATGCTGCAGCGTAAAAAACACGGCAAGTGGAAAATTAAATAACGAGGCGCTGTTGCGGAATGCCAAGCCCTTGAGTGTATGCAGTAAGTGTACGAAAGATACTGCGCGATAGATAGATGGATAGATAGATAGAAAAAAGATAGCAGTGAAGTTGGAAAATTGCACGCAAATCTTATTAAATTTTTTTGCTGTTTAAGAAATAAAAGGAGGATTCAAATTTAATAAAGAAACGTGCAAAAATTTAATTATAAATAAGAAAGAACAAGTTATTCTATAGAATGGTAACACCCTATGACGAGCTTTATAAAAAAAAAATCTGCCACAAAACACGAAAAATGTATCTCAAAAAAAGTTAAAAATTTGTGCTAGTATTTAATTTGATTTAAGTTGCACAAAGAATGTTTTAAAGCAACAAAAGAGAAAATAATCGATATTTAAAAAATCGCTTTGATCGATTATTTATAAAATGTTTTTATCAATGAAATATACGATATGTTGCAACTAGATTGATCGAAAAGTAACCCACTTTGAATTGTACAAAATGGTATATTTTTATTTTGTATTTTTTATACCTGTTACACTAGTGTAAACAGGTATATTCAGTTTGTCGGAATGTTTGTAACGCATTAAAGGAGGCATCTTAGACCCTATAAAGTATATATATTCTTGATCACCTCGACGAGACGAATCGATTTAGCCATGTCCGTCTGTCTGTCCGTCCGTCCGTCCGTCTGTCCGTCTGTCTGTGTGTTGCTGCGCGGTTTATTCGCTCAGTTTTGAAGATATTGAGCTGAAATTTTAAACTTAAGCTTTTCTAGGTCCTGTGTAGTTTCTATGTTAAAATCAATGTGCCACGCCCACTTTTAGGTATAGCTCCCATACAAAAGTACAACATTTTTTCAAGTTCTTATATGAAAAAATGTATTTATAAAGCGAATGGCTTCAAATATGGTTAAAATGTTTCTTATACCCTGCCAAATCTTCAGTTTAAAATTGGTCCAAATCGGACCGCAAATTCCTAAATTTTTAAGAGTATATTTAATTTATTTAGTATTTTGAAATAAAATTTAATACAAATGCTGCACACGAAGGTCTATCAACGTCAAATGATGTGTAACAGGTATATAAGCTTCGTTCCAACCGAAGTTAACTTTTTTTCTTGTTTTTCTTTTGCTTTTTTGAAAATATTTCATATATTTTTACCTTTTTTCGCACTTCTGTCAAAAAAAAAATCGATTTATCGAAAATTATCAATTTTTTAATAATCGATAATAATCGATTAGAATTGATTTTTTGACAATCGATTATAATCGTTTTTTCAATGGTCGATTTTGATTAATTTTTTCGTTTATCGACTATAATCGTTTTATCGATAATCGATTTTAGTCCATTTTTCGTTAATCGCTTTTAATGGATTTTTCGTTTATCAATTATAATTGATTTTTCGTTAATCGACTTTTTCTATAATCGATTATAATTGATTAATATCGATTTTTTATATAATTAACTATAATCGTATTTTATATAATTGATTAAAATCGATTTTTTCTATAATTGATTATAATAAATTTTTCTATAATCGATTGTTATTTCTTTAATCGATTATGATCTATTTATTCTATTTTTTTATCATCGACTATAATCAATTTTTTTCTATAATCGACTATAATCGATTTTTTTCTATAATCGACTATAATCGTTTTTTTTCTATAATCGACTCTAATCGATTTTTTTCTATAATCGACTAAAATCATTTTTTTTTTTTATAATCGATTATAATAGATTTTCTCTATAATAGATTATAATCTATTTTTTTCTATAATCGATTATAATCTATTTTTTCTATAATCGATTATAATCGATTTTTTCTATAATCGATTATAATTGATTTTTTTCTATAATCGATTATTATTGTTTTTTTTTATAATCGATTATAATTGATTTTTTTCTATAATCGATTATAATCGATTTTTTAAAAAAGACCTAGGTACATGCTCTGTATTAAATTGCCAAAATGAAAAAAAAATATTTTGGTGATTTAGTCCATGAAACTAGTGTAAATCAATCTCTGATTGTTCGTCCGTAAATCAGTCTTATGGGAAAAAATACTTTTCTCGAATAAAAAAGTTTTTGATATTCTATGATTGTCCGTCTGTCTGTTAGCTAGTCCATCTATGCATCTATAAAATATATTTTCTATGTATACAATTACCCAAAAAAATGCTTTTTTAAATTTATTGGTATTTCTTTAAAATTTTTTCTTGTTTTTTTAGGTATTTCAGTAAATTTCAAATATTTTAAAATCAAATACAAAAAATATTTCAAGTAAAAAATTTTTGCAATATATAAAATAATAAAAGTATTATTGCCAAATTAATGCAGCAGTACGCTTTTTACTTTTTTATTTTATGCCAAACAAAACACGAATTTATGTTCTAATAAAAATAACCTTCATCAAATTCAAATAGAACAAATGATGCTGAACGAAGAAAAGAAGACTATCAAGTGGAATAAAAAGATGCGTAAGAGTATTTTTTTCTACATTCTTTTTTTTTATTATGAAAGACAAGCCAAACAATAAGTCAATATAATTTGGCATTGTTTGATATTGAAATGATAGCAATTTAGCTGCAATAAATTTTATTTGTATAACAAAAATTAAATAAAAATCTGCTTGAAATGTGTGCAATGATTAAATTTAAATTAGCAAACAAATCAAACCAAAAAATATTACAAACAATAAATTTTTGAAAAAAGAGTGGCAACATATTTGTAAGCAGATACATAATTACAATAATTGTTTATTAATGAAGATTGACAATCAAAAATATAAATTAAATTCTTTTTTTTTTTTTTTTTTTTTTGAGGCGACAATTTGATAGCATTGAATGTCACTTGATTTGATATATATGTCCGTGAGTGTCTATAACAAAATTCAAAGTCAGAAAACTGGTACGATTAAAATCAGCTATAAAATATTTGCATAAAAAATCAAACTGGCTAACTAAAAATAGTCATTAAAAAAATCTCAACAGCATAATTAAAACTTGTTATATGCCAAGTATCTCAAAACAGATTACAGTAACAAGTTTTAAGATATAAAACAGACAATCTAGCATAAATATCTAAAAAAGCGAATTATACTATTTAATTGTCTTACATTTTATAGTTTTACAAAATGTAACTAATTAAGAGAAGCTGCAACCAAGAAAACTAAAAAAAAAAGAATCTTTTGATAAAAATTCGTATTTTGAACTAACGAGTAACAAGCAACAAAAAGTCATATATGCAAATTATAGCATTCGTTATACCAATAAACAATACACTTAACGATGTGTAGAAGTATCTGTTAGGTAGTTTGTACACAGCAAAGTATCTTGCATATCGGTATTTATGTTTATTGGCTGACATCAGTAACACGTTAGCAGCAGCAGCAGCCAACAGCAAAATGTTGTCGATGACAATGCCAAGCAGCAGTAACAGCAGCAGCAGCAGATACAATGGCAACAACGCTAAACTTAGTCATAATCAAAATACTGCTAAAATGTAAAAAAAAAGATACTTTTAACAGCATTGCTTATGTGTCTGGTTTAGATGCTTCAAGTATCTTAAAAGTTTTTTTTTTGTGTGTGTGTATGTGTGTGTGCGTTTGTATGTATGCCGCGCAACTTATGGTAATTGTTGCAAATTATTTATTTATTCATGCAATCATGCAGCGCATTTCATGCTGTTTACTTATTTTTTTTTTTTCAGCCAGATGCGCAACAAATATGGCAGATAACGCATTAATGAGCTACTTTGCCTATTGCGTAATGTTTCAATGATCAAAAAGGAAGCGTTATATACTAGAGAGTCTCTTACATAAACAGCTTTCTGTCTTTATACGTTTTGTGTTTTTATAGAATTTTAAGCAAAACAACACAACAGGGTGCGCGTATTTAATGTCTTAAATGTCAATCAAAATCGTAGTCTACATTTCTTTTAAATTTTGTAATAGTGCAATCAGTACAAACAAATCATCGATACTAATCAAATTAAATTCAAATAATCGTTTAATTTAAAATAATCGACTAAAAAAATGTATGATTTTAAAATAATCGATAAATATTTGACTAATTAATCTAAATCGGTGTTTACTTTGCGATTATATTATACATTTGTAAAATCAATTGTATAATTAAATTTAAATAATCGATTTATTTAAATTAATCGATCTTCGGTATCAAGATAAATTGATAATCGAACTAAATCAATGTGAACCTTTCGATTAAACAGAATAATTATATAATCAATAGCTAAATAAAAATACATTTTATAATCGATTTATTTAAAATAATCGATAATTGATAAAATGTTATATTATCGAAGTATAAATTATCTATACTGTCCGATTAAGTCGAGTAATTGTGTAATCAATTTACTAATCAAATTAAATTTTAATAATCGATTTAATAAAAATAATCGATAATAATAATCAAACTAAATCAATGCATACTGTTCGTTTAAGGTGAGTAATTGTGTAGTCTATTTTTAAATAATCGTTAATCGATAATAATCGAACTACATCAATGCATACTGTCGATTAATTTTTGTAATCAATTTTATAATCATATTACATTTTAATAATCGACTTATTACAAATTATCGATAAAACAGTCACACAAAAAATAAAATTCATGTCTTGCAGGGCGCACCAGAGACGTAATTTTTCATGCATTTTGGGTCGCTGAATCTGTGTCTGAAATTGGAATTTAAAGGTTAATTCGCGTTGTTCTTCTTGCCTCAAAACAATTGATTTTTTAGTGTATATTGTTTAATAATCGAACTCAAACAAAGTTTATTATCACTTTAGTTCGTGTTATCGTTTAATAAAATTTAATTTAAACAATTGATTTATTAAAAATAATCGATTAATTGTTCAATAATCGATCTTAATCAATTACACCGGCACACAAAAAAAAAATTTGAAGTGTCAAAGACCAGACTAGTCAATTCTTACGTATTTTTGGGTCGCTGAATCCGAATCCGGGTTCCGTTTTCAAAAGTTAGCTCTCATTTTTTTCTAACCTCCAAAAAACATGTTCAAAATATACTAAAAAACATGTTTTTTGAGGTTAGAAAAAAATGAGAGCTAACTTTGAAAACGGACCCTGATTCGGATTCAGCGAACCAAAATACGTAAGAATTGACTAGTCTGTCTTTCGCACTTCAAATTTTTTAATTTGTTTTGATTTGAGTTCAAAAGATTTTATATCAACAATTTTTAATAGAGTAAATAAATCATTAAAAATTAATTAAAATAATTTAAAGTTAAAAAACCGATTAATTGATTAATAAGTTTCGCAATTAAATCGATTTAATCGGTTAAAGCATCTATTTTATATTTTTGCGTATAATGAGGATTTGAATTTTGATTTAAGCCTAACATATTTTTTTTTTTTTAAAGCTCTGGATTTGTTCTAGAATAATATCGATATATTTTCATTATCGCCATATCGATACTTTTTGTTTCATATTGATAATTTTTTATAATTAGCCGACTTTTGCAATGAAGAACTACTTTTTAATTCTTAATTATTGCTTTCACTGAAAAAATTGTTTGCTTCAATATATCGTTATCGATTTTTTTAGAGTATCGATACTTCTAAGGAGCTCCCACTGCTGGTAATTACGTTTCGATAATTCTAATTCGTTCAAAAGTGACCCAATTCTAAAATATTCGCGCTCGTAAAACCATTGTACATTGGACAATCTAACGTAATGTATCTGCGCTTCAAGTACAACAAACGCAATTAAAACTTTACGCTTTAATATGCGGCAACATAGAACAAAAAAACAGCAAGCTTAGTTAACCAGAAAAAAAACGAGTGAGCTCATGAAGCATAAAAATAAAAAAATAAAAAAAGTATCGTCTAGTAACTAGCTGCTAACAAAGTGACATGCATATAGTATAGTATGCGAATGAACAAGCGCAACGGTAACTGATATCTTACAGATACTTTTGCTGTTGCTGTGACTGTGGCTGCTGCTGCCACTTCAACTGCAATGTATGCTACACTTCATACTTGTACTTGTACGTGCGCATGTTGTACGTGCCTAAAACTTAGTTTAAAAAACGAGTACGAGAATGTGTCACACACTCATAGCTATAGTTATTGAACTGGCTTATTGTATGCAGATACATAGATACATTCATGCCAGTGCTGCTTTTTTTTATGTATGTATATGCAAATAACGACAACGTTGCTGCTATTGATTTGCTTAGATGATGCTTACTGATGACTTTTGGCTGAATGAAACTATGTAAGCGCAATAACGAATTCACCAAACTCATGACTGTATGTATTGTATTCGTTGTTGTTGCTTTAGATTGGCTGCCAAAAGTGTTAAAAATGGGAAAAAAATCGAAAAATTTACATGCAATCGAAACATAGCAAAATAGCGGCGTATGACGAGTGACTTCTATACAAGTTGCATCCTGTTGGCCGCGTATCTCAAAAAGCGCAGCGCGCGCTTCGTGAATGTTTAGCTGCAGCGTCAATCTATTAAAAACGCAAAAAAAACTAAATGTCGCATCGTATTTGACTTTTTGATTTCCCTTCTCTTTGTGTCACTCTAAATGTATCTGTACGTATATATCTCGGCGATAACATATGTATTTAAAGATACTTTACAGCAACCTGTTAGACTGTCTAAGCCTGCCACTTTATATTTTTTGTACGTTTGCCCATTTATAGTTTATCTATAATCTTGCAGCGTTTGCGCATATTTTCTAGTATGAACAAAAAAATAAGTATATGAAGCAAGCATTTATTTAAACAGACAGTTGAACAGAAAGACATATGGACGGACGGACAGATAGGCAGGCATAAGGCCTAACAAACGAACGCACCGCAACATGTCAAAATGCCAATTTTTCTGTTGTCGTACGTTTGTTTAAATGTCCGTCTGTCTGTCTGTCGGTTTGTGTGGCATGCAAAAACGCGTTGAGATACAAATGTATCTACCACATGTTGCGTAAACTAGTTTTAGATATATCACCTGAGAGTTGTATGACCACAAATAATAATAATTTTTTTTTTTTTTGGTTTCTTCATCTACAATATACTTCTTGTGGTTAATGTTTTTTTATATGTTTGTAACGTTGAGATTGAGTAAGCAAAACGTTTTACGCTTTTTGAAATTTTTTTTTAATATTTTTTTTTTTTGAATTTTTACAGTTTATGATTTTGTATTATTTTTTGTATATTTTTTTTATAAGCTTACCCAAAAATTTTTAAGCTGTTTTAAAGTTGATCTGCAAAAAATAAGAAAAAAAAATAATTAAAAAGTTGTAATATTTTAATTGATTTAAATTTTCAACAAAATATAAATTATTTACTTAAGCTATATTTTAAATAAATTATGAAATAAGTTGACATAATTGATTTACATAGAATAATCGATTTGATTGCTCGATTATAATCAAATTAAATTTAAAATAAAATGTTTATACGTTGAATAAACAATTTAAAACTTAGTCTATTTTCAAAATTAAGTTGCGAAGCTATAAAATTTATATAAATATTGTTAGAATTCGATAATATGAAAATATATAATAATTTGAGCAATCGATTTATTAATAAAATCGATTAAAGAAATGTTTGAATTTAAAATAATCGATATATTTTGGAGTAATCTATCAAAATGGAAGACAAATTAAGTTATGTCACTATATACTCGATATAAGCAATAATTCGATAGTATTAAAATGCAATTTGTATAATCGATGCACTTAATTTCATTGAATAATCGATTTACTTAAATTAATCGAAAAATAAATTTATGAAATTAAACGAATAATCAATTTATGAAAATAATTAAATAAACGATTTAAGAAAATAATCGAATAATCGATTTATGAAAATAATCGATTAATCGATTTACCATAATGGAAGACAAATTAAGTTATGTCACTATCTACTCGATATAAGCATTAATTCGATAGTATTAAAATGCAATTTGTATAATCGATGCATTTAAATTCATTGAATAATCGATTTACTTAAATTAATCGAATAATAAATTTATGAAATTAATCGAATAATCAATTTATGAAAATAATTAAATAAACGATTTAAGAAAATAATAGAATAATCGACTTATGAAAATAATCGAGTAATCGATTTACGAAAATAGTCGAATAATCGATTTATGAAAAAAGTCGAAAAAAATCGAAAAAAATTATTTATGAAAATAATCGAAAAATCAATTTAAAAAATAATCGAATAACCGATTTATGAAAATAATCGAACAATCGATTTAAGAAAATAGTTAAATAAACGATTTATGAAAAAATCGACCAAAAAATGTGGTATTACTGTAAAATAACCAATAAGTCGTTGAGTAATCAACTTTATAGCAGATTACTTTCTGATTAAGTCATGTAATTGTACAATCAATATAAATAACAAGTCGATAGCATTAAAATGCAATTTGAATAATCGCTTAAGAAAATAATCGATTTAAGAAAATAGTCGAATAATCAATTTATGAAAAAATCGACCAAAAAATGTTGTATTACTGTTAAATCAAAAATTAATCGTTGAGTAATAAACTAAATATCAGATTTCTTTCTGATTAAATTATGTAATTGTATAATCAATATAAATACAACTTGACTGTTACAAATGTAATTTAATTAATCGATTTAATTTAAAGAAATCGAGCAACAAAAATATATTATATGAAAATAATCGATAAATTGTTGAGTAATTATTCAATAAATATTAACACTTATCGAGTATTGCCAAATTTGTCATAAAAAAATTTCGAATTAAAAAAAAATCGATAAATTGCAGTGCAAACAATATAAAATGGAATCCTAGTAACAATTAAACTATGCAATTATGTAATCGAAATATATGTTCGCATTAGATTTGATTAAAAATCGATTTAAATCGACTTCCATCGATTTTAATCAAAAATGTTTACTATTTGTGCTCGCAATGTTATTCAACGCAGCAACAAACATAAAAGCATTGTATTTGTTGTTTTATGAATATGCGTTGCCTGCAATGAGCTTGTGGTTGAGCTTGTATATTGCGTTTACAGTTACAGTAAGCAATGTGTTTGTTGTTTTATAACTTCGAAATGCACGCAGTGTGTTTGTTGTCTATTTTTGAGACTCTCTGTGTTACACTATCTTGCGTTTTCACTGTACTACACCTTTAACCCTCTACTCCAACTATTGTCTGTTTCCAAACAACAAAGCATCATTTCAAATATGTTGCATACACAAAAATATATGTTAAATACAACGTAAATAACGCCTTTATTCACACAAACAACAACAACAAAAAAAAAACCCTTTCTTATACAATTTCACCACAAAAATCTCCAATAATCAAATAAGTATTAATTTAAAATATACAAACACACACACACACCGCACTCCATGCAACGTTGAAATTTTTACAAAATATTTACTTTTAATCAATTTTCGAGACAGAGCAGTGAGTAGAAAGCGAAACAGACACTACAGAGCAGGAGTATTAAAAGTAAGCAGTAGCGGTAGCGGTACGACTCCGACTACCTATCAAAATGGGTCGAAGTTTGTTGTTTTAGTATATGATTTATATATAAATAGTAGAAGAAAATAAAAACTCCATAGTGATGAGGGTAAGAAGTAAGTATTTATCTAATGTGTACTTAACTGCAACTAATTATTAGGTCGTTGAGTTTTCTGTATACGAGTATGTGTTTATTTAACAAACAAGTCTAACGAAAGAGTCTAATAAGCAACGTCCAACGGGTGTCAATAGTACAAATAAACATTTAAGTACATATATAGGGCTTGTTTGCATTTAGAGCAACTGAATGAATGAATGAATGAGTGACTAGCTCGATCGATACATGCAAGGATGGAATGAATGTTATAATCGTCAAGCGGCTTTGATGATTTTATAAAACCACTAATCACAGCATTAAAGCATGCATTGACGCACATATACAGAGCAGACGGACGGACGGACATATAATATATATAGTATATATCGCTTTCATTCGTACACACATTTGCCATAGACTAAATGGCGTTAAGTGCTTATTTCATAAATGTAGTTCATTTAAATATTTAATTATCGAAAACAGATTTTATGTGGTGATTTGCGGTATAACCTCAAACCGTAACCGAAAAATAAATGATAGACTTTTTAAATGCTGCGATTTAAATAAGTTATAGACAGATGGACAGACGGACAGACAGACAGACAGAAGGGCAGATAAATGGTTGTCTAAATAAATGAGTTAAACTGCGAAAATATATATATAATTTTTTTGTATAGTTTAGTTTAAATACTAATACACTGGTTCAATGAAACATGTTGACTTAGCTAGAGATGCGTTGATATCTAAAAGTATCGATACATGTACTGATACCTAAATTTAACAAGAAAGAACGCTGAAATCGAGTATGCTCGACTGCAAGATACCCTGTACCCAATCTATATGTACCTTAAGTTAGGTTCTATTTGACTACCATACATCATTGAATTTAATTTTCATAGAAAAACTTAAGAAATCGAGTATATCTTTGAATGGGGTTATACCTAAAATTTTGTTGGGCCTACCCATATTGGTCTATTTCATTGGGACTATCATAGACATAATTTATACTAAATTTAAATTTTTTAGAATAAAAAACAATGGCGTTTTTATGTAAAAATCCAAAATTTTGGGGTAAATTTGTATGGGGGCTATACCTAAAATTTAGTTGGTCCTACCCATATTGGGATATTTTATTGGGACTATCATAGACATATTTTATACTAAATTTAAATTTTCTAGAATAAAAAACAATGACGTTTTTATGTAAAAACCCAAAATTTTGGGGTAAATTTGTATGGGAGCTTTACCTAAAATTTTGTTGGTCCTATCCATATTGGGATATTTTATTGGGACTATCATAAACATAATTTTTACTGAATTTAAACTTCCTAGAATAAAAAACAATGACGTTTTTTATGCAAAAACCCAAAATTTTGGGGTACATTTGTATGGGGGGTACCCCTTAAACACTTGACGGCCTAGGAGAGTCTAAGTTTCAATTTTGAAAGCTCTACCTTTTATAGTCTCCGAAATAATCGTTTTCATACGGCAGACAGCATGACAGACGGACGGACAGACGGACGGATGGACAGACGGACGGACGGACAGACAGACAAAGCTAGTTCGACTCCCCTTCCAATGCTGATCAAGAATATACATACTTTATAGGGTCTATCTTGCCTCCTTCTGTCTGTTACATACATTCGCACAAATTAATATACCCTTTAACCCTTTGGGTACAGGGTATAAAAAGTATCGTTTTGTTTTAAGTGTATATATCGCAATAATCTATCGAGACAGTGTTTATAGGCATGAGTACATCTGATGACAAAGTTGTGAAGGCGTTCTTGTACTTGATGGGATTTATTTTATTTTTAAGAAAACACCAATATCGACTTGACATATTCTTACACCCAATCCATTGTGGCGTGTGGCTGTGTATTGCCAGCTGTTTTACGCTGCTTTTGTACAATAAATCTTTTACAGATATGTACTTCTTGACATTTGAGAATATCGATATTTATCGTATATGAGTATCGATACCAAAAATACTCATATCGCCAAAAAAGCATCGATATGTGTCGAATATGTACTTTTATCGTCGAATTCGTGACATGTTCGTCTGATTCTTGTCCGTCAGTCTGTTCATTGTCTGCCTGTCTTTAGTGGATCTGTCTTTAGTCCGTATTTCTTTCGTATGTCTGTATTTCGTGCGTGTGTCTTTAGTTCGTCTGTCTTTAGTCCGTAATCTTTCGTGCGTCTGTCTTTAATCCGTCTTTCTTTAGTTCATCTGTCGTTAGTCTGTCTGTCTGTCTTAAGCCCGTCTGTCCGTAGTCCATCTATGCGTAGTACATCTGTCCGTTGTACATTTATATGTAGTCCGTCTGTCCTTGGTTTGTTTTCCGTCTATCGAATTTCCGTCTGTCCGCAAGCAGTATTTACTCAGTTTTCAAGGCTTTTAAGTTTGGTATAAAAAATTTCTGCTAATGTCTGAAATATTTTAATGCTTCAAAGACTTTTTAGTCGCCAATTCGTCTATAAATTTACAAAAAAATCGCCCAAAAACAAAAAACTACAAATGAAAATGCTTTTTTAAATTATTTATTAATTATGCATTATTTTCTTAATGGACAGCCAGACCGCCTTTCAGACAGACAGACAGATTGTGTTGAATGCTTTTAAGTTGAGACTCAACTGTCATTTAATTAGTTTATTGTGCACAACAACAATTGTGAGTGTGACATAAATTCTTTTTATTATTAAATATTTTTTTTTTTTTTTTTGTAAATAAAAAAAATAAATTTAAATAATAAAGTGCTTATATCACCTTGAGTCACACACACACAGATACTTGACTCTAGACTTACATTTATAAATTTAATTTTTTACAATATTTATTTTTCTCACATCAAGTGCAAACTACTACGACATTTGCTGGAGACGTCAGAGTTATGGCAAAAATGAAGTCATTAGCTTAAAAATAAGCATGTCGAGTTTTTTGCTGATTTAATGTGAATGTTCATTAATTTTCCCAGTATGAGTGTGTGACTGTTTTAGGGGAAGAAAACTGAGGCAGTAATGAAGTAAATAGGTAGATGATTATTATGCAGTAAATTAAATACATTTCAGGTTTTTTTATTATTTTTTTTAAGTGCGATTCATGAGAAATTAAGTCGTCTGGTGTTTTTTTTTTTTTTTAATTTGAAGGCAAACACTTGCTAATTTGCAAATGTTAGAAGTAGAGCATAAAATGTTACTATAAACTTTGCTGATTTTGGCACTAATTGGAAAATGGGAAATGTTTCTAATCTAAAATTAGTTAGATTGAGTTGAGAGTATTTAAAATTATTCCAAGTCAGCTGATAAAGATAAATTTTGTTATGTGTTATCGATTTAATTGTAAGACATATTGCACAATTAATCGATTACACAGGCCTACAAGTTTTTAACCCAGAGACAAGACCTATCATACCCGAAGGATTTTGATGCGCTGAATCCGAATCCGTGCTCGGAATTGCTCCTATACGTCTGGTTTTCGAGATATCCTAACCTAAAAGTGCCAAAAACGCGTTTTTTTTGCAGTTTTGAGGTTACGCGACAGACGGAAAAAAATTATTATCAAAAAACGTTTTATGGCAATTGAAAGTACCACCCTTCCCCTTTTAAACCTTTTTGGATTTTTCAAATATCTTTTTTTCACCGAAAAATCTCTATTTGAAATTTTTACAATTAACGTATTAACCCTTTAACGCTTAATACGCTTAATTGTAAAATTTCAAATAGCGATATTTCGGTGAAAAAAATATATTTGAAAAATCCAAAAAGGTTTAGAAGGGGAAGGGTGATACATTCAATTGCCATAAAACGTTTTTTGATAATAAGTTTTTTCCTTCCGTCACGTAACCTCAAAACTGCAAAAACGCGTTTTTGGCACTTTTAGGTTAGGATATCTCGAAAACCAGACGTATAGGAGCAATTCCGAGCACGGATTCGGATTCAGCGCATCAAAATCCTTCGGGTGTGTTAGGTCCGGTCTCTGGGTCTAGACTTTTGTTAAATTTTGTCGGCCTGTGTTATTCACACAGAATCAAGTTTTTTGATACAAGAAACAATGGTTCTTTATGCAAAGAACGATGGCTTTAATACAAAAAATGATGGTTCCTAATACAGCAAAGCAAAGATTGATGGTTCTTGATACAATGAACAAAGGTTCTTGATACAAAGAACCATGATTCTTTATACAAAAAATAGTACAGAGAATGTTTGTACTTGATATAAGGAACGAGTTTTTTTTTTAAACAAAGATTGATGGTTCTTGATACAATGAACAAAGGCTCTTGATACAAAGAACCATGATTCTTTATACAAAGAATAATGGAACGTAATATAAAGAACCATTATTTTTGATATAAAGAATAATTGATCTTAAGACAAAGAACGATGAATGACAAAAAATGATTGATTTTTCTTGTTATAAAAAAAGATAAAAAGAACGATAGTTCTTGATATAAAAAATTACTGTTTTTTATATACAGAACGACTGTTCTTTAATTTAAAAACGTTTGTTCTCGATTTAAGACTTAACGCTCTTGATTCAAGAATGAATTGTCCTGATACAAGAACATTTTATTCCCAGAACTACTGTTCTTGACATGCAAAACGGCTAGTCTTTAATTTATAAACTTTTATATTAAATCGTCATCGTTTATTGAATTTTTGTAACTATAACTTGTAGCTGAATGTATTTTATAAAAAGAATCGTAATTTAGCTCCATAAATATTCAATTTTCACGAAGTTTCTCACGTTTTCCACAAAATTAAGTAATGCATTTCCCATTGCATTGCATTAAAAAGTAATATCAACAACATTTTTTTTTCTTCATATTTAATCAAAAATTGATAAACAAAGAAATACCTACTCGAATCTAATAAAAGCTACACAAATATGAACAAAAAGAATCTCAGGGAAAAGAATATAAACCAAAGTTAAATTTATTCGAAATTTTCACAATTTTATGAAAAAAATGAACGCTTTTATTCCCCTCCATCAAATATAAACTCAAATGCACAATACACTAAAATGCGTTGCTGCTGCTTCTTCTATTTTTTTTTCCATTATTCATTGATTAGATTTTATGTTGACTTAACCCAAATAATTTTCAAGTCAAACAAACATTAAATAAACAAATAGGCAAACAACAAACTATAGCAACAACAACAACAAATCGACACTCAACTAAAAATCAATATGTTTTATAGACCGATAGGCATGGCATGGCATGGCCTAGCAAGCAGGCAGCTCGTCAGTCAGTTGTGGCATATGAAAGGAAAGTGTCTGTATTTATTAGATGAAAGCTTCATGTTGCACTAAATTAATCGTACTCGTACTCATGTATAAACACGTATCTTAGTTCAAGTAATACACTATGCACTACTGTCAAGCCTATTTTACTTAGTAGTAGCAAAATGTACACTATGCAATGCATAGTAATTTGGTGTTTACCTCAAGTAGTAGTGTTGCTGAGATACTATATTGCACAAATAATTTGAGTAATATACATCGAGAGTGCATTGTATATTAGTTGCCACATACTTTACATGCTTATAAATTTACAAGAAACTATAATATTATAGCTCATTTTCTAGTTAGATGTATTTTAAGGCATTTTAAATGGTGCAATTTGAAGAAGAATTGGAATTTCTTGAAGTAAAATCTATGTTTTATTTAGTATAGAAACAGAGAAGCAAGCAACAACAATATGGAATTTTTACCTCTTATAGTCTCCGAGATAATAGTTCTCATACGTCAGACAGCATGACGGATGGACAGATGGATGAACAGACAGATGGACGGACAGATGGACAGGTGAACAGACAGACGGACAGACAGACAGACATAGCTAATTCGACTCCCCTTTCAATGCTGATCAAGCACAATCGGTCTTTTTATATTTTTTTAAATCAAGAGAAAAAGAATCATCGCTCTTTGTATCAAGAACCTTTGTTCCTTATATCAAGACCTATTGATTCTTGTATCAAAGTTCTTTGTATATCAAGAGCAATCCTTATTTGTATCTTGAATAATTGCTCATTAATCAAGATTAAATGTGCTTTGTAGCAAATAAACAAAAAAATTCTTAGTATCAAGAACTTAGTTTAATATCTAGTTTTGATACACGGAACAATTCTTCTTAATACAAAGAACAATTGTTTTTGGTTCAAAGAACGATTTTCTTTAAATCATGAACGATTATTGATATTCTTAGTATCAAGAACTTAGTTAATATCTAGATTTTTGTTATATAACTGAAGAACAATTCTTCTTAATACAAAGAACAATTGTTTTTGGAACAAGTTCAGAACGATTTTTCTTAAAACCATGAACGATTATTGATATTGCTATACAAAGTAAACAATGTTCTTATTACAAAGAACAATTTTTCCGGATATCAAGAACTATAGTTCCTAATATAAAGATATATTGTTTTTTATACAAAGCTCAATTGCTTTTAATATAAAGAACGATAGTTCTTGATACAAAAATATATTTTGCTCTTTATACAAAGCTCAATTGCTTTTAATATAAAGAACGATAGTTCTTGATACAAAAATATATTTTGCTCTTTATACAAAGCTCAATTGCTTTTAATATAAAGAACGATAGTTCTTGATACAAAAATATATTTTGTTCTTTATACAAAGCTCAATTGCTTTTAATATAAAGAACGATAGTTCTTGATACAAAAATATATTTTGCTCTTTATACAAAAAGCTCAATTGCTTCTAATAAAAAAAACGATGGTTCTTAAAAAAAAAAAATATTTTTAATTAAAAAATATTGCTCTTTATACATACAAAGCTCAATAAAGAACGATAGTTCTTGATACAAAAATATATTTTGCTATTTATACAAAGCTCAATTGCTTTTAATATAAAGAACGATAGTTCTTGATACAAAAATATATTTTGCTCTTTATACAAAGCTCAATTGCTTTTAATATAAAGAACGATAGTTCTTGTATACAAAAATATATTGTTCTTTATACAAAGCTCAATTGCTTTTAATATAAAGAACGATAGTTCTTGATACAAAAATATATTGCTCATCATACAAAGCTCAATATAAAGAACGATAGTTCTTGTTTTATATAACAAAGAAAACTAAGTTTTACTAACCCTTCATCTATCCGTTTAACTTTATTATTTATTTTTTTTCATTTTCTAATAATAAATTCTCTCTGAACACTAAGCAATCTATACAAACAAGAAAAAAAAAATAACAAACATACCTTTTAGTATAAATAAATTATTAACTCGGTCATTTCATTTTCAAGTTGTATCATAATAAATTGTGCTGTCATTGTTGGTTTAGTACAAACTCTCTATTTTCCTACTACAGGGAAAATAAATTAACTAAATAAAGAAAAATATTTGCTTAATTAACTGGCAAAAAAAAAAAAAACTTGAAAGATATATACAAATAGATGCGTAAAGGACTCTAAGGAACTGAGTTGTTTAGTTTACCTAGACTAAAATCAACAAAGACACGTGTGCAGATATATATAAAAAAAAATATTATTAAAAGCAAAAACTTATTGACACATAAAGCATAAAATATGAAAACAAACTGACAGGCAGACAGACAGACAGACATTAGATAAAATGATAGAAATTATATTTTCCAGCTTGATTTTATTTATTCCTTTTATTATTGACGCTTTTAACTGTGCAAAGTTTTCTTTGCTGCTACACAAATACTTAAATAACACACACGGCGTATGCGCAATTAACATTTATGGTTATTAATTATTTTGCGCATTTATACATAATAGGTATGCCGTCGACGTCTTTTTTTTTGCCTAATTTGACGCATTAATTAAGACTTAAATTAATGAAAGAAAATAGAATTCAATGCCTTTGGGTGCATACATATATTTTGCGTTTGACGATTAAACTTATTTCAGTTCGCACTCAGGCGGCATCTTTCATTTTGCCATTTATCGATTTGAAATACTAAAAAGAAAAAAATAAATTGTTGCTTAAAGCCACAACATTTAGTTTAGTCATCTTAATTATAGTTCATCAACAATTTTATTAGTTGTGTGGCTTTAATATTTTTTAGGTCGTCAACGCTTTGTTTTTCATTCATTCATTCACTTGACTACTGTCAGCGTTCATTGGACTGTGTAGAGCTGCTTGAGGGCAAGGTCAATCTTTTTGAAGCCTTCTGAAGCTGCTTAGTATCATATATGTGCATACTAAATGTATCTAGACGCGCTAATTGTAGTAACTTGAACTGTTTAGGGTGTCGGGATTAGCTTTAATAACATCAAATGTCTATTTTCTTGGTTGCTGTTGTTGTTGTTGATTTGAAGCACGTCGTCGCTTGCCTGCAGCTAAGCTAAGCTCGCAACAGCGGCGTGGCTCAATTAATTTATACAAGTTTCCAAAGCATTAATTTTGTTTTAATTTCTTTGTGCGTTTGTAGTGCTTCCGAATTCTTTGGTTTTTTGTCATTTTCAATATTTGGCTGAAGCATTATTTTTTTTTTAGCTATTTATAAAAGCATGACGTAAACTATTGGCAGCAGTTAAGACAATAAAGAATTTAAGACAAAAATGATTTAATAGGATTTGTAGTCAAAGTTCAATGTCGGTGTTACTATTGTTTGCTTTGATATTGTCAAAATTCTGTTGATGCAACATGATATAAAATATTTTACCAGAGATTTTTTTAAGATATAAAAAAGAAAAATAAAATAAATAAATAAATCAAACAAAATTGCATCAAATTGATATTCGCAAGTAAACAGCGAGCGAGCACCAAATCAAGAACGTTATACTGATTTCCAGCACATACGTTGTCAAATGTACGTAAAGAACGGTGTTTCGCATATGAAACACAATCTTCTCATTTCAAGAACATATTTGTTAGTATCAAAAACAATCGTTCATTGTATCAAGAACAATTGTTTTTTGTTTCAAATATATTTATTCTTTATATAAAGAATAATAGTTCATGGTATTAACAAAATCATTCTATGTTTCAAGAAGAATCGTTCTTTACATCAAGAACAATCGATTTTTTGTATCAAGTACAATAGTTCTTTGTATCAAGAACAATCGTTTCATGTATCGAGAAAAATCGTTCACATAATAAAGAACAATCGTTCTTTGTATCAAGAACAATTATGCTTTATGTCAACAATCTTAATGTATAACTTAAACAATCATTCTGTGTTTCAAGAACCATCGTGCTTATTGTTAAGATTCTCCAACAACAATCGTTCTGTGTATCGCACCATTATTCTTTACATCAAGAACAACAGTTATTTATATTAAGAAAAATCATCCTTTCTATCAAGAAAGATCTTCCTTTTTTACTAAGCACAATCGTTCTAAATATCAAGAGCAATGGTTCTTTGTATCATAAACAGTCTTTCTTTCTATCAAGAACAGTTAGTCTTTGACGGGAGAGTGTTTTTGAATTTGTTTCTCTTCTTCCCAAACGAATGATGTACATTTTATTCTTCTTTGCTGTTATCACAGCTTCTGTAGATTTTTAAAATGTGAACAATTTTATATACTGTTGCATCTATTTATAATGCTGTGACCTGTGGTTCTTTTGCTAATGTAGCATTATCCATTCTATTATTTTTCAACTTTATTAAACGCTAATAAACTCTATTGTACTCCACTTTACTTTATTGTACTCTATTGTACTCTATTGTACTTTATTGTACTCTATTGTACTCTATTGTACTCAATTGTACTCTATTGTACTCTATTGTACTCTATTGTACTCTATTGTACTCTATTGTACTCTATTGTACTCTATTGTACTCTATTGTACTCTATTGTACTCTATTGTACTCTATTGTACTCTATTGTACTCTATTGTACTCTATTGTACTCTATTGTACTCTATTGTACTCTATTGTACTCTATTGTACTCTATTGTATTCTACTGCACTCTATTGTACTCTACTGTACTCCACTGTACTCTTTTGTACTCTACTGTACTCTTTTGTACTCTACTGTACTCTACTGTACTTTACTGTACTCTACTGTACTCTACTGTACTTTACTGTACTCTACTGCACTCTACTGTACTCTACTGTACTCTACTGTACTGTACTGCTACTTTACTGTACTCTACTGTACTTTACTGTACTCTATTGCACTCTACTGTGTTTTACACGACTCTCTTCACTTTAAACTACTCTACTTTTTTTCCTGTGTTTTCTTAATGACGCCTTACTCAGTTACATGGTTATCCATCTCCATCAAAGAGTCACAGCATATGATCAATTGTCAAACAGATTTCTGCCCTGCGGTGTACCTCTATTCGGAAGCACTTAAAAAATCTAAAAGACCTCTATTAGACTTTCAAGAGTACTTAGTTCAAAGTACAACAGCTACTCAGTTTTTTTTTTTACAATTCACGTCTGACCTAAAGCTTTAGTTTTAAACAAAATTGTAAATGAAACTTTAATTAAATTTCCAGCCAACATTAAAATTATTACTTTTTAGAATGTTGTAGCATTTGCAGCGTAATTAAAGTAGCAGCAACAATAAAAAAAAAATGGTTTACAATGAGTAGAAAGTCGACTTCAGGCTATGAAATAATTTAATTAGTTAGGCTGATGAACAAAGCGACTAAAGAATGACGTATAGAAGGACGAGTAGGGAGCCATCATAGATGAAAACTAACAAACAAATATGAAATGCCTGACAGATTTTTGCCTGAGGCTAGAGGCCATTGACGACAAAGTATATGGGTACAACATTGCGTATGAGCAATATATATGCTCATATGTCATTGACTTATAATAAAACTACAGCAATGTATGAGGAAATGTTACATACTGCGAGTACTAAAGCAATATAAAAAAACAATTCTTAATAAACGAAGAAGCTAAAATGAGTTTTAGGCGACTAAAAGATACGCTGCAGTGCTTTTATATGTATAAAAAAAGGACAGACAGACGAAACTGTTGATATATATTTAAAAGATAATTGGACAGACGGACAAGCGATTAGAGTAAACAAATATAATTTTGTTTTTATGTTACATAAATTTGCACAAAACTAATATACTCTATGTAGCGTATAAAAACACAAAGCGCAAATATTATATGCGAAAAGTGCGAGAAATTCTGTTGCGGACGGAGTGTGTTTTGTGTTGGGTGACTTTTTGTCTGTTGTTTTTGGTGTTGTTGTACTACATGTTTGCGACATTTAACATAAATATTGTATTACGTCGAAGTGGTGGAAGTTTTTATGGAAACCTTATACGCATTGCCCCTCCAGTCGACTTTAACGAAAACAAACGAAACGTCACGCTGAACTTTTGCAGAAAAAGGGAACAATCTAAGGCACCGCACACGCGTTCCCTATAGAGGCTTTTTTTATGCTGCCTCCTCTATATAGCTGCCTGTCTGTCTGTCTTCATGACTCTGTTGAGTTGTTAATTAAATATTTACTTTGCTTATTTGCAAAATGAATAATTTTAGCATTTATTTCTTGAAGCGTGCGTTTGCTTGACTATCGTCGTCTACATTTGACTTAACTCGTCTCGTTTTACTTATTTCAGATAGTTTTTTTTTTTTTGGTTTTGGTTTTCTTATTCTATCACAAATTGTCAGTTACAATTTTGGGTTTTATTTTTTTAGTTAGACTTGACTTTGTGTTTTTTTTGGGTATTGTTATTATTTTTCAGCTGTCAACTGTTATAATTCACACATCTTTTGTATACCTTTTAGCACATATTACATATGTATCTGTATCTATAAGATACACCAAACACATCATGCCTTGCTTTATGTACTTTGAGATTTAAGCTGTCGCTTTAATGGGTTTTTGCTGATTTGTTTTTAAATTTGTAAATGTTTTGAATAATTTTAGTTGCTAGGTGTAGTATTCCAATAATTCAAATTGCTTACATAATTTTAACATAAAAAGTTTTCTATGTAGAAGACTAGACTGCAATAAACATATTTCTTATCTATTTTCACCACGGATTGCAATCATACTGAATAAAATTCACCAAAATATAAAACAAAATAAGAAAGAGGCAAGGGTGGAATGCTACACCTTTTATAATTGCATCATGTTGACTTTTTAAATAATTAGAAAATGTTTTATGATTTATGTAAATCAGAATCAGTGAATTAGTGATGTGTAGTGCATTTATTCGTGTGATCGTTACTAATAAAAATAATTCACCATTGTGGTGAAATTGTATATCTTCCTAAAAATACATAATTTCCTTGTAAACATGTTTAAAAAATTTTTTATAACACCTTCTAACAAATAAAAGCAGCCTTTAAAGGGAGAAAAAATGACCAAGAAAAACTTTCTTAAATCTTAAATAATTTTATACTATATTTTATTTTTAAAACGCATGTCATCGTGTTGAAATTTATAGAAGGTGTAGGATTCTGCTTGTGTTGGTTGTACTCTTAAAACTTTAGTTAGTTTAAATACTGTAGAAACCACTTCAAAAACGTGAGTAAAGTAAAATTAAAAATATGCAGCCTAATACATCTTTATGCAATTTAACCATAGTTCACCATTATGGTGAAATCAGAAAATAGTATTAAAACAAAATTTGAGCACAGTAATTTTGTGTAAACGCTAAAATATTTCTTATTCAAAACTTAAACAATTAAGAGTGCCTTAAGGCAAGCATCCATTGCTTACTAGTATAAACTTTGGTTTTTGAAAAGAGAGAGAAATAGAGACTTCGAAGAACGGTCAACTGATTTTAATTTCAAAATGTTTTTTGAATTATAAAAAAAAAAAAAAAAAATATATAGGCACAATAATATGTTATATAATACATATTTGAACACCCAAAGAGTGCCTTAAGACATTCATAAAGAACTAATAGCTACTTACAAAAGCTTATTAGGTCAAATAACACTCATTATTATTGGAAATTTTTTTCTATATATCTTATTATAAAATGTATTAAATTCGCCGATAGGGCGTTTATTGTAATAAGTGCCTTAAGGCATTCATTAAGATCTAATAGCTATAAACAACAGATTATCATTTTTATTAAAACAATTTTTTTATATTTTATTATAAAAAAATATTACATTTGCTGATTAGTCGTTGAAAGTGATAAGTGCCTTAAGGCACATTTAAGTTTTAGAGGTTTAAACTAAGTAAGGATAAATAACCACGGGGTTTTTGACTCCATTGCTGCGTTTTATTGTATCGTTTGCCCTTTATAAACATTTACTGCTCAGCATAAATTTAATTCATAAAAGTGTCTCAAAATAATCATATTCCAACGCACCCTATTAAATTAAATTAACTACTTACGCTTGACCTTCAACAGCAGCTGTATACTCAGTCAATTTTTTTTTTTTTTTTTTTTTTAAAGACAATACAACCCCATAAAACTATAAGTATCGCCTCATACTAATCGATTACATATGGTCTAATGTATGGTCATAAAATACAGCAACCGACAGACAGACAGACAGACAATAATATAGACAAATATGTGTACAGCAGAGAAACATTTTATATATTTATTTATTATCATACTAATGGATCAACTTGCCAAACGCAGACAACACATAAAAACAACAAATGTTGTTCAATATATATGAAAAGGCAAAATAAAAAAAAAATTATACTAATAAATATTTCAAATAAAATGTTATTTTTTATAACCAGAGACGACAGCAAAAAATATGCAAACTTGTTACAAGCAAAACTTCTAAAGATAAGAAACAAGCTGAACAGAAAATAAAACGCCCACATTTCAAGTTAGAAACACATATTTTTTTGTCGACTTTTTTTTTTTTTTTTTTGCAAAAAGATACAAGATACATATCGATGTATCTTGTATATAACTGTAGCAATGCGTGCATTTGATATCAAAAACCACAAATAAAGAAACAAATTAAAATATATTACATTTATGAATGAAATAGGCTGACAACATATAAAAAATAAAAATAAAATGAAATGAAAAATAAACAAATGGACATGGCACTTTAGCACAAGAAAACATTTGTTAAGTTTTAAATTTATGAGTTTATTGATTCGAAGGCAGTTTAAAAAGAAAAGAAGAATTTCATGTTGCTTTATCAGCAAAAATATATTTTGGCAAATAATTTTTTTTAAAGTAAACATCAAGGAACTTTAAACCAAGCAAATGGGGTGTACGATGCTGAAAAGTTCAAAAATACATACATGTGGAAAATAACTGTAAAAAGAAAGAGTTAAAATAATAATGTAGCACCTAAGTTTAAAAAAAAAAGAAAAAAAAAAATAAAAAAAAAAATCAAAAAAAAAAGTAATAATGTAGCACCTAAGTCAATAGAAATAGTAAGAAAAGTAACGTCACATGAAAAAATGATACAGGAAAAGCTATTTTTCATAATAATGTAGTACCAAAGTCAATAGAAGTAGTAAGAAAAGTGACATCATATGACAAAATGATACAAGGAAGCTGTTTTTCATAATAATGTAGCACCTAAGTCAATAGAAATAGTAAGAAAAGTATATGACAAAATACTACAGGGAATGCAATTTTTCATAATATTGAGTGAGCGTAACTCTGTCAGGTGTACTCTCAATTGATTGGCTTATCTTGTAAAACCATATAAATGGGCTGTACTAATTATGTTGAGGAATACAAAAATTAAAGTACATTAATGGCACTAATAGATAACGCATTAATAAAAATGAAGAACCAAAGACGAAAAAATTAGTAAGAATAGTAACGTCACATGACAAACTACTACAAGGAAAGCATTTAAGAATATTAGAAAGCGTAAGTCCCTCCCTCTCTCTCTTTGTTCCTTAAATGATACCAAATTGTTGGAGAAAACGAATAAATAATAATGTAGAACCAAAGACGAAAGAAATAGTAAGAAAAGTAACGTCATATGAACAAACAACTATAAGGTAAGCAATTGTTCACAAAATTAAAGAGCGTAATTCTCTCTCTATCCCTCTCTCTTCTCTCTCTCTCTCTCTCTTTGTTCCTTAAATGACAAATCTCGAGCAAGATTAACACATATAAATGGAATGCAATGGTGACATTAGGTAAAAAGTGAGGCATACTTCACCTTGCAAATTTATTTGCTTTTACCAACTAATTATAATTATTATTAAAATTTAACAAAATACTCAACAATAGTTCAAATCAAATAAGGCATGATAGATTGTACTAGGTTATATATTCTACCATTATCTCTTTCTATTTTGCTCATATATTTTGGTGAGCTTTGTTTAGTTTGAAAGCAAAGTGTGGTGAAAAGAGTACTGGAAATATATGGAACAAAGCAAACTTTATTAAAATTATGTAAGCTAAAAGAGCTAACTATCCTGACATAAATACAACCTTGGTAGTTTGGGTCAAACGAATGGAGGGGTTAATTTTTAGAAAAAAAAAACCAAAAAAAAAAAAAAAAAAAAATTTAAACCCTAAAGAGAAAAAAAAATTATAGAAAAAAAAAAAAAAAAGCGCATTGACGTTCAAATGCAAGATTTTAAATAAAAATCATATGGCTTTTCCCAGTACATTTCGGAAAAGCCACCCTAGAAGATTCTGTGTTTTTTTTTTTTTTTATGATCGTTATGCATCTTACTATTTCTGTTGTCTTTGGTAGAGACACGATTAGTGTTTGTTTTGTCACTCTTTCGTGTTGCTCTAACTGTGCGTTATGCGCCTACGTTTCAATGCTGTAAGCATGCTATTTCAAAATGCAATCCCAATTAAAACTGCTACAACTACTTTTCTAACTTGCTTCTAAATTATTTTATTCATTTTTTTTTCTTTTGCTACAATTAAAATTAAATATCAAAATAAGCAAAATACTGAAACATGTCTCAAATTGACTGTGAACAATAAATTATTCAAAGCGTTGAAAAAAACTAAAAAAATTCCAACAAAAATTTGTGGTTTTGTATAAAATTTGTGTTTCGGCATTAAACTTTTGCACAAAGCATATAATTAAATGTCTTCTAAAATATTTAAAATTATTACATTTTACCAAAAAAAAAAGACAATAACAAAAATTTCTCAAGTTGACAATAAGTATTTTTTTTTAAGAAAGGAACTTTAAGTGCGTAAGAGCAACTCAAACCATCAGCATAAATATTTAAATAGCGGTCTGCCTTGTGTACATGCTTCTAAATGTATTTGCTTAGATACATTTTAGCTAGAAAAGGTCAAGTGTGTAATAAGCCAAGTCAAGGTATTAACCCATTCATGCAGCATAAAATGCGTTAAGGCAATTTCTTAAGAATGTTAAATAATAAATAAGTTCATATTTTTCCCCTACACTCTTACTTAAGTCAGGAAGGAAGCTATTGTATATTTTTGCGTGACTTATTGTTTCATTTGAAACGTCATAGTAGAATGATGACATTTTAATAGACGCCTACAAAGGTAATAATATAAAAAAAAAAGTACTTTTTATGTTATTTCTCAAGCTAATAAAAAAAGTATAAAAAGATATAAAATTTGTATATGCAAATACCTTGCTGCGTCATTTTTATAGCAAAAGAAAACACAACCCTTACAAACGCTAAGAATTTCATTAACATTCGTCACCTTTGCTGCTGCTATTTTGACTTTAAGAAATTGCGGTTTCTTTGAAATACTGCAAAAAAAAAAAAAACACGCCTTTGAAAATGTATCTTGCAGATACAAATATGCGTTTGGCCATAAAAAAAAAACCGGTTCCGGTAGCAAATAGTAAAAAAGCAGCGCTTCTTTTGAAATACGTATTGAGCGGAAATGCTTTTGCAGTAAATATTTAAAATTAATTAGATTTTTTTTTTTTTTTGCTTCTACAAATTTTAGATAGATGCGTAATTGTTTGTGCTCGCTGATAAGGGTTGTTCTAGATACTTTTGAATCAGCAAATTATACAACAAAAAAATTAGTTTTGCTGATAATAATTGAATATGTAATTTGACATTTTTTTAACACGTGGCTTTACTCGTTTATAGCTAGCAACTTTAAACGTCTTCAATATTTTTGAAATATATTTACCTGTTTTTCCCGTACTCTTTATGGCTCTGGGAATTGCGTTATAATTTTTATATCATAAAACCGTTAAATCGTTTTGAAACCGAATCAGTTGAATTACTCAACTGTACTGCAAAGCAAATAATTAACTTAACGCAACTGGATTGAATCGTCTAGAGCATGGTGTAATTAGGTGTTGTCATGCGGTACATTGGTACCTTGCAATGCATGCGTATGAGAGTGAATGTGTTAGAAGCATGCTGGATTTTTTTATTTCATCTTGCGAGAGCGAAAGAGTTAAGAGTTAGAAATTAAGATACATTTTTTTTTCTCTACTTCGCTTCACTCTTTATGTTTATGCTTTAATATGACTGACATTGGTACGCGATACATTGAGAGTGCAAGAGCGCGCAAAATCACCTTGTATAAAAAATGTTTAAATTGAATTTCAGTTATTTATTTTTAGATAATTCTATTCGGTGACTTTAGATGAAGTTTAACTATTGCTATGCATTTATTTGAATATTAAATTTACTTAATGTTCTTTTGTAAGTAAATAAAATATTAAAAAAATTATAATAATTTTATATCATGACTAACAAAAAAAGCAATACAGTACAACACAACTCAGACCTTAACGTCATATCTTATTATCTTATCAGCACACTATAGTCATGTTCTATACTTCGCATTTAGCTTATCAATTCGTCGTTTATGTGTAAACATTGATAAGCAACGCATACGTCGACGAATTGCAACATTTCCAACAATTTATTTCCAATAAATTTTTTTTACAAAATAATTTTTCTTTGTGCTTAGAAAAAAAAATAAATAAATAAATAAATATAATAAGATGCTAGTCTATGACTAAAAGCAAATATTTGTAAAATATATAAAAAGTATTTCGTTCTTTTAATATTCTCAAAACCTGAATCGCAATCGAAACTGCACACGGCGATATTTAATATCTTTAAATGAGTTTCGATCTCCCCTTGATCTGAGAAATTTTTCTGTGGACTATTTTTTACGATATCGGCGTTATTAACGATTTTATAGCAGCAAACGTGATTTTATATTTTTTTTTTTTTCACTTCTTGGTTGTAGACCCTCTCAATATTTTAATATGTTTCAGTTTATGCCAGAAAACTCTACTTTATTTTCAAAAAGGTATAGCGTATTTCGGTGTTGAGCATACTCAACTTCAACGCTCTTTCTATGTTTCCTTGCATGCCATTGCAATTTTTGGTAAAGAAAAAAAATACTATAAAAATATTTCAAAATTAAAAGCCAAAAAAAAAAAATCCAAAAATGCTAAAAATACGATTCATCAAAATGCCATTAAAACCGCAAATAAATTAAAATGCAGCACATTAAACAAGTGAAACGTTAGCATATGTTGTAGCCAATAGATATTTTTATATACTTAGGGAAAAAAAAACCGCAAAAATCTGGCAAACGACGCCAATGTGTCTATATTTTGCGCTAGCCAACAACTGCGTCCGTCCGTACGTCTGTTTTTTTTATCTCTGCTTAAAACCAGCAACGCATGCGCACTCGTAGATACTTGTTTTTATAGCTGTTCACACTCAACGCCCACATGCATGCGTTATGCATACTAAAAGATACTTTGCAAGATGCAGCATATAGATTTGTATTGCGGCACGTACTCATATATTGGACGTTGGCCAGCTGCTGCTGCTGTTGTCTTCGAAATGCATTTTAAGTTAAACGCGTGCCTTTTGCTTTCAATTTCGAATAATTTTCATTTTTAATTAGACTAACGTGTACGCAATTTTTAAAATGTATCTACACGTTTTTTTTTTTATGTATCTCATTTAATTTGTCATAAATTAACAACAAATATTAAGTACGTCAATAACACGCACAAACAGTAAATTATGTTAATTAAATTCGTTGTATACAATTTTTTTTTTTTTTTTGTAAATATTACAAAAAAAGAATATTGTAAATTTGTATGAGCAATGTGCAAATAATGAAAATTTATAGCTAATTATTGAAGCATCGAGACACGAAACTTGTTTAAGTAGTTTTTTTTTTTTTTTTGTTAATAACGTTTTTTATTTATTTTATTATTATTATTATTTTTTTGTACATAGAACGCTTCGCTGCTATTTTTTAATTGAGTTTCATTAAGTTTTTTTTCTACGTGCTATATCAGAGACTTTTATAAAAAAAAAAAAAAATGAGTTCATAAAAGCAGCTTTTTAATTACAAAAAAAAAAAAAAAAAAATTAAATCGTTGAGCAAAATTGTAAACAAAAATAAAATTAAAAATAAATATAATTAAACTTAAAATGCGCTAAAGTTGCGAATATTGTGTTATTTAGAAGATATTATTTTATTTAAATGATTAAACGTTGCCTGTTGCAAAAGAATTTTAATTTGAACAAAATAATAAATAAATTAAAAATAAAAATTAGAGATGGACAACTATCGATAGTTGATGCTGTCACTGTCAGAGACATTCACTGTATATATATAATAAACTTGGTGTATGGAACTATAGTAGACTATCGATAGAATTAAAACTAACGATAGAGTCGACTATCAATAGTTCTTCAGCGATTTTAAATGTTTGAATTGATCAAACAGCTAACATTAATCGAGATATCGATAATTTGATTTATGTTATCGATTTCTTGATATTTAAATGTATTTTTTAGAGTTCTAACTCAGTTAACAGAACAAATGTGTATAAATAATTAACTCACAACACACTTGAGCCGTTTGCAAGAGAAAAAATCAAAAGCCTTGGTTGAGCTTATAAATTTACGCATGCATACTAAACGATTAATCAAAGTTTCGGTTATATGAACGATTAACCGTGCGTTCGTATATTACACGAATTAATGTTTTTGTTTTCCTTTAACAAGCCAAGCAGTTAGTAAGTAAATAAACATATCTTTGTGCGATTATTAAAAAAAAAATCGATTTAAATCGTTTCTCTAGAAATATTGAACTTTTCGATTAATCAATATTTTGTAAGGTTTCAAAAAAAAAAAAAAAAGCGCTAAAAAAATTGCTCAAATTTCAATAAGTTTTAAGTTTTATCTCTGTAAAATTTATACTTGATTCATCTTTAGAAAAATCGATTTAAATCGCTGCTCTAGAAATTTTGATTTTTTTGCGATTAATCGATGTTTTGAAAGTTTCAAAAATAAGCGCAAAAAAATTGCTCAAATATAAATACGTTTTAAGTTTATCGCTGTAAAATTGATATTCCATTCAGCTTGAGAAAAATCGATTTAAATCGCTTCGCTAGAAATCTTGATTTTTTTTTGCGATTAATCGATGTTTTGACAGTTCTCAAAGAAAAAGATAAGAAAATGGTTGCACAAATTATAAATAAACTTTAAGTTTCATCACTGTAAACTCGATTAATCTTTGGAAAAATTGATTAAATCGATTTTTGGAAAAATTATTATATACCATTTTGACTTGTATGTTGTATAAAATAAGTCTAGGTAAAAAACTGTACAATATGAGGGTGAATTTCAAAGGTAGCAAAGCCGTGAGGTCTTTTATATTATATGGGAGGATAACAAAATTATTCGATTTATCGATAAATCGATTAACCGATTAACCGATGTAAGAAATAAACGATTTAATCCATGTGGTATGTTATTCGAGATGGCAGATAAAAATAATTCAACGATTTATTGATTAATCGATTAACCGATGCAACAAATAAACGATTAAAGCTAATTTAACGATTAATCGTGTCATACATTGGCATTTTTCTTAGCTCTAGTTCTACTTTCCCTAACAGTCCTACCAAATTTTGCTTATATCAAACAGTTTGCACATCTTTTCCTTTTCTTAAAAAAAAAACATCAAACAAACTTAAATTTATCAAAGTATCTGACAGATGTTATAACCGGAAATATTTAGCTAAACAAAATTTATGTTTAATATTAAAGAAATTAAATGCAGTATATGTAACTTTTGGAATATTAACAACAAAAGCGACAATTTTAGCTACAAAGTGCATAGCAAATATTTATTTACACTAAAAATTTAAAATTAAATCGTACAGCTGTGTGTATTACCTTAAGTGTATTATATAAGCAATCAAGCCAAGAAAGCAACAACAGCTACAGCAGCAACACGTAGTGTACACAATAATTACCACAAAAAAAACACTTTTAACCTTGATACAGCTTAAACTAAATAGTAAATAGAGCAAAAGCTGACAACAAAGTCAATGAGTGATAATGATAATGATGCTGTTGATGATGATGCTGCTATACTGGCGTCTGCATACATTTTTTGAAAATTTATTATAGATGTCTGTCTGTCCGTCTGTTCGTTCGTCTGTCTATCTCAACATCATTAAAGCTATATAATATACTTTTTTTTTTGTTTTTTTTGAAAAGTATCTCAACACATTTGCTGCTCTTTATTTAAATTGTCTGTCTCATCATCAGGCTTTTGCTTGACTTTTTGTTGGCTGTCTTTTTTTATTTTTTTTAATTGCCTGCCCGGCACTTAGCTAGTGTAATTTATATTACATCTTACGCTCTAAAAGCTTTAAGTAGCTAAAATAGCAACAACAACAAAACGTTTTTTTTTTTTTTTGTTTATATTTACCTAACATTGTACTTGAAAAAAAAAATTTATATCTGTAGTAAAAAAAGATACATTTTCATTTTTTGTATTTTTTTTTTTGGTTATGCTGTAACTTTTTCTTAGCTGTTTGTTTATCTAATGGCTAAAAAATATTTAAGCTGTAAAATGCCTAAAAGCAACTACAACTCTTAGAATTTATTTTTTTGTTTTTGTTTTTTAATGCGCCAATAAATTCCAAAGACAGAAAAATAAAAAAAAAAAAAGAAACTTTTGCTGTTGCTTGTTTTTATTTACACAAGTCATAAATACTTTTAGACGGTTAAAAGGTTAAAACAACAACAAAGAAGAAGAATTTATAAAGATATTTTATTACATTCAAGCAAAAATTTATGTAAATTTTTTTTTTTTTTTTTTTTTTTCAAGTTTACGCTTTTATCTTGTCATAAGGTAATTAAAAATGGTGCTACTTAGCTATTGCTGCTGCGATAAGACAGCGACTTGCTGTCAGTTTATAGCGCAAAAATGAGATATTATAAAACTGTAATAGCAGCAGCAGCGGATGTTGTTGATTTGTTGCTTAAATATTTAAAATGTATCTTTGAGATACTTTTTTTTTTTTTTTTTTTTAAGTTTATTTTGAAATATATATTTTATAAGTACACAACTTTTTAAAACTATTTAAAAAATTTTTACACAAGAAGTCAATAAACTGCAGATACATCATTTCACAGTACATACATTAATATTATTCATTTGCACTTGACGCACAAAGCGTAGCACAAATGATTAATGAATGTGCAACCAAAAACCAAACCAAATGAAAAAACAAATACACAACAAATCTATACAAACTAAAAGTAAAAGTCAATGCGTTGGCAGCTACTGAGATACATTTCATTAAAAAAAAAAAAAACAAAACAAATCTGTCACAAACTGTAATGTTAGCAGCTGTAAATAATATTAAAGCTAAAAAGATACTTTTGTATCTTAAAGATACTTTTGCACAAAATATAATTAAAACAAAACATAGAAAAAAAAAACTTACCCAAAAAGTTTATCACGCTAATTTTTTTTTTTTTTTTTTTTTTTTAATCCAGCAAATGCGGGTGTAGCTATAAAAAGTATCTTTTACTTTAATTTACTTTTTTTTTTTTTATTTTTTTGTTAGCTCAAAAATATTTTTGTTGATATGTTAATGAGCGCGAAAACCGGCAAAAAAGAAAATACAAAAAATATATAAAGCAAAAAGATACTTTTTTTTTTTTTTTTTGTAATTTTAAAATTTTTTTTTTTTTGGTGTTGTACAAAAAGATACTTTTTTTTTTTTCTTGTTGTGGTTTAAGTAACTTTTTTGTTATTGTTTGTGGTTTTGTTTGGCTGCAAACAATTACAATATTAAATTTTTGTTGTTTTGTTGTTATTGCTGCTTTTTGGCAAGCATTGGAATGCAATTTTGTAAATTTCAATTAAATTAACCGCACGCGCTGCATTTCGTTTTTTTTTCTGTTTGCCAATTGCTGCACACAGTTACACGTTTAAGCGAACGAGAAAAACTACAACAACGATGACGACGATTTTATTATACGAAGAACATTTTTAACGATTTGCACAACGTTAAAAATTTTGCACATATGCAAATTTTTTTATTTCAAAGTATTTCGTAGATACTTTTTTTTTAAATTTATTTTTTAAACAAATACAAACGAAAAAAAAAAATTATATATGTTGAAAACAAGTTCTAAGTTTTCAAAAAAATTTTTTTGGCGTAATTTTTATTTATTTATGTATTTTTTTTTAGTTTTCGATTTTGTATCTCGTTACGCGTTTAACTTTTACACAAAAACTGCGCGTTTCGTTCAACGTCCAGACACGTTCACGTACTCGGCTCAACTGTGGCAAGCAGCAGCTGACAGCTGCTCCGACAGCCTATGCTGCCTCGTGCGCTAGAGCGAGTAGGCACGAGTTACTACGAAGCTCTTTCGTCGTTAATGAAAACAAAATTGCAAACGAACATATGTATGATGAGAGAGTAAAATGAAAATAATAGATAAATAAACAAAAGAGCGTGAGAGAGAGAGAGCGCAAAGCATGCAAGAGAATTGTGCAAAAAAAAAAAAAAAGTATCTTATAGAATGCCAAAGTAGCTGCATTCTTATTGTTTAAATAGTAGCTACAAGCGTATATTCTCTCTTAAATACAAAACAAAAAAAGTATCTGAGATACTTTTAAGAGAGTATGTGATGCATTTGTGCAAAAGATACTTTTGGTTTGTGGCTTAGCTAAATAGCTTAAGAGCAAATGAGTTGCTTGTTAAAAAATCTGTTGCAAGTGAATTTTTATGAATTGAATTTTATCTTTTATTTGGCTTATTGGCGTTTTTTATTTATGTTTGAGTTTTTGGCAATTGAAGTTGTTGCGCTTAATTTTTTTATACCCGCCACACATAGTGTGAAGGGTATTATCAGTTTGTCGGAAAGTTTGTAACGCATTAAAGGAGGCATCGGAGACCCCATAAAGTATATATATTATTGATCAGCTCGACGAGACGAATCGATTTAGCCATGTCCGTCTGTCTGTCTGTCTGTCTGTCTGTCTGTCCGTCTGTCCGTCCGTCTGTTGCAATGCGTTTTTCTCGGAAAGTTTTAAAGATATTGAACTGAAACTTTAAACTTAAGCTTTTTGTGTTCCTTGGCAGTTTGTAAAGCAGAACCAAGGTGCCACGCCCCCCTTTTAGATATAGCCCCCATACAAACTTACCATTTTTTTCGATTTTTTTGTGTGAAAATAGTTATTATTTATGAATGTTTTGACTACGAATCGGGTAAAAAAACTTTTAATCCAATATCCATCCATCCAATATCAGAAGAAAGGTACCACGCCCATTTTTAGATATAGCCCCCATGCAAACTTACCATTTTTTCGATTTTTGTATGAAAATTGTTATTATTTGTAAATGTATTTACTACAAATATGGGTAAAAGCACTTCTAATGACATCCAATTTCAAAAGAAAGGTGCCACGCCCATTTTTTTATACGGCCCCCATACAAACTAAGCGCCCATTTTTCAGATTTTGTATGAAAATAGTTCTTATTTATGGATATGTTCACTCCAATCTGTGTAAAATCACTTCTACTTTTACCCTGAATATGAATATTCTATCGATACGACAAGGATCGGGCCACTATAACATATAGTCCCATACAAACTCACCTTCTATTTTTTTTATTTTTTCAAGAAAATGAATAAAGTTTCGTGTGGTGGGTATTTGAGCTTCAGTGCTTCCGAAGTTAACGTTCTTGCTTGTTTTTTTTTTTTTTTTTTTTTTGTGGTTGCTAAGGTGTAGGTGCTTGAAACACAACTTGAACAGGTAGCAGCTTATTGCCTAATTATCTAAAAAAAACTATTTGTTACAAATATGATATTTTGACACTAAATAGTTACCTATAACTGACAGGTGCGCTATTTTTGACATAAATTTAATGCTTGCAAATCTCTTTGACATTTATTAAATGTATCTGTCAGTTTATTGAAAACTTCTACATTAATAATAAAACTTATTAGAGTTAAGCATTAAAAGTTTTCTCAATTTTTTTTCCACGAGTTAAATTTTGTCCGTGATAAGGCACCATATTTTCAAAAAATCCATCCAACTTATGTGCATAATATTAAAATTTGTGTACCATAGATGTCATTTTCAAACGAAATAGCGTAATAAGAACTGAAATGTTATAATATTATATATATTGTTCAAAAGCTCTAAGTTTTTCTTTACAAAAAAGTCAAAACAATAAATTTCGATTCGTAGTTTACTGAGTTATTGTCACATAAGTGAAAAGAAGTTTTTTAAACATAAGTTCAGATTTTGGTAGTGTTCCACATATGCCTAATATGCAGTTTTGATTTACTCGAACGGAGCTGAAACCCCTACACTAAGATTACTCAGCTGTTTGTACTTTTTCTGGAAATAAAATTGAAATCCGAAAATTTGATTGAAAATGGACCGTAAGTTTGTATCAGGACTTAACCCAAAAATGGTCACGGTTTTGACAAACATAATCAAGCTGATCAAGTAACATATAAATATATGTACTTATCGTGGTGTACGATGCATTAAAATGTTTCCGAAAGACAAAAAAAAAATTGGGACTGCTTCGTGAAATTTATTTACGATATAAAACATCATATTACAAGATATGCTTTTCCTCTGTAGCCACTTGAGCTACGAAGGCATCATACGTTTCTCTGTGCTCTTGGACGAGGAGCGGCAGCCATGGAACCACCCAGTACAGTCAATGCAACTGTAAAGAAAAAACATAAAATTAAGATTTTTTTTTTTATATTTTATCAAATTTTAATTTAATTTACCCAAAATAATTGTTATGTACTTCATTATGACAAAACTTTATGAAAGAATAGCAAAGCCTAAAGGCTTTTATATGTTTATGTCACGTGTTTTATTACGGAATTTTAAAAATATAATTAAGTAAATCGAATTAATTAGATTAAAGTTTTAAGATTTCAATTTAAGTGTTACTAAATTATTCGTTTCAGTCACTTACAAAAAAATGCAGCAGTTAATTTAGATTTGATTAGTGAAGGGTGAGCGCGGTGTAGCAGTGAAAACCCTTGCGATAGAGATGGACAACTATCGATAGCACTATCAACAATATCGATAGTTTGGCGCTATCTACCATACTATCGATAGCTCAATCTCTCGTAAATGAATGTCGCTGAAACTCGTACATTTTATTGTGTTTCAGTGTATAGCTTTATTATTGTTGCACTACATTGATAAGTATTTTGCCGTTATTATTTGTACCAGAGCTGCAAATTGCTTTTGAGTCGAAGTAAGAAGTACTTTCTTTACACCAAACCTTAACAGTTTTTATTAAAAAAATGTATGGTCGAAGTCACCATAGTTTAGCAAAGAGTTTCCTTGTGACTACAAAGAAGAACATCGACATAATTTTTTTCACTAAAATATCGATTGTTTTCCGATTAAACAACTTTTAAACAGTATAAAACTGAAGAACAACAAAAGGAAAAGTTACTTAAAATCAAAATGAAAAGCAAAGCAAAAGAAAAAATCATTCCTCAGCTCTCTATAAAGTCGATCGATTATTCTTTTTTCCAAATATCGATTACATCGATTAACGAATCCTGTGCGAATCTGTGCTCAAAATTCTGCATGTCCAGAACGAATTTTTGGAATGCTTGGTAAAATTTATTTATTACAAGATATGCTGTCTCAACATTGAAAGTTCTCTGTAGCACCTTAGGCTACTGAGGCATTACACGTTACGCAGTCCTGGTGGACGAGGTTTGGCAGCCATGGAACCACCTAGTACAGTCAATGCAACTGTAAAGAAAAGACATAAAATAAAGATATTTCTTTAATATTTTATCAAATTTTATTTTAATTTACCCAAAATAATTGTTATGTACTTCATTACGACAAAACTTTATAAAAGAATAGCAAAATCTTAAGGCTTTTATATGTTCATGTCACGTGTTTTATTGTAATTAAGTGAATCGAATGAAATAGATTAAAATGAATAAATCTGTCAAGTGTTACCAGAAAATTCGAATTTGTGACGCCAAAAAATGCAGCGGTTAATTTAGATTTCATTAGCGAAGGGTGAACGCGGTATAGCAGTGAACACTCTGTGCCAAAACACCTCAATTATTTTTTAAGTTTCTTTACTAAACTAAAATTTGATTAAATATTAAAAAAAAGAATATTATAACCAATTTTGATTCTTGACACATGTCGTTGACGATATTTTCATACAAAAGTAATGGATGTCATGTCTTGTACGACTTAATGCATGACAAGTCTTTTAAAACGTCTTGGGATAGAGATGGACAGCTATCGATAGCACTATCGGCAATATCGATAGTTTGGCGCTATCTACCATACTATCGATAGCTCAATCTCTCGTTAGTGTGCTATAGTGTCATCGACAATTAATATTAACAGAATACAAACAAAATACAGTGAATGTCACTGAAACTCGTACATTTTATTGTGTTTCAGTGTATAGCTTTATTATTGTTGTCGATAAGTATTTTGCCGTTGTTATTCGTAAAAGACCTGCAAATTGCTTTTGAATCGAAGTAAGAAGTACTTTCTTTACACCAAACCTTAACAGTTATTATTAAAAAAAATGTATGGCCGAATTCACCATAGTTCAGCAAAGAGTTTTCTTGTGACCACAAAGAAGAACATCCAAATAAATTGGTTCTATAAAATATCGATTAAAATTCCGATTACTCAACTTTTAAACAGTTTGAAACTGAAGAGCTAAAAAAGTAAGATGTACTTAAAATCAAAATGAAAAGCAAAGCAAAACAAAAAAAACATTCCTCAGCTCTCTATAAAATCGATCGATTAATCTATTTTTCCAAAATATCGATTACATCGATTAACAAAATCTGTGCGAATCTGTGCTCAGAATTCTGCATGTCTTATGACTTGACTATATTTTTTTATCAGTGCTGTCAGACTCCATAAATTTTTAGGAATGCTTAGTAAAATTTATTTAATGTAAAACATCATAATACAAAATATGTTGTCCCAACATTAAAAGTTTGTACTCTGTAGCACCTTAGGCAGGCACGTTATCCAGTCCTTGTGGACGAGGCTCGGCAGCCATGGAACCACCCAGTACAGTCAATGCAACTGTAAAGAAAAGACATAAAATTTAGAGTTTTCTTTTATATATTATCAAATTTTAATTTAATTTACCCAAAATAATTGTTATGTACTTCATTATGACAAAACTTTATAACAGAATAGCAAAGCCTTAAGGCTTTTATATGTTTATGTCACGTGTTTTATTGCGAAATTTAAAAATTATCGAATTAAATAGATAAAACTGTAAAAATTTTCCAAGTGTTACCAAGTTAATCGACTTTGTTACGCAAAAAAAAATGTGTTGATTTAGAAGGGTGAGCGTGGTATAGCAGTGAACACTCTGTGCCAAAACACCTCAATAATTTTTTAAGTTTCTTTACTAAACTAAAATTTGATTAAATATTAAAAAAAAAAAAAGAATATTGTATTCAATTTTGCTCCTTGACACAAGTCGTTGACGATATTTTCATACAAACGTAATGGATGTCATGTCTTGCACGACTTAATGCATGACAAGTCTTTCAAAACGTCTTGTGATAGAGATGGACAACTATCGATAGCACTGTCGGCACTATCGACAGTTTGGCACTATCAAACTACCATACTATCGATAACTCAATCTCTCGTTAGTGTGCTATAGTGCCTTCGATAATTAATATCCACAGATATACATACAAAATACAGTGAATGTCATTGAAACTCGTACATTTTATTGTGTTTCAGTGAATAGCTTTATTATTGTTGCACTACATCGATAAGTATTTTGCCTTTATTATTTGTACCAGAGCTGCAAATTGCTTTTGAATCGAAGTAAGAAGTACTCTCTTTACACCAAACCTCAACAGTTTTAATTAAAAAAATTAATGGCCGAATTCACCATAGTTTAGCAAAGAGTTTCCATGTGACTACAAAGAAGAACATCGAAATAAATATCGATTTAAATTTCGATTAATCAACTTTTAAACAGTTTAAAACTGAAAAGCAAAAAAAAGAAAAAGGTACTTAAAATCAAAATGAAAAGCAAAGCAAAACAAAAAATCATTCCTCAGCTCTCGATAAAATCGATCGATTAATCTATTTTTGAAAAATATCGATAACATCGATTAACAAAATCTGTGCGAATCTGTGCTCAGAATTCTGCATGTCCAGATGAACTGAACGAATGCTTATTATGCAAAAATCATAAAATTTCTGCGATTTGCTTACTTTATCTTATGACTTGACTATATTTTTTTATCAGTGCTGTCAGACTCCATAAACTTTTGGAATGCTTGGTAAAATTTATTTAATGTAAAACATCAAAGTACAAAATATGCTGTCCCAACATTAAAAGTTTGTACTCTGTAGCCCCTTAGGCTACTGAGACATTACACGTTAAGCAGTCCTTGTGGACGAGGTTCGGCAGCCATGGAACCACCTAGTACACTCAATGCAACTGTAAAAAATTACATAAAATAAAGATTTTTTTTTTTTTCATATTTTATCAAATTTTAAATTAATTTACCCAAAATAATTGTTATGTACTTCATTTTGAAAAAAACTTTATGAAACATTAGCAAAATCTTGAGGCTTTTATATGTTCATGTCACGTGTTTTATTACGGAATTTTAGAAATATAATTAAGTGAATCGAATTAAATAGATTAAAGTGTAAAGATTTCAATTCAAGTGTTACTAAATTATTCGTCTCAGTCACTTCCAAACAAATGCAGCAGTTAATTTAGATTTCATTAGCGGCGGGTGAGCGCAGTATAGCAGCGAAGACCCTATACCAAATTTGTTTTAATCTGTTGGGCTGTTTCAGATTATTTACAGCTATCTACACCATAAATTTATTTAAAAATTCGTATGAATGGGCTTTGAGCTTCAGAAGTTACCGTTTGCACGGGTGTCGCAAATAGTTTTGTGAGACCCACGCCCACGTTTCCAATCAATCATACGTTCCACGCTCCTTAATATCCAGTTTCTGTATTAAAAATAAAAATTTTGCTCATGTCCCAATACTTTCCTATTAATATATTTTGGGAACAGGTATTTTGAGAACTTGGCATTATTGAATATCTGTGATTACTTCGGGGATTTTTTAGGACCTTCTTGTATTCGAAAAATTAAAAATCGAAATTAAATGTGATTACTTCTGGGATTTTTTAGGACTTTCTAGTATTCGAAAAATTAAAAATCGGTGTTCTAAAGTTATGATAAAAAGTTTTTTTTTTATTATTTTTTCGTATAATTTTTACATTTTTTTTCACAAGCCTTAAGCGACATAAAATCTTGTTTTTTGAAATTCACCTGACACATTTGTAAAATTTGACATTTTCTCTCCTTTAAATTAAATTGATAAAATGGAACTTTAGTTATGCAACTCTTATGGCCAAATTTACGTCCAAAACCCAAACATTTTTGCTTAATAGCTGAAATTTATATATTTTAATTATTTTATAAGTTAAAATCATTCAAGATATTTATTACTCTTTTGAGCCATTAATGCAGCTATTAAAATTATTAAAAGAATAATTATTTTGCCTAAATTAAAAGACATTTTTTGTGACACTGAATTTTTTTATTTCTAAAATTAAAAATTTTAATTATTTTAAACTTAATTAAAGTAAATTAGCATTACTAATAATAAAATGTTTTAAAATCAATTTTTAACGCTTTTAAATTTTTTTTTTTCTATAAAAGCAAACGAATTTGTAGATGAACATCTCTTCGCAACATTCTATATCTTCCAGATTTTAGGTTGTTCCGGGTGAAAACTTTTTTCTCATGTCTCAAGTGTTGGCGTAGAATAACTGTGTATCCAAATCTTGGAGCGATAGAAAATTCAGTTCCCTCACAAAAGCTTAAGCCAAAATACAATTTTTTCAGAAGTTTAAAAGATTACGAATTATCTTGAAATGGTTCTACCTTCGCTTCGTTCCAATATTTCTGAGTCATATCACGTGAAATCACCAATCTCCTCGTGCCCTGAGCAAAATTTAATAAAAAAAAATTTGAAAAACGACAAAAAGTTAATAAAACTTTTTTTTAAAGTTCAAAATGGCTGATTTAATATGGTGTATAGTTTTATGAAAAAAGTACTCTCAGGAGTATTCCAGGTTGCTCATGACGAATTTGGTTTCAGAATTCCAGAATTCAGAATACCCCTTCCCTTACAATACTATATATTACGGCGAATGTCAAGGCTCTGATTACGTTCAATCGAGGAGATTCTATCGCGTCCCAACCTGATTCAATGCTTTCTATTCCGTCTTCCAGATTTTATTTTATATTATTGTTTCTCTGTTTTCCCGGGAAACTGCAGCAACTTTTATAAACATAAATAGGTGTAGGGTATCCAAAGATATTGTGTTAACAAATTTTCTTTTTGGGAGCGGTCAAAATTATTTGCCAAAAATTATAACAACAAAATAAACTGCTGACAACAACAAATCAAATAGAAAAATGCATTCATAGATAAAAGAGAATTTGTCTAAGATAAAATGCAAACTCAAAAGAGAGTTTAAAAACTTTTGAGTGCTTTTAAGCTTAAAATAAGAGCTTAGATAAAAAAGCGCTCGAAATGTGTCAGATAAATATTTAACTAAGAGAAAATAGCAAAAGAGAAAATTAAATAAAACTCATTTGCGCTCTCAGCTAGTATTTTTATTGTATTAGTTCAGCTAGAACTGCAGTAGATGGCGCTATTGCAACTAGATAAAATGCCAAACAGAGAAAGAGGGAGAGAGAGAGAGAGTGCAGTGCAGTGCGTGCTAAGGAAAAAAATCGAGAGCACACAAAAAGCGGCAAAACTGCATGATTTGTTTATAAACAGCGTCAAACATACGCTTGCAACAACAACAACAAGAAAAGCAAAAACAACAAACAAAGAACAACAACAAAAGAAACGCCGCAGCAGCACTATTGACGGCGACGTCGACTGCAACGCAACGAATATTTTCTTATAAGCAGCAAATGCATTTGAAATATATTCCAATTGGAAAATATCGACAGTGGTGGCATATCGTCTTCTTGTAATCATTTTCGGCAGCAGGCACGCCTCGGAAGTTGCAATAACATGCAAACGCATAATGTCGTCGTCGTCTGTCTGGCATCGCCTGCAGCTATTGACGCCCCCATTCCATTTGGTTTTATGCAACCCCACCGAATTCGCATATGCAAAACGGCTACTGTCTCACACCACCCCGTTGCTTTATATTTACTTCTCGATGATGCATGTATGCAGGTGGGGAGTGCGAGTTGTGTGTGTGTGTGAGTGTGTGTTTGCATGTTCTTATTTGCATTGTTCTTGAACAAGTGTTTGACGTTGTATAATTCCCTAAAGTATAGCTTAATATGTACTATATATGAGGGTTATCTATAAAGTTTTGATGTATGAACTCTAAAAGCACTTATAGGACTTTTAATGTAGTCAAATATTGTTTTTACTACTTAAAGATCAAAAATTATTTTGCCTGTTTTTATTTTAAGTTTCAGACCGATTTCCGGTATTAAAATAAGATAAACAACTGAAAACCGATTAATTTAAAAAAAAATATTTTTTTATTAAAAAATCGACTTTAAGAAAATTTGATAGAACTGAGCATAATATAATGAAACCGAAATCGATTAATCGAAGAATATTAATTATTAAAAAAACACAAAGTCAAATTATATAATAATTTATTAATCAGTGAAAATCGATTGTTTCAAAATCAATTTGATAAATTTATTTAAATAGCATCAAAAAATCAAATAATTGGTAAAAATCGATTTATTTAAAAATTAAAGTTTCAGAACAGAAAATCTGGAAATCGATTAACCGACAAACAGTTTTCAAAAATTTGTTTTAATACAATAATCGATGATTTACCGATATTTCAATAGCATCTACAAATTAATTGCCAAAGTTCAATTGTTTTCGATAGTTCAATAACTTTAAAACTATAGAAAAAAGTAATTGGTTTAAAATAACAATATTTATTTACTGCCTTCGATAATTACGATCAATTTATAATCGATTATTGGAGGAGCATATATTGGTTCGATTGATTTGACCATATAAACAATTAGTTGAAAATCAAATAATAGGGTTCTATTATTTGAGTTTTTCTATACGTAATAACGAAAAAGTCTCTAAAAATTCGAGTGTTTGAAAAAGTGTATAGAAAAAATTGTTTTTAAAAAAGATTGAAAAGTGTATAAAAATATTTGTTTTGTGCGTTTTTAAAGCGAATAGTGAAAAAAACAATTTTTTTTGTTTAAAAAATAACTAAAAATGGAATTAATCGACTATTTCCTTAATCGGATAACCAAGTAACCGATTAATTATGTAACTCCTTCATTATATGTAAAGTTAGTTATTTTATAAGTAAGACCATTTTTTTTACCATTTCAATTAAACGACAAATTACTCAAATCAAAATTTAACTATATTTATTTAATCGATTAATCGGTTGATCAAAGTATCTGGTCAATTAGTTTTATCCTTTTTTTGCTATCCCTAAAAATTTGTATAAAACATTAATGGGACCACATTTTGGTAATCGATTTTTATTTTAATCAAAATTTTCGTTTTAATCGATTTAAAACGATTTTTTTAATCGAGATTTGAATAATAATCGATTTGCAATAGCGTTTAGTATCGATAATTTCTTTTAAACGAAATCATTAATATTCGTTGAATAATAATCGTTTCAATAATAATCGATAATTTCCTACGTTTTCTTTTATTTTTTTTTAAAGCGCAATTTCGAAATAAAAAGATTTTAGAATTCCTAGAAATTCAGACAAACTTTAAAAGTCACAAAAAGAATTTCTAGTCCCTTGAGAACTCTTCACGCTTAAAACTTTTCACATGTCCCACTTCGAAATGTTTTGAACTTAAACTTGAACGACTTTTGATATGATGCTTCTATTCTTTTGTGGCACATGTGTGAATTTGTGTACAACTCAAAAAAAAAAAATGTTTCCTACTCTAAATTGTTCTACTCCATTCGTAAGAAATGCATGTTTCGCTTTTGTTGTATTTATTCCAACCCTCAAATGCAACAGCTCCAATGCATGCATAGCTAAAACAACCCCAGGGCAGTGCGATTGCTTTTGCGATTAATCATGAAAAAATGTTAAACTTCCCCCAAAAAAAAAAAAAAAAAAATATTGTCGTAGCCATTAGATATGAATTAAGTCATAATTGAGACGAACTTGAATGCAGTAAATGTCACAGAGAGAGAGAGAGACAATAATGAGTACCAGCCGAAGGAGTTTACTTACTCATGAATACTTACATAACGAGTGCACATATATATCAATGAATAACTGACTGATTGATGACTTTATGCCCTGAAAGTATGAATGAATGAAGCCACACAAAGACGACGACGACTTCATTATGCAATGGCATAAAATACAAATTCTAAGAATTCACAAGATTCGGGGTAACACATTTTGAAATTTAAATGATACTCATACACACTAATCCTGCTGCACGAGGGCTCCTTGACAAATTAATAAACGACTTTGGCGACGACGTAAAACGTTTTATCAAAGCGTAGATTTCGGCGTATTCGTTCTTATAAATCAATTTAATTGTTTACCACATATGAAGAATATTAATATTAAAAATAAAAAAAATACTCTTTTCTTTTTTGGTTATTTGAGCTGCTTTACAGTTGTATCTTTTTCGACTTAAAATAAACACAAGTGACAACTACTGTAAAATCTGAAAAAAAAATGTATCTTAGAGTTAGAATGCATTGAAATTCGAATACAATTATTAAAAATACTTTATGACATTTCTTTTTTTAACACATTTTTGATTTGTTTGGTTTTGTAATAGATACGCAATTAAAATTTCAACACCTTCAAAAGATACAAATGCAGCGCTTCAAGTGCCACAAAGTGTTGTGCTCTTTGCAACATGTGGCACATTAGAAAAAAAAATTAAACTAAAATTATAAGTAAAATATGTGAGCAGTGTTGGTCTTTGTTGTTCACATTTTGGGTTCACTTCAAAAAAATAGATTTAAATGTTTTCAATTGTCTTGTAAAAGCAGCATCTTTTAAGAAGAGTTAGCGCTATTTATGCATTTAAATTGATTTCGTGAGGTTTTTTATACGTTTCGTTGTACACTTGCATTTGAAAACGCGCGTTTTACTTTTCGTATGACGTAAATCGATTTTTAAAACATTCGTTCTAACTTGCGTTTTGAAATTTTAAATTTTTTTCTTCTCTCAATTAAGCTAAATCAAGCTAGCTATCGTATATTCTGGGTAGACATTCTTTTTTTTTTGGTTGCTTTTTGTGATAGCCACGATTTAAATAGAAATAATTAGTATTATATTTATGGTATTACCACGGATTTATTGATTATTGTTCATTTATAGTTCTTAAGATGTAAAAACATTGTAGAGAATAAGACTGGGCAATTGTTTCGCAGAGAAGCTGGAAATTAATTACAATTTAAACAAAACCAACGCTGCTTGCTTCCTCTGCCAGACTTATGAAAGCTCCATGTGCCGTTGCAACAATCGGAACACTTCTATTCTCATTGAAACTGGTTCGCCCGTTTTTGAAGGAATTTTTCACCTTTTCGAAGGAAGTGGTGCTTTTCACTTTTTCTTCTTATTATTATTTTTATTTTTGCTATCCAAAGTTACCACGTAGCGGAGGAAAGTCGCTTTACCCCAGTGAGCTATTTTTGATATATCAGGGTTCTTTGCCTAACCGACCATTAGCACAGTTTGAATGTCACCTAAGTCTAGTCCAGGGTTTCAACTCCGAACTATGATCAAGAATCATTTCTAGCTGTAATAATATTCCAAACAAATTTTAACTTGTCAAATGTTCCGAAAATAAATAAATATTTTGGAACAATAAAACTGGGTTTAAATGCCATTTCTCCAAAAAAACTCTACAACTACACAGCCCTGCAAATTTCCATTTTTGGTATGCGAATAAAATGGGACCTAGTGTTTCCGAAGGGAATTTTCGTGCTGGACACGAATCTGGGCCATTTGAATTTTTGAATAATCAGCGATATTGAATACCCCTAGGAACATTGCTTCTTCCAGTATTTCTTAACTTTGGGTGTAAATAAGTTACTATGTTCATTTTTTCCAACCCTCTTTAAACATAAGTTGACTCCCTACGCTAAGGGTGCATGCGAATAATTTGGGATAGTGCTCATTTTAAAGAGCAAAGTTCAACCTTCCAATTACAGACAATAACGGAGATCGTAGCACGTCAGGGGTTCTGCTCTACAATTTTAAAAAGCTCTAAACGCTATTTTAGGGTTTTCAACCCCTTTATCTCGAAAACCTGACCACAGATTCGGGTTCAGCACGAAAAATTCCCTTCGTAAACACTAGGTCCCATCTTATTCGCAAAACTGATGCAGGGCTGTGTTATTAACTTTATTCAGGGCCATTGTGGTATATCCGGAATAAATTTAAGTACTTAGGCAAAAGATTGTTGAAAAGTAAAAAAATATTTAGTTTATTACTTTCTGGTTGAGTATGATAGTAGGTATCAGTGTAGAGATAGAAAAAAGAGCTCCAGTGCCGAACTAATTTCGCGACGGAAAGGACCAAAAGAGATATTTAAATGGTTTGGCTACAAAAAAAAAAAAAAATACAGTGCGGAAATGAAAATTTGTTATAGCTGGATTTCACTGATTCATAAAAAGGGTGGTCCTATACTTGGTCCCCATAAATGATCCCTATCGCTAGTCACCAGAACTGCGACTCCCTAGCCCCCGTATCACTTCGGACACCATCATAGAATTAATAAATAAAATGCACTAAGAATAGTTGATCCGTGCATATAGGTGCTTTAGGTCTCGGTTGGAGTGGTCTACATTGTACCAATTTTCATTTATTTCAGGTCTACATGGCAGCGTTCCAGAAACCTTTACCCTGGGTGTTATACAATTAGCAATTACAATTACTACTTTCTTCGGATTATAGGGCAGGGTTCTTATAAAAAGCAAACAGCAGACAAATTTGTCAGGCTGGTTACTAAGCCCATATCCATCCAGGAATGACTTGAGTTAGCCAAAGCTTAGTGCATATAAAACGCAACAAAAACAATTCAATTATCCAAAAATTTTCATCCAAAATTCACAACAGATTTCCACTTAAATAAATTGTTCACATGCAACACTTTGAATACAAAAACAATTAGCATTTTTGTGTATTTAAATTTTATTAACATGACAGACAATTAATAAAATGCACACCTGCAACAGAATGCTACAAAATTTATTTGAAATATTTGGTAAAAAAGAAAAATTAAAAAATAAATCAGAAACAATGAAAACCACTTTAAAAGTTCCCAAAAGTAAATCCATAGCCATGCCACTCACTTGTAAGAAGACAAGATACAAATGTATCTGAAATAAAGAAAAACCAATTTTAATGGCAAAAAGACAAAAAAAAAAAAAAAAAAGATACAAATTTATTTATTGTATAAAACTATTTTTTTTTATGCATAATAAAAATAAAAAAAAAAAAAACAAAATGACACAGCACGACGCCTTTTGACGCCAATCCAATTGGATTGTTCTCTTTTGAAGGAGACGTTTGCGGTGAATTTTTTTTCTTCATATTTGAATTTCATAGATATTTCTTTTTTCCAAGACAGATGAATATAAAAACAACATCCAACTGAGATTTCTTTTTGGTCAGCAGCAAAACAGCTCATAACTCCCCCATTTGAGCCTAAAATAAATTTTACTTGAATAAATATTTTTGACACCTCAAGCTTCTCGCTTTTGTACGCATTTGTCTAGATAGCTTGGCTTGTTGTACTTATGTTAATTTGATTTTGGTGTCAAATGTTTATAGTGCACTTTATGTATTTGATTATTGTACAAGTTATACTACATATTTAACTTACAAGTGGTCTACGAGAGTTGTCTGTAAAAAATTCGATGCTGTCACTCGGATGCAACACAGCAAATCACAGCAGTTTGCTATTAAAGCATATTTAAAGATTGAAGATAAAGATTGGAGAAGAATGATTAAGGGAGTATTTGTTAAAATTTACTAGGTAAAGTGGGGTGAAGTGAACCACACATATTTTTGTAACTCTTGATAAATTAATAACTTTGAAAAGCTAGCATTTTCTTAGCAGTATTTGTAAGACCACTTTTCATTATATAATTTAATTGTAGTCAAACACAATTGTTGTTAAAGTTGGGTGTAGTAGGTCACTTGCATTTTCGCTTGTATTAAAAAATTTATGACTATGGTTTGCAAACGTTTACTTTAGCAATTTCTCATAGAATATTTTTCAAGCATATTTGTTAAATTTCAAAGTCGTGGGGAGAATTGAGCCATATTACTATAGTATTTATGGTTTAATTTTTTCGAAATTTTACTTCGTATAAAGCGTTTAAACTAATTTTTATTTACGTTTTACTTGAATAACTTAATTTCATGTGAATCGACTTAGTGGGGTAAAGTGAGCCACATCATTTATACAGTTTTTGTTGAAGTTTTTAAAATTTTTACTTCGAATAAAGCATTAAAATTTCATGTTCAAGTGTTGATTTTGACATAGTAGTTCGAAGTAAGCCACATCATATATAAATATTGTGTTGCAGCTTTTGTGAATTTTTATTTCGTATAACAAGTTTAAACAAATTGTTTTTTTATATTTTACTTGAAAATAATTGTTTACACTCTTATATGTTGCACTCCGACTAAGTGGGGTGAAGCGAGCCATATCACTTGTATTGGTTTTAGCATAGTTTTTAGAAATTTTGATTCGAATAAATGTCTTTTTTTCCTAGATTTTATTTGAAATATTCATTTTTAAGATCATATGTTGCTTTTCGAACTAACAGGTTGAAGTGGGCCACATATTTATAGCGGTTTTTGTGAAGTTTTTTGGAAATTTTAGTTTGAATAAAATGTTAAAACAATGAATTCTTTATATTTCACTTGAGACAATCATTTTTGCAGTCATATATTGGTGGGTTGAAGTGAGTCACATCATTTTTGTTGTTATTTGTGACTTTTTTTGAAAATGTCTGCTTATCAAATTTAATTGAAATACTTTTCATACGTCCCATGTAGTTTTTTGTTTACATAAAATTGTTTTATCGAATGACAAATACAATTTTGTCTTATTGGATATGCAATGTTTATTTGGATTTATTGTTTTTGTTGCTGTTGTATGTAATTGCTCTGTAGCTACTTGATGTCTAAGCTTAATAATATTATATTATTTTAGTTGTTGTTGTTGTTGCCTTTAGTGTTAGAATTCATGTCTATATTGACAACTGTAATAATAGAACACATAAAGTATCTCATAGATACATAAATACACAACAATAATTCGCATCTCAAATATCAAAATATATAAATGCATTTAAATATTTATTATTTATGTATTTATATTGAAATAAAATTTATTTTGCTTTTAAGCGTTTCAATTAAAGAAAAAGAAAAATGTATCTGTATCTGATTGCTTGAGTAATAAAGATAATTATTATGTATTTGACTATTTAATTTGATTTTGTGTGAAATTAGAGACTTTCAAAATATACAAAATTTACACAAATGCCAATTTCTATTTAGTTGTAAATTAATATTTGAACGAAAAGAAAATTATATACGTAAAGGATTGTTTAGGCTTAAATAATGAAGCCTTAAAATAAAATTTAAATTGATTTAAATATTTGACTTGTTAACTTAAAATTGACATTTTACTTCGATAAAAGTGCAACAAAGCGTGACAGCTTTTAACACTTATGGTAATGGGTCTTTTTTGTTTTTAGTTTTCCAAATTAGTGCAAATCTGAAAGGTTTGATTGAAACTTTCAGAAGTTATTTCATATAAAATCCGTAAACTTCTACACCTTCTACAGAAAACCGATTTTCTGTTGTCTTTCTAAGTTCCATGATTTTGATTTTGATTTGCTGAAACTATTTGCAGCTTTTAAGCAATCTAGTAAAACAAAATGTATGGAAGGTAGAGTCTCTTGTGGAAGCTAAAGTACAATATAGTACTTCGTCTGAATATAAGCAATCTTCAAGTGGTGTTTCGAACTGATTTAAACGTTGGGATGTAATAATAAACCTAAAAATATATTTTTAAATTCAAAAATAATTTTCAAAAATTTCAAAATTCCAGTGAATTTTTTTTTTAAAGTTGATAACTTCGGAACCATTCGATGGATTTTTATGTTATATACAGCAAAATGTAGATAAATTTACGATAATTTTAGTTTTATTCAAGATTACAATCAAATTAATATTTTTTTAGTTTCGGCCAAAAAAAGACAAAATAAATTTTTGAATTTAAAAATTTCTTCATTTTTTAATCTTTTTTAATTTTGTAAGCAAACATATCGGATGGCTTGGACAATAGACTTGCTAAATAAATAAACTTTCCCATCATGCTCTCAGGTCTTAACTCGCTTTCATTATTTTTTCATCTCACACTCTGAATATTGCGGATTTACCAGTCCCAACTGTGGACTATAACTCGTTTTTTTTTAGAATTTTCCAATGCTTTTTTAAAATATGCACCACTTTTAGGAAAGGAAAATTGTTCTAATATTTTTTTAATATTCAACGTAAACTGGTATCGGAATTCGGGTATGTTCCAGGAATAGCATTCCCACTCGGTGCATGAATAAAAATAAAATATCTGATGTGGCCGCTAGCGATGTGTAGCTCCTTCATATCTTCAATTCAAATAGTTCTAAGCGTTTCGGCTGTACTTTCGGCGCGTTTCCGTTTGGCATCTGCTGTTTTTTTTTTATATGCAATTCTTTTCGTTGGCATTTTTGTACTTTTGAAACCACTAATGTTGGGGCTGGCATGAAAACAAACAAAATAGCGCTTAAAAATAACCTGTTTTTTTATTGCAGTGAGACCACATTACTTTGGGGCTAGTATAAAAACATACAAAAAAAGCGAAACATTTTTTTATAGGCAAAAACGAAAATCGATTTCTGAATGATTCGATAGTGTCCAAATCGTTGTTTTAATGTTCTATAATTAAACTTGTATTGTTGACTTTCAAATGAAACCAATTTGGGGCACATCGGTTGTGTGGTTTCAAAGTTCATAGCGGACATAGAAACATGTTTACATATATATTATAATATTATATTTAAAAGTCAATGTGGAAACTTTTTTAAATATTTTATTTACCCAAGTAGGCTGTTAGTTTTATTTTCTTTCGTTCCAATACCTTTCATAATATACAAAATAAAAACTTTTCAGTTCGATAGAAATTTTGCTAGAAGTTGAACTAGAAAGAGTATAAAGGTTCGTTTTATTATTTTTTTTTTAATTTCTAAATAAAAATATTTTTGCTTCATTTATTCTTCGCAGCATGATTGAAAACGAAAACAATCAAGCAGAACCACCGCGCAAACGCTTACGTTTGGCAAATAATGCTAAAAATGAACCCAATAAAATCGAAAACGATGATGATAAAATCGTAAAACGCCTAAAAGATATTGCAAGGTGTAGCGTCTGTCAAACTGTGCCACAACCGGAAAGTTTAATGCAGAGTCGCTGTACTCATTTAATTTGCAATCCGTGCCTTTATCATCTTTTGGCAGATGCTGCGCTGCGTGAACTACACGCACAGTGTCCGCTTTGTCGTCAAGCGATTTACATAGAAGATATTGAAACTAATCAGCCACTACAACAAGTAGTTGCGGAATTACCAAAAAAATGTTGCCAATGTCAGCAGCGAATTGTTTATAAAAATTTAGAACAACACAAACGCTTCGAATGCATTAAACGCAAGATGCAATGTAAATATTTGCATCTTGGTTGCAGCTGGTTGGGTGCATTTGATGCATTAGAAAAACATCAGGAAATATGTAGCAGCAAGCAGCAGAATGCAGATACAATTTTGGCAACTTTGAATACTCTCGACGCCAAAGTAGTGCAAAATATGCGTCATATCTACAAACTAACCAAACTATTGAGCAGCGCACAGCGCATAAGCTATAAGGATCTAAAAATGGTGTATTACATATATGGCACAGTTCTTAGATTCAGGACAATACACTTTTTTGCTTTTAATGCAAAATTTACTTTAAGCGTCGTTGTCAATAAGGAAAATTTCGGCGTACTTTACGCTGCAGAACGTGTGTTGAGTTATAGACTGGAAATACTTTCGAATTTGGATAAAGGTTTGAATATACATTTCTGTATTGTGGAGAGCCCTTTCGATGCGTTTGCTTTAGAAACAACGATTTATAGGCACAAATTTACTAAAACTTCTAAAATCTCAGACTACAATGAATTTCGTTTTAAAAATGATAACGAATGTAATCGACTTTTGATGAAGAAATCTTTTCATGTACGTCTTTTGATGTTTGCCGGGGAGTTTCTTTAATTTATTTTTATATATATTTTAAATACTACAAATTCATATTTTTTGAAGTTCAAACCAAGTTTTTCTTTTGCAAAAAAAAAAAAAAAAAAAGAATAGTTTCTCAAATCTTAAGATAAACTATGGAAACCCAACTATTTAAAAACGTTCAACATTGTTTCCATGGTCAATTTTTATTTATTTTTTATGCCGGATTTATTTGATATAATTTCTCAATAAAATTCTTCGGTACACATTGAAAGAGGTACTACCAGTGAAATATCTATTTTTATGAAAATAAATGTTTCGTTATAAAATTTTAAAAATAAATGTTTGTATTAAAGTTTTTTTTAAACCGAATCACAATCACACGAATCTTTTAATAGTTTATTTATGAACATCAGAGTACTTGATAATAGGATAGGTGGTGTCGATAGTCCGTTACAATCCAAGTTTAGGGGTTGGGTTGCATAAAAATGTTGATGGTACTTTATACTGTCTAGAGAATAATAAATCACTGGAGCATCTTTTGAAAGACTCTTCAGCCTTAAATACCATCTGGCATGGTCGATGGTGCAGTCACGGAATCTGATAATCCTTTTCAGTGCTATTGAATGGAATCTACAGTCGGAACAATAGAAATGTCAATATTGCAGTGCTGTACTTTCCTAAAGTATTAAGGTTTAGATTTCATTTACTAAACCATCCCAGATAATTTTAGATAATTTAATTATGTTCCATAAGTACGTAGCAGAATTCTGTGGGTACTGCTGAGTCTCTGATTACTTTTAAGTACGAAACTGCAAAGAAATATTTATAAATTATAATAGACCACAGCAAATATTCGGGTTTTTATATTTAAAAGTATGCGGTACCCGCGGGACCCACGGGATTCCTGTCCATCTCTATTCTGAACCATCACTGAAATCAATGAAACCCTTGATAAGAAGTATTTATAATTTAAATGGCTAAGAAGTCGTTGACTGAATTCTATTGTGTTTGTATTAGCTCTGGAATCGGTGATAAAATCCCTAAAATCATATCGCATCTCAATTGATATGTGTCAGATTTTTTTGAAGATTTTCCCATTTTTTTTTTTTTTAAACTAAGATTTTTTACAATCTATCTTTTAAAGATAAAAGCAAATTTTTTAACTAAATTATACATAACATGGGGGGAACATCACAGGTTCATGCCAGCATAAACGAAATGGTGACTTCTTTTGAGCCTCCTTGTGTGTTGACTGTTGTCGAGTAAGTTTACTGCTAAGTGATTATCATGATACTCCAGTCTCGAGTTCCGAATTTCGTTTCGCACAGACGGTACGTCTAGATCTCTGTGGATGACGGAGTTTCTGACGTAGGTTGGCGCACCTATGATCCTGCGGAGTAGCTTGCTCTGAAAACGCTTTATGATTTCAATATTGGATTCAGCTGCCGTTCCCTCAGAGTTGCATACCATAGGTACATATGGGCTTAAGCAGCGTTTTGTTAAGCAGTATTTCTGTTGTGAGTGCTCAGCTCAGATCTCCTGCCGAGTAGCCAGTTCAATGTAGCTAACTTTAGATTTAGCTGCTTTCTTTTGGCCTCAAGGCCAGTTTAGACGCCTGTCTAGGATAAGGCCCAGATACCTTGACTTGTCCACCACTGGAAGGAGAGAGCCATGAAGGCTGACTGGGGGGCAGTTGAGCCTGCGGGTCGTATTCACGGAGATGTTCCATCTCAACAGCCAAGGTTGCAGCACGTTCAGCTGCCTTTGGACGATTTCAAGATTTTCATATGAAAAAGTTTTTCGAGCATTGTTGCTACGATTGCTAAAATTCAATCATAAGTGTAGCCGTGTGACCAGAAACGATTTTTTTTCCTCTCATAACCGTTAACAAAACATGGATCGATTATAGTAAACCAGAGTTCAAGGAACACTCAAAGCAATGAACTTTTCCGGAGGAACACGCGTGTTGTCGTACATATTGATTATCTTGATTGTCTATTTTCAGAACTGTAAGAAAATCTAATATATGTAAAGTCAATTAACTTGGAATTTGGAGTCTTCAGAAACATGAAATCAGATATACAGGGGTGACACTGAAATCTCAGAGTTTTGGTGTAAGAGATTTGTGTATTTTCCAGAAAATTTACCGTTACACCGGAACAGTGCCATAGGATCGTTCACAAAATTCTGGAAGCTATTGAGGAAAAAGAATACTGCTCGGCCGTCTTCCTTGATGTCAGGCAAGCATTTGACAGGGTTTGGCATATAGGATTGCTCTACAAGCTAAAGCTAGCGCTACCAGCCCCTCACTATCTGCTTCTCAGATCTTACCTAACTGGTAGATCTTTCTACGTTAAATGCAGCGAGGAGAGCTCTGGAATAAGAGAAGTCAGAGATGGAGTCCCACTGGGAAGTGTCCTGGGCCCGATGCTATACACAATGTATACAGCAGATATGCAAACCATCAGCGACCCTAGAATGCTCATTGCCACTTATGCCGATGACACCGCCTTTTTAGCCAATGATAAGTCCCCACTCGTGGCGTCCAGCATAATCCAAACTCAGCTGGACCGCCTAAATATATGGCTGAGACGGTGGAATATCGTTGTCAACCCAGACAAATCCACACACATTACGTTTGCCTTGAGAAGAGGAGACTGCCCTGCCGTCAGTCTGGATGGCGTTGCCATACCCAGCAGCGTCACTGCAAAGTACTTAGGCCTGGTATTGGATAGGCGCTTAACCTGGAGCAGTCATCTCACACAAAAACGTTCCCAGTTGAACGTGAGGTTGCTCAAGCATCTGTGGCTGCAAGATAGAAGGTCCACCATCAAACTAAGGGTCAAACTCCTCCTTTACAAAGCCATACTTAAACCTATGTGGACGTATGGCATAGCACTATGGGGTACTGCAAAGAGAAACAACAGGGAAAGAATCCAAGTCTTCCAAAACAAGGTTCTGCGCATTATTTCTGAGGCGCACCCATATCATACAAATGCAGAAATCCACCAGGAACTAAGGCATACCTGGATAGACTGGACAACCATGTCAACCCTCTGGCCATAAACCTGCTGGATAACAGTACTACGACTCGGCGACTGAAGAGGTTACACCCCCTGGATTTGCCACTCACATAAACTTTTAAATCCTCCCTCCCTCCTCCATCACTTCCCCACCCCTTTTGTAAATCTCAAAACTATAGTCTAAGTGTATTTGGTGTCACCCCTGATAGTTTAGTTTATGAAGAGCCTGATGACTTTGAATGCGAGCAGCCCATGTCCGTCTGTCTGATCGTCCATGGTAACACATTTCATACGATAAATTTTAAGATATTCAGTTAAAACTCAAAAACATGTGCCTCTTTCGAAACAAAAGTACAAAGTACTTTACAATATTTTTAAAAATATAATTTGTAATAAAAATAACAGTTTAAAATATTTTTTTTTTATTTACGCATTGTGTCTCAATAATTTCAAAATACGTGAGTGTACTAGAAAGTGTTGCTTGTTTTTGAGTACAATAATATTGTATCTTTTATTTTTTTTTTCGAAAAAGATAAACACAAAATAAAGATACTTGTTTCGTTCGTTTTACATTTGTGCATGAAATATTAGTTTACTTTTGGCATATACAACTGCGTCAAACTGTTGACAGTCGCAATAGCGAAAAAGCAAAAGAAAGAAAAGCCAACGACGACAAAGTAGTCAAGGAAAAATTCAAAAAGAAGAGAAACGTCGCCGGCGAGCATATTTGTCATTTTCCTTTAAGGATATTACAAAAAAAAAAAAGTGTAAGAAATGTAGCATTTGAAAAAAAAAAATATAAAATAAAAAATAAAATAAATATGAAAAACTCGACAGCTTCTCGCATATAAAACGCCATAAAAGCAACTTGGCGGTAAACAAAAAAAAAAAAAAAGGAAGCTTTATGCGGCATGTTGTGTTGGAAGGAGCGTAAGAAGACGATGATGCCACTTTTGTTTAAGTGCCGCAATAAACAAATTTGAAAAAGCAAAGAACAGAAATCTGTAGCAGCACATTTCAGTTACGTGCAACAAACGGCAAATGTCCTTTTTTCCATTCATCCATCCGCTCAGTCATTCAGTCATTTATTTAAGAATCCTCAAAACATTCTTCGGAGTTTGCCTGAAGTAAAGTTAAGTTTTTGTGTGTTCAAAACGCTTTGGTTTTTATTGTATTTATATGCGAAATGTGTTCGCGTACTTTTATGATTTAACTGCGTCTAAAGGAATACGACTCGACTAGTAGATAAGTTGTGAAAAGCTGCGTTCTCGATTTTGCAAAAACATCATGAAAATGAGAACGCATAAACTGTATGTGTGGGGCACATAGACATGTGCCACATAAAACTAATGTTGAGTATGGATTTTTAAAAAAAAAAGGTAAATTTCAACAAAATGCACTGAGAAAAATATTAAGTTTAGATTTAAAGTTTTTTTTTCTAAACATTTCGATATAGTCTACTTTTGAAAACGCACGTTCTACTTTTTGCATGTAGTAAAACGTTGTTTAAACTGTACGTTTTACTTTGAGTTTTTAAAAAATCACATTTAAATTTCTTTTTTCTGTGTAGTTATGCAGTAAAACGCCAAATAAATTCGTTAGTAAGTTCCCCAAGCATCAGTAACGATTATTTTGGATTGTGGAAAATTCCAAACACTTAGTAAACTATTTTTTCTTCAGCAATTTCAAGAACCTAAAACTGCACTGTGCAGCTTTTTCAATAATAAAATATTTTATCTTTCGACACTCAAAAGTATTTGAGACCCACTAGGATGAATGAAAACTGGGCGATAGCTATATATATGACTAACGATTTCTTGTTTTTTTTTCCTAAAATGCTAATGTGGACCGTAAAACTATTTCACTTTTTATTTGAATCTTAATAATAAATTTTCTGAAAGGAGTTTAATTATAAAACAGCTCAAAATGTTTCCTGCATTCAGACAACAAGAGAATAGCTAATAAAATTCGATATAGTGTTGCCATATTTTTTTTGTAAATTTAAACTATGTGGATTGCGTTCAAGAACTTTATCATTTCTGTGAAATTCAAGGAAACATTTTTTGTTCAAATTTTGTTTATTTCGGACATTTTGTCTATTTTCAACGATTTTAGTGGGTCAAGTTATTTGTAGTTTCCTAGGAATTTGAATTTGGTACGCTTTAGTCTTTCTTGTTCTTTTTTTTTTATAAATTTTCTGATTTATTGCGACAAAAAAAAATGGATGCATATGGATTATACAAAGTAATTTGCATTTTCCGAACGGCTTACAATTACCTTAGGTAAGGAAAGGTTAGGTTTTTATGACAGTGCAGACCGGGGCCCAGTCCAACACTTAGACCAGAAGATTGGTCCATTGTGATACTATATGGATTCCTTTTTATTTTTCCTTAATGAAAGAAACACCATCCGGACCATTCCTTGACTTATTTAACAATATTTCTTATTTTGATTTTGGAGAGATCTTCGAAAAAGTTCTTTCCCAACAATTCGAATATTTTTCTACATGAGTCTGAACATCTGCAAAGAAGATGCTCAATGCTTTCCACCTCGTTAGTGTCATTATATGGTTTTTCCTTTAATGAGCAGTTTGCATGTAGCGAGTGGCAACCCAATTGACTCCTTTTTGGGAAGGATGTCCTGCATAGCAATTTGGTCTGCTTTACAGTTTTCCTTTAAGTCACTGTGCCCAGGGACCCAGAAGAGGTGGGTTGTGCTGGGCCATCTTATTTAGGGTTTGGCGGCACTCAGTGGTGATTTTAGATTTTATCTGACAGGAATCAAGTGCCTTAAGCGGCCCGCTAGACTATCCGAATAGATGATAACTCTGTCCACACTTGACACGGTAGTTTCGATGTGGATTGCAGCTTCTTAAATTGCAATGACCTCCGCTTGAAACAGTGTTCGGGGAGTCTAAAAAACGCTTCAATTACTAAATATGCTATGAATACGAAAACCCCCCTTCAAGCTAAAATCAAAATCAACACAATCCACATTTATTTCGATATGGCAACGCTATGCTAAAATTAAAATGACATTTCTTTTATAATACAGTTCTTTTTTTTCAGTGTATTTTCAAGCATATGCTCTAGTATTAGTTTAATACGACTTAACGTGTTCTAAATGCATATAAGTATGTTTGGCATGTGGCTCGATTTAAAATTTTAAGGGTGTTTAAATGGCATGCGCCGTAAAATTTTATAACTCAACTAAAAAGTGAAATAGCAAGAAATGTAGAAACGCTTACGTTTAGTTTTTTTTTTTTTTTAGCAAAAAAAATTAAGTAATTTACACATTTTTCATCCTGATCTTTATCTAAATGCATTGAATACGCTTAAAAAAAAAAAAGAAGGGTTGTCGCAGCGGCGCCTTACAGCTGACGTTACACATTGGTCACATAGTGGCAACCACAAACAACCACAAAATTTTTAGAAACGGAATTCAAGCGATGCTTACAGTTTAGATTATAAACTTCAGATAGGATGACTGAACTTAAGGTTTATATTATGTATTCCGGCACGCTAAATATCAACACGTCTGTGCTGCTACACCCCCGCCATACATATACGTTGTTCCTATTTGTTGACATCAATAAATAAATAAGCCAGATATTTAGATATGCTATATGTATTTTGAAATATTTTCTCTAATACTACTAAAAAGCCATAAACGATATCATAAAATTCTGCAATGCCATATGTTCCCCAGTGGGTTCTTCTTTTATTTTTATTTTATATTATTCATTTTTTCTCCTTTTTTTTTTTTTTTGATACGCGCAGAAAATTGTTCTATAAAAAAAGTGGGCGTTTGGTCGATGACTTTAATGCTATACAGCAACCATTATATTTTCGGTCATAAACTAAAAAAAAAAAAAATACTTTTAGAATAAATTTAACATATTGTCGCGTTTTAGCATATTGAGCGCCCGGCTTCATGGTTTGTTGATGGAAATACGTAGCTGTATGGTTATAAAACTTCCGCGTGTCCAGTACGTCCGTCTGTCTGTATATTTGCCGTAATGGTTTGTTAAATAAAATTTAATTTTTAAATGGCAAAATAAATTTACGAACATTCGTATTTATATTTATTTAAGCATTTTTATTCTTTCTTTCTTTTTTTTTTTATAATCATTTATTATTGTAATAAATTTATATTTAAATTGGCAACGCTAAACAATTGCAATTGGCTTTATAATGATTTGTTTGTTATTTTATTTGTTGCGAAACAGATGGCTTTATATTTTAAATAAAGATAGGAAATATATTTGGCAAATTATTTTAACATAAATTTAATGGAATGAATGTATTTGTGAATTTATTTATTTTTTTGTTTTGTAGATGATTAAATTTTAAGTGTTAAACTAGACTCTATATTTTATCACTACACACAATTTCCCGAGATAATTCAAAATCAGATATTAGGGAATATAATCAATGTCACAGATGATCATACAGGAACTATTTAAAATTTTGTGTAGTGTGTTTTTGAGTTTCAGTTCTATTGAAGTTAACTTTTTGCTTGGTTCAATTTTAAATCTTATCGTTCTTATTGGGAAACCCTTTAGATATAGAACAGAAAAGCGCTCTAATTTTGAATTAATTGGGTTCATAGTTTTTAACAAAAAGTTTTTGGAAAATTAAACCGAAGTTAATGGTTTTATACCCGCCGCACATAGTGTGAAGGGTATATTCAGTTTGTTTGAAAGTTTGTAACGCATTGAAGGAGACGTCGTAGGCCCCATAAAGTATATATATTCTTAATCAGCTCAACGAGACGAATCGATCTAGCCATGTCCGTCTGTCCGTCCGTCTGTCTGTCTGTATATTTCTAGACATCTTTTTTGTTGAAGATATAAAGATATTTAGCTGAAATTTGGAACTTAAGCTTTTCTCGGCAACGACTAGGTTAAGTTCGAAAATGAGTGCCACGCCCATTTTTAGGTATAGCCCCCATACAAACTTACCGTTTTTTTTCGATTTTTTGTATAAAAATACTAATTATTTATGAATGTATTCGCTCCCAATTGGGTAAAAACATTTCTTTTGTCATCCAGTGTCAAAACCAAGGTGCCACGCCCATTTTTAAGTACATCCCCCATACAAAATTACCGCCCATTTTCGAATTTTTGTATGAAAATAGCCATTGTTTTGAATGTATTCACTCCATATTGGGTGAAATCACTTCTTATGTTATCCAGTGTCAAAACCAAGGTGCCACGCCCATTTTTAAGTACATCCCCCATACAAAATTACCGCCCATTTTCGAAATTTTGTAGGAAAATGGTTATTATTTGTGAATGTATTTACTACAAATTGGCTAAAAACACTTCTTATGGCACCCAGTGTCAAACCAAATGTGCCACGCCCATTTTCAGATATATCCCCCATACAAACTTACCGCCCATTTTCGAATTTATGCATGAATATGGTTACTATTTATGAATTTATTCACTCCGAATTTTCTAAAAAACATCTGATATCATCCAATATCAAAAGCAAGGTGCCACGCCCATTTTTAGCTAAAGTCCCCATACAAAATTACCGCCCATTTTCGAATTTTTGCATGAAAATGGTTATTTTTTAGTAATGTATTGACTCATAATTGGGTAAAAACTTTTAATATCATCCAATATCAAATCCAATGTGCCACGCCCATTTTTTTGGCATAGGCCCTACACAACGTGAGTTGTATCAGATCGTTGACCCCGTCCTATCCCATCTCGAAGTTCTATGAAAGCCACTGATGATAACACATTAACAATTTAAAAATACGTGTGACGGGTATATAAGCTTCGGTTCCACCAAAGTTAACGTTCTTGCTTGTTATGTTTATCTTAGGCTCTCATATTGAAGCGTACTCCACATACAAGTCCATCACAAAAATTTGAATTTGTGCATGAAAAAGATTTCTCATTGAAACAACTTTCAAATTGTTAAAAATTGTGGATATGATAGTCCCAACAAAATATACCAATTTATGTAAGACCAAAAAATTTTAGACATACCCCTTATTTTCTATATGCTCCATCTCTTGACTTTGGAACACAATTATGCTTCGAAATTTTTAATAATAACATTGTCCATTGTCTCCCAGCCACATTCTACACGAATGCTATATACAGATTTCACTGGTGTTCCTAATTTTGTTTTCTTAAAGTTCCAAGACTTTTCCTTATACTTTTTATATATAACACAACACTAATTATTCAAGCTACACAAAAAAATATGTACATATTTCCTTTAACTACGATTTCTGCTGATCAATTATCTTTGATATTTTGTTGACATATTAATCGCAAACTGCCAATTGAGGCAAATATCTGAGTCAGTCCGTTAGTCTGCATTGGAAATAAAACTCAAGAAAATTAGAGTAAAAATAGCTAATGGCATTTTCACAACATAATATCAGCTGGTCTTCGATTTTTCTGCATGTATAGGATTACAAACGGCATTAACACATGTTGACAAAGTAAACAGGATTTGAAACAAGCAATTTGGCAGCAAAGCAGGACAACTTATAAACAAGTTGGGGGAGTTGTCCAAAGGCAAAAAAAAAAAAAAAAAACTCTCTAAAGAAAGTAACAAATTGGAAGATTAGTTGTTGACATTTCAGAAATTAATGAAAGCATATACAGACATACTTAGTGCTAAAAGAGAGAGAGTGTAAAGAGGAAAACAGTTTTTCTGTGCATTTCCCTGTGGCATTATTTTTTTTTTCGCCTGACAAGCGAATTAGTTGCTTACACACAAACAAAAAATTTTTTTCGACCCGTAGCAAAGCGTTTTATTTTTTTTCCTTTTTTTGTCAAACCTAATTTGCCTTTTGGAAATTATTTAGCAGAAATTTTTGTGTGAAATTCTAGAATATTTTTATTTTTATTTTTTTTTTCTTTTAATTTCTCCCCGATCCACACGTTGATTTTATTTAGTATGTGGTAGCAACAAACAAAAAAAGGCAACTCGAACAATTCACATTCAACTGCACACATAATTTGATTAAAAACTTTTATATCAAAAGGATTTCTACACACGTTTGCCACATGATTCTATTGCTAACCTAGACTATTGCCATAACTGCCTAATGTTTGTGTACACTATAATTTATTAAATTTGCGTAGTATAGTGCATTTTTTGGAGATTATGTAGCAAAACTTTATTTCATATATTAAAAGAACATGAGTTTTCTTACAAACCGCAGTATTTATATTAACAGCTGTTATTTAAATATAACAGCTGTTGCTTATTAAAACAGCTGTTATGCAGCTTAACAGCTTTTAATTTAACATAACAGCTGTTGCTTATTTAAACAGCTGTTATGCAGTCTTAACAGCTGTTAATTTAACAACAAATTGTTGCACTGCGCTCTTTCTCTCGTTCTTCCTTTGCAAATCTACGTGAGTACCCTTAATTATAAATTAGTTTTAATTTAAGAATCGAGCCACTATAACATATAGCCCCATACAAACACACCTCCCAATATTTGATCTGTGTTACTAGATTATAATTTGCTATCAATATTATATCTAAACTTGGGTTGTATCTGACCCATTCTATCTCATAGTTATATCTTAGCCACTGATGAACACATATAAACTATTTAAATTTTCGTGTGACGGGTATTTAAGCTTTGCTTCCATCGAAGTTAACTTTTTTTCTTGTTATTTTTTTCTAAAGCTTTTTTTCTGCTGCTGCGCACATTTTCATAATTTTTCATAGAATTTTTCATGCTTTGAAAATCATGTTTGCTTTGCCTTCTTCCTGCTTGGGTTTTGTTTTCGGTTTGCTGCATATGAAAATTAAATAAAATTTAGCCGGTTTATTATGGCAAAATATAAAAAAAAAAATTCCTGTTGTTTGTGCTATGAACAATTATTTTTTTTTTTTCGTCATTCCATTTATTATCCATAAATATAAAAAAAAATGTATTTGGCATGTTGGCTGCAAGTGGACTCACTTGAGTGAGTGAGTCAAAATTAAAATGTCGCCAACAAAGGTTTGCTTTCTCTTTATAATTCTACTGTGCCATACACTTTTAAATTGTCACAATTTGCCTTTAGGCATTTGTTTTGCAGAAATTCATCTTGTGCTGAAGTTAAAGTTGCACCAGTTCAATTGGTGGCCTTAGCAACTGGCCACCAAGATCGGCTAACATACCAGCCACTTTTGCTGCTATTCCAGTGGAAATATTGGAAGGCTCGTATAAACTAGTGCAAGAAAAGTCGTGCTGGTTTTTTTTAATGCTGTGTTCTTTATTTGCAACCAGTCCCTAAGGGGACTATCAGCGAATTATAATAACATACATAACATTGACATTCTATAAAGTATTCCATGACTTGGGAGTTGTTATTGGGGTTTAAAAAGGGGTGGGGAGTGATGGAGGAGGGAGGAGGATTTAAAAGTTTATGTGAGTGGCAAATCCAAGGGGTGTAACCTCTTCAGTCGCCGAGTCGTAGTACTGTTATCTAGCAGGTTTATGGCCAGAGGGTTGACATGGTTGTCCAGTCTATCCAGGTATGCCTTAGTGAGCCTAGCCACCTCCTGGCTTATGAGAGGGACTTTTAGTTCCTGGTGGATTTCTGCATTGGTATGATATGGGTGCGCCTCAGAAATAATGCGCAGAATCTTGTTTTGGAAGACTTGGATTCTTTCCTGGCTTTGTAAAGGAGGAGTTTGACCCTTAGTTTGATGATGGACCTTCTATCTAGCAGCCACAGATGCTTCCGCAACCTCTCGTTCAACTGGGAACGTTTTTGTGAGAGTTGACTACTCCAGATCAAGCGCCTATCCAATACCAGGCCTAAGTACTTTGCAGTGACGCTGCTGGGTATGGCAACGCCATCCAGACTGACGGCAGGGCAGTCTCCTCTTCTCAGGGCAAACGTTATTGTGTGTGGATTTGTCTGGGTTGACAACGATATTCCACCGTCTTAGCCATATGTTTAGGCGGTCCAGCTGAGTTTGGATTATGCTGGACGCCACGAGTGGGGACTTATCATTGGCTAAAAAGGCGGTGTCATCGGCATAAGTGGCAGTGAGCATTTTTTTTATTTGAAATCCATTCGTTCTTATTGGGAAACCTTTTATTTGATCGACACATTATTTGGACCTGTACAATTTATTTGGTCATTTACGGAAGATGTTATTGGGCAATAAATGTTCACATACATATGTTCGGCATTTTCCATTACATCTGGCAGCACACAATTCAAATTATAATAAAAACATGATTTCTGTTTTTGAAACGAAAATTAACTAGTTTTGAGCAAATTTTTCAAACATTTTTTTTTGAATATTAAAGAATTAAAAAAAAACACACAGTTTCGAATAACTAGATGTCGCTCTTAGTTGCTTAGAAATGGTTCGTGTCTTAGATATCTTTCAACACACTGGGTACTCTACATGTTTTGCTAATTAGTTCGGTTTTGCAAAAAGCCTGAGTAAATGTGTAAACATGCTTAATTTATTCATTTTTTTTTAGTTTAACAATTAAAATTTCTTATCAAACAGGTTTATATTTCTTATCTATGTCAACTAAATAGCAACTAAATTTAAATTTGTTTTTTCTTTGCCAAAAACAAATCTTTATTTGCATTTCGGTTAATTTTTCCATTCGAATTTCGCACCAATTTATCCACAAATTCGACTCCAGCATGCAAACGTTTCTGTATCGCTGGGGTCTGTGCAGCAACAAAATCAATAACTTCTTGAGCTTCCAGTTTGGTACCATCTTTCGTTACGACTAAGGCTGCTGCTGCATCGCCTACTAATTGATTCCAAATACCAAAAACGCAAACATCCGCAACTTGAGGCATTTGTAAAATAATTTGTTCAATTTGAGTTGGAAAGTAATATAAACTTAAATACGCTAACGTTTCCCTTTTGCGATCAACAATATAAAGAAAATGATCTTCATCAAAATAACCTAAGTCTCCAGTATGAAACCAACCTTCACTATCTTGCATTTTTAACGTTTCTTCGGGATTATTGTAATAACCGCCCCAGTATTCATTTGTGTTTATACAAATTTCTCCTACAGCATCAGGACCTAAACAATTACCAGCATCGTCTAAAATTTTCAATTTAATTCCCGACATAGGACGTCCCACGGATAACGGTTTCTCCAAAACACAATCGTTTTGTGCAATAGCACAACCAACTTCAGTGATACCATAAGTATGAAGAAATTGTACGTGTGGCATAAGTTTCTGTATAGCTTGAAGCGATTGTTCCGAGCAACATTCACCTCCGAATCTGAAGGTACGCATACTTTCAAATTTCGTTGGGTTCAAATCTTTGCAGTTAAGCAATTGAGCCATATGTGCTGCAGATTGTACTATCCATGTAACTTTCTGTTCATCGATTACTTTTAGATACATTTCTGGATCGAATATTTCATCCATTATTATGCGTTTAGTTCCCTTAATTGACGATGATAATACAAATGTGAGTCCAGTAATCCAATCTATTGGATTTGTTGAAAATTGTACATCGGATGAGCTCAGTTGTCTTTAAAAAAAAAATAGATTATTTGCTATTTCATGCAAGTTTGTTCCATATAAAATACATATATACCCGTTTACCCATATTAAATTTTGCTTACTTACTTAGTACTGTGTAATATTTTAAGATGTGATTGTGACATCATAACAGCCTTAGGAGTTCCAGTTGTACCGGAAGTGCTATTTATGGCTAAAGTTTGTTTATAACCGTTTTCTAATATTGCCGGTCTGCATTATAAAAGTTTAAAATCAATTTAATAAGAAATTGAAAAAAAAAATATTTACCTAAAATTCTCAGCAGTTTCAGTTTTTTGTAGTATCTCCAAAATACTTGGTACACCAACAATATGTGCAGAGAGTGTATAGATTTTTATTGAATGCTTAAAACTATCTGCGACTTTTTTTAAACTTTCAAAATTTTCTCCTTCACAAAAGATTATTTTTGGCTTAGTTTCAGCAAATGCCTTACTTGCATATTCTGAAAAAAAACCAACAAATATATTCATATAATATATAATTAGTTATTTATTTTATTACCATCTATACTTACCATCCAATGGCTTATAACGCGGACTTATTGCATGATATGCGGTTCCATTGAAAATGCAAGCGTATACCAATGAAGCGACATGGGTTGTATTGCGTGCCACAAGGCCCACAATATCATGTTGTCCAATACCGGAATTACGCAGAAATGTTGCAATTTTTATGGAATTTTGTAGCATTTCCTTATTGCTCAATGTTGTGCCCTCCGTGACAGAATGCTGTGCAATACCATCAGGATTTTTTGTAATGCCTCAAAGACGATTTGTCCAATTGAAGTATCCTTGCCATAGATATCCTCATCGGCTGGTGTACTCCATATTTTTTGTTCTGCATCATAAGTTGTATTAGTTGTACGCATTTTTCGGTCGTCGTTTGAATTTTTCAAATTGTGAATAAAATGGTTTTCTTCCGAAAGTCTGTAGCTGATAATGCTTAGATAGGAACTGAGACATAATTGTACTTTATGTGTATGTTATATGTGCACCAAAACTAAACGTTTAATCTTTATGATTCTTTTGTTTATGTTAAAAACTAAGATGCCACACACATACTTGATTAACGAACATTGGGTGGGTGTTACGTGTATTGTTGTGCAGAGACTTGATCACCTTTAAATCATATGTGTAGTCATGTTTAATATAAAAATTGATTTTGAGTACACTTTTATTTAATTATCATATCAGACTTTATGACATTAAGGCCCGTTTTCTCAATATTTTCCAAAATCCTAAACAACGTTTAATAACGTTTTTTAACTAATAACAATTTGTTAATTTATTTATTTATTTTTTTTTTTTTTTGCGAATTTTACAATCAAAATGTCTTATCAAACATGTGCAATCATTTTTATAGTTCGTACATATCTTATCTACGTAGCGAATTAAATAAATTAAGTTTTTTCTTTTCCAGAAACAAATCTCTATTTGAATTTCGGTTAATTTTTCCATTCGAATTTCGCACCGAGAAACATATCTTTAGCTTGGATTCAGTAAAGATAAAATGCAAACATGACCAGCACATGACAACAAATATTTTAGTTAAGTAATATCAGTTTAGGCCAGTCATGGGCACGTGTCACACGTCATAACATTGAACAATGATGCTATTTTACTTAAAGAAAAAAATTATAAAAAACAAGAAAAAAGTTAACTTCGGTTGGACCGAAGCTTATATACCTGTTACACATCATTTGACGTTGATAAACCTTCGTGTGCAGCATTTGTATTAAATTTTTTTTCAAAATACTAAACAAATTAAATATACTCTTAAAAATTTAGGAACTCGCGGTCCGATTTGGACCAATTTTAAACTGAAGATTTTGGCATGGTATAAGAAACATTTTAACCATATTTGAAGCCATTCGCTTTATAAATAAATTTTTTTCATATAAGAACTTGAAAAAATTTTGTACTTTTGTATGGGAGCTATACCTAAAAGTGGGCGTGGCACATTGATTTTAACATAGAAACTACACAGGACCTAGAAAAGCTTAAGTTTAAAATTTCAGCCCAATATCTTTAAAACTGAGCGAATAAATCGCGCAGCAACACACAGACAGACGGACAGACGGACGGACGGACGGACAGACGGACAGACAGACGGACATGGCTAAATCGATTCGTCTCGTCGAGGTGATCAAGAATATATATACTTTATAGGGTCTACGATGCCTCCTTTAATGCGGTACAAACTTTCCGACAAACTGAATATACCTGTTTACACTAGTGTAACAGGTATAAAAAAGAAGAATATTGAAAATAAAGCAATGCTTTCGATAGCAAAAGTTGACGCTAACGCGAACGCAGAAGCTAGTGTAAATGAGCTATAAAAACCGAAAATCGAACTATATACAAAGAAGTGCCCGCCACATAGTGTGAAGGGTATTATAAGTTTGTCGGAAAGTTTGTAACGCATCAAATGAGGCATCGGAGACCCCATAAAGTAAATATATTATTGATCAGCTCGACGAGACAATCGATTTAGCCATACCCGTCTGTCTGTCCGTCTGTCTGTCTGTTGCAATGCGTTTTTTCTCGGAAAGTTTCAAAAATATTGACCTGAAACTTTAAACTTAAGCTTTTTTGTGCTCCTAGGCAGTTTGTATGTCAGAACCAAGGTGCCACGCCCACTTTTAGATATAGCCCCCATACAAACTTGCATTTTTTTCTATGAAAATAGTTATAATTTATGAATGTACAAATCGGGTAAAAACACTTTTAATCCAATATCTATCCATCCAATATCAGAAGAAATGTGCCACGCCCATTTTTAGATATAGCCCCCATACCAACTTACCATTTTTTCGATTTTTTGTATGAAAGTTGTTATTATTTGTAAATGTATTTACTACAAATATGGGTTAAAAGCACTTCTAATGACATCCAATTTCAAAAGAAAGGTGCCACGCCCATTTTTTGATATGGCCCCTATACAAACCAAGCGCCCATTTTTCAGATTTTGTATGAAAATAGTTCTTAATTATGGATATATTCACTCCAATCTGTGTAAAATCACTTCTACTGTTATCCTATGAATATACTACCGATATGACAAGGATCGAGCCACTATAGCATATAGACCCCATATAAACTCACCTTTCATTTTTTCTTTTTTAAGAAAATGATTAAAGTTTCGTATGGCGGGTATTTGAGCTTCGGTGCTACCGAAGTTAACGTTTTTTCTTGTTTTCGCTTCTATTTGTCGGCTAAATATAAATTGGTAAAAAAAATGGGTCCGAATTTCGGAAATCCCCTAAACACGCCAAACAATCATTCAAATGCGCCCAGTTTCCAGTGTCTACGTCTATTCAATCCAAAGACATGACTTATTTTCAAGTAAAAAATTGGTCTAAAATTGGTCAAAATTTCGGAAATCCCTTGAACATGTCTCAAATAAACATCTTTCAAATGCGCCCTGTTTTAAGTCTCTATGTCTATTCAGTTTAAAGGTATGGCATTTCCGATTTCAAGGCCCTCGGTCAAAATTTCAAAATTAACCATCATCACTGTCAATCGGTCGAACCGTTCTCGAGTTATGGAGTGACAATCATCGTTCATGATATAAATTTAATTCATTCTTTTATATTAAGTTAGTTCGTTCCTGATATACATACATACAACTCGTTTAAGTACAGGGTATACCAACTAAATAATATTTTTGTAGTATCTCTTAGATCATGTGGTCTATAGAAAGCCTTAAGCACTAGAACCCCACAATATTGTTCAACTCCATATGATTTTTTGTTTTTTGGCACTTTTTTTTTCATTGTCGTAGGTTTAAATAAAAAATATCGTTTTAAGAAATCTAAATTTGATAAACACGCGTTGACTTTTTATGTTTTTTAGATTAGATAATTTAAAATTGTATCATAACTAATCTTATATTTTTTTTTAATGTATTTGTGTATTTACAGCAACGTCATATTATATCGCTCCATATCAAAATAATGATTGTACTATCATTTGGAAAATTACTTCCATTTCTTTTGCTTTAAAGTGGACAATGCTGTACGGCATAAATAAGACAGTTGTAATGGCACCGAACACAGTGGGTCAAATAATAACTATAATTATTTAGAATTATAATAAAAACATGATTTCTGTTTTTTGAACCCTGAACCGAACCAGTTCTTTTGAAAGAAACTAGTTTTTAAAATAATTTTTCAAAGTTTGGTTTGTTAGTAAAATATAGTTTCGAATAAATAGATGGCGCTCTTTGTTGCCTAGAAATGGTTCGTGTCTTAGCTATTATTGAATACATTTCACATGTTTTGCTAGTTGGTTTGTTTTTGCAAAACGTTTTAGCGAATTTTATTTATTTACATTTTTACATTTTAGTTTTACAATTAAAATTTCTTATCAAATAGTTTTATATTTTTTACAACTAAAGGGAATTAAATTACATTTAGTTTTTCTTTTCCAGAAACAAATCTCTATTTGCATTTCGATTAATTTTTCCATTCGAATTTCGCACCAATTTATCCACAAATTCGACTCCAGCATGCAAACGTTTCTGTTTCGCCAATGTCTGTGCAGCAACAAAATCCATAACTTCTTGCGCTTCCAGTTTGGCACCATCTTTCGTTACGACTAAAGCTGCAGCTACATCACCTTCCAGTTGATTCCAAATACCGAAAACGCATACATCCGCAACTTGTGGCATTTGTACAATGACTTGTTCAATTTCACTTGGAAAGTATTTTAAGCTTAAATACTTCAACAGTTCCGTTTTGCGATCAACAATATAAAGAAAATGATCTTCATCAAAATAACCTAAGTCTCCAGTATGAAACCAGCCTTCACTATCTTGCATTTTTGCCGTTGCTTCGGGATTATTATAATAACCACTCCAGTACTCGTCTGTATGTATACAAATTTCTCCAACAGCATCCGGACCTAAACAATTACCTGCATCATCTAAAATTTTCATTTTAAGTCCCGGTATAGGACGTCCCACAGATTGTGGTTTGTCCAAAATACGATAATTCTCCGAAATATAGGAACCGATTTCGGTAGTACCATAAACATTTTCTAATTGTCCGTTTTGTACCAGTTTTTGCATAGCTTGAATCAACTGTTCCGAGGAACGTCCACCTCCGTATAAATAGTAGCGCATACTTTCAAATTTTTTTGGATTTAAATCTTTGCAGTTAAGCAATTGAGCCATATGTGCTGGAGATTGTAGTATCCAAGTAACTTTATGTTCATCGATAACCTTTAAATATAATTCTGGATCGTATAGTTGATCCAGTATTATGCGTTTAGTACCATAAACTGCAGATGATAATAAAAATATAAGTCCAGTTATCCAATCAATTGGATTTGTTGAAAATTGTACATCAGATGAGTTCAGTTTGCTAAAAGAAAATAGATTATTAGATTCAAGCCTTAGTCCAACACAATAATGGAAATTAAAATCTGTAACTTCGATGGAACCGAAGCTTTAGTACACGTCACATAATGTTAAGAATAATTATAGCATTTATTGCATTGACTGGGAAAACGTCTCATGTGAACCCAGATGATCACAGACCGATTTGTCGTTCCGCCTTTCTCTTCAAGAGCCTCGAGCGGTTTTTGGATATTACATAAAACAAACTATTTGCCCTTATAAGGTGTCTAAGTTCCAATACGCTTATTGTAAGTTTATGCGGCCCTCAACGCTTGCTTCCATATGAAATATACCCATTTACGTGCGGTGTATATCGATGATGAAAAACACAAAAAATTTCCTTACTTACTTTATACTATGCAATATTTTATGATTTTGTGACAATGTAACCGCCTTAGGAGCGCCAGTAGTACCGGAAGTGCAGTGTATAGCCAAATTTTGTTTATTGCCGTATTCCAATTTTGCTGGTCTGTATTATAAAAGTTTAAAATTAACCAAGTTAAAATCGATTTTTAAATTAAAAAAAAAAAAAAAAATTGTTTACCTAAAATTCTCAGCAGCTTTGGTTTGTTGTAATATTTCCAAAATATTTGGTACTCCAATAATATGTGCCGAGAGTGTATAAATTTTTATTTGATAATCTGTAGCTTTTTTTAAAATTTCATAATTTTCACCATCACAAAAGATTATTTTCGGTTTCGTTTGGGCAAATGACATACGTGCAAATTCTGTTTAAAGTAGAGAAAAATATATATTAACTTTTTATTTATTTATCTCTTTTATAAACATTTACCTTCGAATGGCTCATAACGCGGACTTATCGTATGATATGCGGTGCCATTGAAAAAACAAGCAAAGGCCAGTGAAGCAACATGCGTTGTACTACGTGCGACAAGGCCCACAATATCATGTTGTCCAATACCAGAATTACGCAGAAATGTTGCAATTTTTATGGAATTTTGTAGCATTTCAGTATTGCTCAATGTTGTGCCCTCCGTGACAGAATGCTGTGCAATACCCTCAGGATTTTTTTGTAATGCCTCAAAGACGATTTCTCCAATTGAAGTATCCTTGCCATAGATATCCTCTTCGGCGGGTGTACTCCATATTTTTTGTTTTGCGTCATAAGTTGTATCGTGTGTACCTATTTGAAGTGAAGTCTTCATTTTTTTTTGCTAGGTAAACTTTTCACTTTCTTGGTTTGACTTTGCAAAATGCCAGTACTTGAGTTTATGTCGTGCTTTATATAGTTTTGCACAAGTCTGCTGAAAGTAGATAAGATTACATAGTAAAGAGTTCTCTATTACGCTCAAATTATATTGTATGACTTGCAGAATTATATTTTTTTGTTTTGAATTTGACTAGCTACGTCAGATCTACTGCTTGGAAGATAGCTACTGCTCTTGGAAATTTTTTATTTATTTACAAAACAAAAAAAAAAACAAAAAATGAGTAAATTTTTATTCGTAGAACTAAATTGATAAAATAAATAATAGCTTTATCGGAGAAATTTATACACATTCAGTTTTGCCAATTGATTTGTTTACATGAAATACGAAGGAACAATATGACAAGAGCGCGGAAAGGAAAGAAGAATCTTTAATTAAAGAAAACAATTTAAACTATAATTATGTACAACTATTATCTCCTTCTATCTTTTTCTATTCAATTGATTATCTATTTCTATATATATAAAAAATATATAGCTGTGCGTTAACAACGCTAAAACTCGAGAATGACTCGACCGATTCGAACAATTTATTCTTTGCTTTGTTGCTCTAATCATATTTGTGGTCAGAAAGAAAAAAAAAATTTGGAAAATTTTGACCCGGGGCCTAATGGGGGCCTTGAAACTGGAATAGCCATAAATTTGGATTGAATAGACAGTAGAGTAGATACTTGAAACAGGTCTCATTTGAAAGATGGTTAAAAACATTTTTGGCCTTCAAGGTGTTCAAGGGATTTCCGGAATTTATACCTGGGACCCATATGTGTGGACCCAATATAGATTTTTTGACCAATTTTTTTTTATTACAGGTGAGCACTTAGACGGGATTTTTAGAAAATTTTGACCCGGGGCCTAATGAGAGCCTTGAAAAAAAGTCATACATTTGGATTGAATAGACGTAGAGACTTGAAACTGGGCGCATTTGAATGATGGTTAGTCGTGTTTATGGGATTTTCAAAATTTGAACCCACAAAAAAAAAAAAGGAAAAACGCGAGCAAAGCCGCGTGGAACCTGCGATATTCAGTTGGTCTAAGAATCGGATATAAACTATTTTTCATAGCACTAATTGGAGTGGCGGGCGTTGTCCCCATTGAATTAATCATTAATTCATCTAATATTTCCTGAAACAACTCAACGTATTTCAATTAAATTTTGTAGATGTCTATTTTTTTGGTCCAACTTACACAAAAAAGGAAGTACGTAGTTTGAGAAAAATTGGGCGATGGGCGTGGCTCCCATAGAAGTAATTGTTAAAAAAAGTTTTAAAAAAAGCGATCAAAAAAATTAATTTTATTTTTGCAAATAATTGAACAAGAGAAATGAAACTCGGTATAAATGGAAAGTATAGTCCATTGGAAAAACGAGTGGTGGGTTGAAGTTGACAATTGACCTGTAGAAAACAGGATTGAGAAATAGATTGGTAATTCATTTCCGTTCGGACAACGCTAGACCCCGCACATCTTTGGTGACAGCTTTTAGACAGGTCGGATGGAAGATTTAAATGCATTCGCCTTAAAGTTCAAATATGGCACCAAATGCTCTTGACTTCAAATACGAAAATAAGTGGTCACAGTTTTTTTTTGCCTATAGTGATCAGAGTATCTATGAAGAATGAATAAAATGAATGTATTAAAACTTTTTTTATTATTAATCTTCATAAGTATTTAAATAGTAGCCTTTCAAAATTGTGTTTTCAGTAAAAAAAAACTTGTAGTAATAGTTTAATAAAGATTTTTTTAAAGAATTGTTAGCTACTCTTAATTAAACAAACCCGTTAAGATAGTTTATAATCAAAAAAAAAATATCTTTAGATTGGAGTCAGCAAAGATAAGATGCAAACATGTCCAGCACATGACAACAAATATTTCAATTAAGTAATATCATTTCCGACGAGTCATGGGCACGTAACACACGCCATAATATAGAACAACGATGCTATCTCACTAAATGAAAAAAATATAAAAAAAGAATAATATTGAAAATAAAGCAATGATTTCGATAGCAAAAAGTTAACGCGAACGCAAACGCAAAAACTAGTGCAAATGTGCTATAAAAGTTGAAAATCGAACTATGTATGCTTTTCATACTATCTACACGAAAATGTTAATGAACAATAAAAAGCGATGTTGTTTTTGTTGTTGCATAACTTGGCTAGAGAACTGGAAAGGCGTGAAGTGGAGAAACGAGGCCCGTGGTTTTTATCAAAAAATCAAACGAATGACCGATGGTCATAAGCAAGGAGCTTCGTTCTGCAAGGATGAACAAGAAATCATGGTTACAGATGTCCAGGAATCACTAAGGCTATGGAGGTCCCACTTCTCAACCCTACTTGGTGGCGATGACGGGAACAATACCGCTGGTGGAGATGATGAAAATCTGGGTCCTCCGGCCGATGATGGGATTCCTGTGGAGCCACCAGAGTATGACGAGGTTTCAAAAGTCATAGAAAGGCTTTAAAATAACAAAGCGGCAGGCGCAGACGAATTACCCGCAGAGTTATTTAATACTGGCGGCGATGAGTTGATTGGATGTATGCATCAACTCTTGTGCAAAATATGGTCTGGTGAGCATATGCCTGATGACTGAAACCTAAGTGTCCTGTGCCCAGTCTTTAAGAAAGGAGAAACTGCAGTCTGCGCAAACTATCGCGGAATAAGTCTCCTCTCTATCGCATACATAATACTATCTGGCATAATATGCAATAGACTGAAAACGTACATAGGACGTATAGTTGGACAGTACCAGTGCGGTTTTAGACCAAAGAAGTCAACCAGTGACTCCATATTTACGCTGCGACAGATCCTGGAAAAAACCAAAGATAAGCAAATCGACACACACCACCTATTCGTCGATTTCAAAGCCGCTTTCGACACGCCAATCAGATCAAAGTTTTTCAAAGCTTTGACTGATCTTAAAATCCCCCTCAAAAATCGTCCGCCTCTGTATGATGACGCTGGAAACACCCAAAGCGTTGTCAGGGTCGGAAAAGATCTCACCGACCCCTTTGATACCAAGAGAGGCTTCAGACAGGGTGATGCGTTGTCGTGCGTCTTTTTCAACCTCCTATTGGAGTACATCCTGATGCAGTGCCCAAACGTCGCCCGGACGGGCAATATTTTCTATAAAGAAACTATGCTGCTCGCATATGCCGACGACATAGATATTATCGGCAAAAATGCTCGAGCGATCACCGGCGCGTTCTCAGACATCGAAAAACAATGTCGTCCTATGGGACTGACGGTCAACGAGAACAAGACGAAGTACTTGGTATCCACTCGCAGGCAATCTGCACGTCGCAGACGGTCTTTGAGTACAGGGAACTTCACCTTTGAGGCTGTAGAAAACTTCATCTATTTGGGCTCAGATGTCAGTCAGAAGATTAAACGAAGAATCACTCATGCGAACCGTAGCTATTTTGGTCTCGGTAAGCAGATGCGAAGTCGAGTGCTGTCCAGAAAAACAAAGATTAAACTCTACAAGACGCTGATAATACCGGTCCTGATGTATTGCTCTTAAGCATGGGTCATATAGAATCGAATAAGTCGGCGTTGGGCGTATTCGAGAGGAAGATACTTCGGAGAATCTTTGGTCCAGTTAGAGTGGAAAATGACATCCGTATGCGCACGAACGATGAGCTGTACGAGCTATATGATGACATCGACATAGTCAGGAACATCCAATACAAAAGGCTGTCCTGGGCTGGTCACCTGTGTCGGATGGACACAGAAGCTCCAGCAAGAAAAGTTTGGAAGCAAAACGTGAATTAAATCGGAGGACCAGGTCCAAGATGACATCCGTAGGATCGGAATCCCAAGATGGTATGAAGAGGCACTGGATTACAACCGCTGGTGCCAAATCTTATGTGACGCCAAGGCCGACAATCGGCTGTAGTGCCACTTAAATATTATGTATATATAACTTGGCTATGCTTACAGTGTATTTGTTTATGTTTGTTTGTGTTTTATATTTCGAGCTTGTGTGTTGTAATTACAGTTATACTTGTGCATCGAAACGTATGTGTGTGTTTGTTGTTCTGAATCAGTTGTTGTGGCTTTTTTTGATACATTTCAACAAATTAGAGCGTCTTTAGAATGTTTTCATTGGTGAACCTATTTTCGTATTAGCAATATTTGAAAAAATAAAGATATATAAGATTTTGGATGCTCCAATGCTATCTTCTTCAATCTATTCCATATAAAATTTAAAGTATTTTCTAGGAACACTCTTTTTGGTTTGTTATATTTTTACTGCACTGTAATATGTAATATGTATGTGCAATATATCACGCCTCCCCACTTTGAAACGCTTTATCCGTTGACATTTTTCAAATACTCAAACGCGCTAAGCCGTATAAACACATTGAAAAATTGTTGCACCATTAGATTTGAATATTTTTATGTAAATTTAAAAACTTAAAACGAGATACTCAAACGAGACGAAAGAAAAGACATAGTACAGCTGTTGCCACAGCCACAAAGAACATTAGTCAAGCGACTTTTTTTTTTTTTTTTAATAACAATTCACAATAAAGTCGAAAAGAAAACTTTGCACTGGAAAAGATGCCCCAAAAATTGTTTAGCACACCTCAAGGGTGGTAATCCTGTAGCTGCGAAGTCTGTCACTGGTGTATGGCATCATGTGACGCATTAAATGCATGCCTAAACGGAAATGGTTGCAGCAGCGGCATATAAATAGCGACACGCGTACAGGATTTGAATCAACCAAAAAATAGAAAATCCCCACCACTCCACAATAAAAACAATTGAAAATAGAAAAAGCATCCCCACGAAGCATCTCTTATGTGCGTCTCAGCTGCAATGAAAGATGCTACCAAGTCAGTCTTTCCTCCCTTTCTGCTGCATAATTATCGACGCACTTTGCTAATGACTTCTATGAAATATGACAGACGTCAGAGCACCCTCTCCGCACTTAGAAAATTTTTGATAGTAAAATTTTCACTTTTGTATGTTAAATAATTTTGATGCGATTATTATTTTTGTCTTTGTGGCTACTAAGTTTTTTCTTGTTTTCTTGGGGTGCATTATGCTTGTTGCTTGACCTCAACGCTATGAGTTCACCCTTGACAAAAGCGTTAAATGTTTGCACATGCATAGCTCATTCTACTAAAGTCGACGTTTGCATGCATAATCCTAATGGAATTGATTTCGGACCTGATCTCTGTACAATATAGCAGATAATATATGAAAATTGCCATTAGTGTGCATGTTGCGATTGGGTTGAACGCATTTGGAAAAAAAAGCTACTGCAGCAGCCAAAAACTTTTATAGCATATGTCATGCAGTTTGCTGTAATAAATGTTTGCTTATAAATCAAAAGAAAATTATATTCATGCAATTTTAATGACTTTTTCCGAAAGTTCATGTGACAGTGACTGCTTGAGTGTGTGTGTGTGTGTGTGTCTGTGTAATGTTTGATGCTTATTTTTGGGGCGCTTTTTAACGTAATTGTGCGAAATGCGGATAAAGTATGCTAACTTTTATGTTAGTAAAGTTCATTGACCACAGAGATATGTGTAAAAATGTTGGAAGAAATATGGTGGAATAATAATAATAATTTTGAAGATCTTTTCAAGTGTGAAAGAATGAGAGAAAGTGTCTAATATTGAATGAGTGAAGTGTAGATATGTATATATATAGCCATTGCAGTTTGTTATAAGCCTGAGCATCTAGCTGAGATGCTCCAATGCTAGTAGATACCTATTTAGGATTCCAGATTACTCAAACGCAGCGACGGTCGTCCTCGCTATCGTGACAGACCGATTTCATTCACGTTTTTTTATACCCGCCACACATAGTGTGAAGGGTATATTCAGTTTGTCTGAAAGTTTGTAACGCATTGAAGGAGACGTCGTAGACCCCATAAAGTATATATATTCTTGATCAGCTCGATGAGACGAATCGATCTAGCCATGACCGTCTGTCTGTCCATTTGTCCGTCTGTCTGTCCGTCTGTATATTTCTAAGCATCTTTTTCGTTGAAGATATAAAGATATTTAGCTGAAATTTGGAACTTAAGCTTTTTCTCGGCAACGACTTTTTAAGTTCGGGAATGAGAGTGCCACGCCCATTTTAAGGTATAGCCCCCATACAAACTTACCTTTTTTCCCGATTTTTTGTATAAAAATACTAATTATTTATGAATGTATTCGCTCCCAATTGGGTAAAAACATTTATTTTGTCATCCAGTGTCAAAACCAAGATACCACGCCCATTTTAAGGTATAGCCCCCATACAAACTTACCGCCCATTTTCGAATGTATGCATGAATATGGTTACTATTTATGAATTTATTCACTCCGAATTATCTTAAAAAAAACATCTGATATCATCCAATATCAAAAGCAAGGTGCCACGCCCATTTTTAGCTAAAGTCCCCATACAAACTTATCGCCCATTTTCGAATTTTTGCATGAAAATGGTTATTTTTTAGTAATGTATTGACTCCTAATTGGGTAAAACTTTTAATATCATCCATTATCAAATCCAATGTGCCTCGCCCATTTTTTGGCATAGGCCCTACACAACGTGAGTTGTATCAGATCGTTGACCCCGTCCTATCCCATCTCGAAGTTCTATGAACGCCACTGATGATAACACATTAACAATTTAAAAATACGTGTGACGGGTATATAAGCTTCGGTTCCACCAAAGTTAAAGTTTTTCCTTGTTTTTTTTACTCTTCTCACACGGGAGCCAGTGCATCTATTAATGCGCCTGACTATATCGCTGTCGTTATATAGCTGGTACAGCTCGTCATTCATGCGAATACGTTGCTCGTTGTTCACTCTGACATGTCCAAAGATTTTACGAAGCATTTTTTCTTAAACGTTCCCAACGCTGATTTCTCCGCCTCTGACATAACCCATGATTCTGCACCATACATCAGTACTAAATAATTTGATTTTTGTTGTTCTGGATTAAACTCTACTTCGCATTTGCTTACCGAGACCAATTTGTCATTTGTCTTCTGATTTTCAAGCTGGTGTCATTGTTCTTGTTTGCCTCTGCTCCTAACATTAGTTCAGAATCCATGCCCCTGCCACGAAATTCACCACGTGTGGATTTCCACCTCTGTAATTGCCACCTGGTGTACCTCTGTTTTTTCTAACCGTTCTATCCAGGGCTCGTGTGATCTTTATGTAAAGTATATCACCTTGTTATTATTACATCATGGATTGAAGTGGAAGCAAAGTGATCCATACTATATATGATTATATTTTGAAGTTACAAGTTACATAAGTTTTTCTTATAAAAACTAAAAAATCTGTCTTAAAAATAGACGTAGTGCCATGTCTTATATGCTCCCAACTCATTCATGGAGTTAAGACAAGATGTGAAGTTTTTAAACATATATTTTAATTTTGTGCTCGGCTTTACAACATGTATGACCGAGCGGTAGTATCCACTCAAGTAAACCGCCGCTAGCTTACCATCAAAATTCTATATTTATATACAGCAGAGACCCCTTCGGTCTCCAACTAAGGCCAAAAACAGCGATTGGCATATCTCAAGTTCGTTAAGTTTAAGCAACCAAAGAGAGTATTGATAACACAAAATCTCTGACGCACTTCAAGTAGACAATAACTAGAAGCAATACCGTTAAAAGCAGAGAGAGAGAAAAGAGAGCGATTTAAGAAGAAGAAAAAATGCCGAAGTTGAAGTAAAACATGACAAACAAGAAAGAACGCTGAAGTCGAGTATGCTCGACTGCAAGATACCCTGTACCCAATCTATATGTACCTTAAGTTAGGTTCTATTTTACTACCATACCTCATTGAATTGGATTTTCATAGAAAAACTTAAAAAATCGGGTATATCTTTGATTGGGTTTATACCTAAAATTTTGTTGGTCCTATGCATATTGGGATATTTTATTGGGACTATCATAGACATAATTTTTACTAAATTTGAACTTCCTAGAATAAAAAACAATGACGTTTTTATGCAAAAACACAAAATTTTGGGGTACATTTGTATGGGGGGTACCCCTTAAAATGGGTCTAGAGAAAAACCGTTTGTAAGTGCACACTTGACGGCCTAGGAGAGTCTAAGTTTCGATTTTGAAAGCTCTACCTCTTATAGTCTCCGAAATAATCGTTTTCATACGGCAGACAGCATGACAGACGGACGGACGGACAGACAGACAAAGCTTGTTCGACTCCCCTTCCAATGCTGATCAAGAATAGATATACTTTATAGGGTCTATCCAGCCTTCTTCTGTCTGTTACATACATTCGCACAAACTTAATATACCCTTTTACCCTTTGGGTACAGGGTATAAAAAGAGCAACGAAAACACGAACAAAAACTTAAACGATTGACTTTTGAAATTTATGTGCTCAAAGTCGCTTTCGGCAAATACGTGCCTTGAGGCATATTTCTCCTAAATTATGGCGTTTTTTGTGGCAATACAAATATTAACCCAATTTTTGACATCTTTAAAGAGACTGGAGCTCTGCTTTGTCTGACCATATAGCGTGGTAATCGGAGGGAATCATATCTGTAGAATATGGGGGGTAGTGTAGTACTTTACACTTGAGTGTTTCCAAGTATGTTTGACAGATTTACCAACATGGGACCTAGCGTTGTCGTGGAGCAAAATAACCTTATCATGCCTTTTCTGATACATATTTAGGCCGCCTTGCCTCTCAAAGTTCAGTATAGAGCTCCGTTTATACCACTTTTTTCAACCTATCGACGCTTCTTGTTCTTAATTTGTGATCATCGAGTTTTCACTTTGCTTGTTTCTTCATATTTCTCTTATAAAGCTGAAAATCTATTATTTTAAAGCGTGTTTCTTTTAATTGAAAAAAAAATTCAACTAAATTAGCAACATCTCCAACGATTCATTGCATTTCAAATTTTTTAAAAAATCAAGTACAATGACTTTAAGAACTACATAACCACTCGAATCAAACCAAAGAAATATTCAACCCAAAAAAAAAAAAAAAACCACCTGGTGATGTCGCCACGTGTCAGCGAACATTGCCTCGAAAGGCAACACGAGCCGCACTTTCTTTCTTTCCTTTTTTTTTTGTCGTTTGCTCGATTCGCTTGGTTACATTACGTGTTTTTTTGTTATTTTAAAAATTTAAACACCCATGAAATAAATATATCCCAAAAAGCTAAACATTGCCCCAAAAAAAAAAAAAAAAAAACATATACACAAAGTATGTTTTCATATGCATAGCTACAACGACCCTGACATCTACATCTACGAGTATGTGCCATATATATCCCCAGCGACAAACACTACAAGGCACTTGAGTATTGAATTTAATAGAAAAATGTTATTTTAATACAGACGCTGCATGTCGTTCACTCTCGCTGGAAGCAAGAACGTTGAAGGTGATGCATTAAAAAAAAAAATCGAAAACGAAAAGGCAAAGGCAAACGCGTGAAAATTGGATCAAGGTCTGAGAGATATACGAGACGCTTACATACATACAAAATAATAATAATAATAATAATGGTGGCATCTCCATTTCCACTGACTTCAATAATCGTATTGAAGCCAAGTAAAGAGTTATCGCTTATAACGCATAAATTGAAATTGAAAATTGTTGCTGGTGTGTAGCAGCAGTAGCAGCTTAGATACTTTCTAAGTGTAAAGTGTAAAGTGCGTCAATTCCATTTTACAGTTCACTAAACAAATACGCAACGCATGAATCTGAATGGAATGCACTGAAGTAAAAGTAGCTGAAACTGTCTGGATAACCTAACCTAACCCCAACCCTTTAATGCAGTCAATTGAAAAAGTTGACACAAGAGCAAATGACTTGCAGCTGTTTAGCTTCTCATAACGTTTTGTATTGCAAACGATTAGATTCGAAATTAATTTATTTTTTGAATTGTAAAATGTGTGTAAAGGTGGCAAGAAAAAATAAATGCATGCATTGATAAGCTGCAACAGTTGCAACTTTGTGTAAAAATCTATTCCCGTCTAACAGCTCAGGTTGCATGACAACTCTGCTAGGTTGCACTTATACACAAATGCATAAACATGCTAGTGCTGGCAAATTATCGATGACACTAGCGATATGTACATACAAAAAAGAAAGAGAATATTCAATTTAAACTTCGCGGGCTTAACATTTCGGGCTAGTTCTTTTTTTCTTAAGTTGGCAGGACTGTTAATAACATCTGGGCCAAATTTCATGTCAATGTCATATCTGATCAAACGACCAAGAGTGAATTTTTCGATTTTTACAATGTCTGATTTAATTGAGCAGAGAAATGTCATCAAATTTGGTTTTCTGAATGGAATAAATGGAATAAAAATATTGAAGCAGGCTTACGGGGAACGAGCTCTACCAAAATCAACAACATTTGATTGGAATAAATTGTTCAAAGAAGATTGAGAACGTGTTGAAGACGAAGAGCGCCCTCAACGGACGATGTTCATATCCAAAAAGTAAAAAAATTAGTGCTTGCACACCGTCGATTAACTATGAGAGACATTGCTGATGAAATTGGCGTATCGAAAGGATCAATTAATACAATTTTGAAGGATGTTTTGGGCCTGAAACGTGTCAAGTCTCGGTTGGTACCAATAATGGTGATTTTTTTTTAAAAACTGTACTGATTTTTGTGACTTTTTTACCAAAAATCCAACAAATATCGTTCCGCAACCACCGTATTCGCCTGATTTGGCTCCGTGTGACTTCTGGCTATTCCCAAAACTCAAGAGACCACTCCGGGGAACGCGTTTCTAGTCGATTGAGGAGATTAAAGCAGAATCGAAGAAGGCGCTGATCGCTATACCGAAAAGGACTATTTGGCATATTTCTAGGATTGGAAAAAACGTTGGCATAAGTGTATTTTATCGAGAGTGGGGAGTTACTTTGAAGGGGATGAAATTGATTTACAAGAATAAAGAATAAATTCACCTTACCTTTTGTTCACAGTAGTAGCTAACCGATATCAATAAAAAAACTATTATCGACTACCCGAGCCACACAATAAACAAGAAAAAACGCTAAAGATTTTCATACAAAAACAAAAAATAAGAAAAAACGTTAACTTCGGTAGAGCCGAAGCTCAAATACCCGTCACACGAATCTTTAAAGAGTTTATGAGTAATCATCAGTGGTCACCCAAGTTTACACACAATATTAATTTCAAATTTTGAGCTAAAAAATACAGATATGTATAACCACATATTTCTCGAAAATATCTGGAAATGGGCGGTAAGTTTGTGTGGAAGAATCACCCTAAAAATGGGCGTGGCACCATGATATTGGAAGAGTTTTTACCTAATATGGAGTAAGTTCATGAATAAATAATAACCATTTTGATAAAATTCGAAAATGGCCACAAAATTTTGTATGGGGGCTATACCAAAAAATGGGCGTGGCACATCTGATTTGACATTGGATGACATTCGAATGTTTTTAGCCAAATTGGAGTGAATATATGCATAAATAATAACTATTTTCATACAAAAAATCGGAAAAAACAAAAAGTTTATATGGGGCTATGCCTAAAAGAGGGCGTGGCATCTTGGTTTTAACACTGGGTGATAAAAGAAATGTTTTTACATAATTGGGAGCGAATACATTCATAAATAATTAGTATTTTTATACAAAAAATCGAAAAAAACGGTACGTTTGTATGGGGGGCTATACCTTAAAATGGGCGTGGCACTTTCATTCTCGAACTTAACATATCCGTTGCCGAGAAAAGCTTAAGTTCCAAATTTCAGCTTAATATCTTTATATCTTCAACAAAAAAGATGCCTAGAAATATACAGACAGACAGACGGACGGACATTGCTAGATCGATTCGTCTCGTCGAGCTGATCAAGAATATATATACTTTATGGGGTCTACGACGTCTCCTTTAATGCGTTACAAACTTTCAGACAAAATGAATATACCCTTCACACCGTATTGGGATATTTAATTGATCAATTTTTAAGTGACCATTTGACGGCTCAGGAGAGTCTTTGTTTCTAATATGGGTGGGTCTACCTCTTAAATTCTCCGAGATAAAGCGTCTCATACGAAAGACAGCAAAACAACCGGGCGGACGGATAGACCGGCATAGCTTTATCGCCTCGCGTTTAATGCTGATCAAGAATATATACATCTCTTCGGGTACAGAGAATAAAAAGTATTATCGACTACACAGCCACACAAAGAAAAAAGTGTCTTGATCTGGAAAGCAGACACATATATTCCTACGTATTTTTGAGTCGCTGAATTCGAATACGGCCTCACAATCTGATAGGACCTTAACTCAAAAACACCTAAAAATAGCTAAAATTACTCATCTTGTCTGATCTAAATTAAGCCCTACACTAAGATCCTTTTGTTAAATTATATTATTTTATAAGCTGAGCAAGTGAGAATTAGTACATAACTTCAAAACTCCACGAAAAAGAATCTTCTCTATCTTCGAAAATATGAATTACTTCCTATATAACCCAATATTTAGTTCAGCTCTCCAAAGTTATTATTTTATGATTTTTATAGACGCTAAATTTAATATGCAGGATCCAATATGATGTCAATGTTTTTATTGAATCAGCTTAAAAAATAAATAAATTTTGTTTACAATAAAATTTATGATTTCGTTAATGGACTATGCA
>JAEIFJ010002568.1:0-108939 GCA_018903435.1 Leucophenga varia
ATAACCCAAAAACAGATTGGCAAGCGTACAAAAAACTCCCTAACATATACTTACGTTTTGACATTGCACTAAAATCTCCAAACGACTTAGAGAGGTCCGTATTTGATTTTAATGATGCCGTAGCTGAAGAGGTACTAAACTCTACCTCGCCTTAAGTTCAAAAGGATACTAAAAAGTTGCTTACACCTGCTTCAATTCGAAATCAAATAGAGAATTAACGAAGACGTAGGAAAATTTGGAAAACTGCTAAATGTGCCGAAGATAAAAAGAGACCTTATCCGGCAATGAGGCATCTAAAAGTAAATCTTAATCAGAAAAGAAATAAAAAATATTTGACTAATTTAAGCCCAACCAGAGACACAATTTTCTCCCTATGGAAAGCAACTAAAAAACGCGATAAATCGACCCTACTAGATGATTCTTCTAGCAACTCACAAAATGTCAAATTCGAGATGTAACTACTAAGGAAGTTAAAAATATTATCGACATTATCAAGGCAAACAAGTCACCTGGCTATGACATGATAACTGGAAAATTGCTTAAAGAACTTCCTAAAAAGGCTATCTTTACAACCAAAAGAGTCTAAAACATCAATTTAATACAACGGCAGCAGACAAAAATACTTCGAAAAATAGTAGCAGTTACCACATCAGAATCCTATCACATGCAAACGAGATGAGTAACTTACCCATACCTGAGCTAACTACAAGACGACGTGTGAAAAGGATCAGACTTTCCGCACTATTGACAAAAACCGATCTATTAAGAAAAGTTTTATTTACGATAATTATTCAAGTGATTCTCAATCTTTAATTATACACGATAACTATTCACAACTTTTTCTAAAAGGATCTGGCCAGCTGACTTGCAGTACTATCAACAAACGTGATAACGATAACTTCTTCATAGATTTTATTGTTTTTACTTATAATTTAAGAATTTGTTCTCTTAAATCATTATTATTCTTTATCGATATTATAAAATGTACAAAATGTTGTTGTAGACAGATGCATAAATTTATTCATAGGAAAAAAAAATTAAGCCTCAATGAGTTCCAACAAAAAGTTAGACTAATTCAAATAAAAATTTGATAAAATTTGAACACAACTTTACTTAAATTGAAAACTTACAATATACAAAAAAAATGAATATTTTATTAACTCCATCTGTAGTGAGCGTATGCTCTATTACTTTCACATTGTCTATGCAAATCATTTTTCTTTTTAATAACTCTGCCTTGACCGTGGGCGGCATCTAATATTTCCCATGCTAGTTTCTCTGGCAGATGTACTTTTCGGTCCTTTTCTCTGGAAGCTTCAAGAATCCATTTCATTGCCAAAAAATATGACCTCCTTTCTGTTACCGGTTCCGGTACCTGATATTTCACTCCACCTCTTTTTATAGCAGTAAGTTGGAGCAAGGGGCGACAATTTTCAATAGCTAAAACCAACAGCTTTTCAGCATCTACAATAATATCACCTTTTTGATGATTCGGAGCTAAGTTGAGACGTTCAATTTGAGTTCGCTTAATGCACTCAGCTCCTTTCACAAAGAGTTCTCTTGCTAATTTTTTGTTGCCACCCTTTGTTACATAACAAATCATTTTTTCTTTAAGTTTATGATGAAAAGCAGTTGTTGACTCGTTGTTCTTTGATGACTTTATCGGTATGTGAGCAAACTTAGAATCTTCCTTGTTTAATTTTAACATTTCCTGCTCTCGTTTGCTGACGATTGGATAGACATAGTGTTTTGGGTACATCGACATCATTCGACAGCACGAATCGCAGCTGTAAAAAAATTAAATGATAATATATAACTTCTATGGCTGAAAAAAAAAAATTACCTCAGTTTTACACCTTTAAAGGCTAATAATGCCATTTTTTATTTTAATTCATCGCTTACAACTCAGAATAATGCTGCTAATTTTAAATTGTAAATTAAAATTGTGCAATGTGCGCTGGAGATGAGAGACAAACCATTTGAAGTGAACCTATTTTTCATAGTTCACTTTTGCTAATGAAATTTTTGTTCAAATTAGAAGTGGATTGTCAACGCCATTAGTAGTCGACGATAGTGTTCTTAAAACCATCGATTGTTGACGATGGTTGTCTGTCGATAGTGTACGATGCGGAGTGGCAAAAAACAGTAAAAACATAAAAGGTTGTTGATTCGATGCCAAAAAGAAATAAACACTAAAAATAGACGTTGCTATTATACTTTTTAGCATTAGTTGAAACAACATACCTGTACGACTTTGGGTGAAAGATGTATTTTCGAAGTCTGAATATGATATGTATTTTTTTGTAAGTTTGGTATTTCTGTACTCATATATACATACATCCATAAAAATTGCTTAATTTTTTAACAATATTGCAAGTGTTTTGCATTTTTATTTAATCCAAAAATTTTTGGTCAAAACCACAGGGCGTTTACGTTTATTTTGAACCTTGTTGTTTCTTGATATGTAAGCCGAACTATCGCTGACACTATCTCACACTATCGACAGATCGAGTCATCGATAGTAAAAAAGCTCGATTGTGCCAAACCATCGATAGTGCTCGATAGTTCCGATAGTGCTATCGATAGTTCTCCACCTCTAGTTCAGGATGGAAAATTATCATAAATGCAGTTAAAACAATGAAGTCCTTAAACTTTTTTTTTTAAATGAAATAAAGAAAATATTTAGAATCGTTGCTGAAAAATTACACATCTGTTTTCATTCCTAATCAAATCGTTAGAAATCGGTAGCGAAAACAGTTTTGTGTTTGAATTTTAGGAATTAAATGAATTGGAGAATTACACATACATACATAAATAACTTGGAGCTTCAGCCAATATATGTAAACAACAGCCTTGTTGGTCTGGTCTTTAACAGCAGTAAGACGAGTTTGAAATAAGTTCAACAACCTTAAAATAATATATTTTCCATTACTTAATTATTAACTAATGTAAAATCTTTTTTTTTACGGTTTCGGAAGGACGTTTTGTGTACATCCACAGTTTACAACATAGCGCATTTGAGATTTCATATATACATACATATGTATGTATAGTATATACTTATAAAAATATATTATTAGAACAAGAAAAAACGTTGACTTCGGTTGCACCGAAACTTATTTATGTACTGTCACACATCATTTGACGTGGAAAGATTTCCGTTTGCAGCATTTGTATTAAATTTAAACTTAAAATACTAAACAATTTAAAAATTATCTTTAAAATTTGGAAATTTGTGGTCTGATATCATTCATCTTTATGCTAACGATTTGGCTTTATATAAGAAGCATTTGTACCATATTTGAAGCCATTAACTCTACAAGAAGCTTTTTTTCGTATGGCGGCTATACCAAAGAGTGGGCGTGTAACATTTATTTTAGCATAAAAGTACACAGGACCTAGAAAAGCTTAAGCTAAATATTTTAGACCAATAAGTTAAAAACAGCGAATAACTTGAGCAGCAACCAACCCCACACATGGTGTGAAGGGTACTATCAGTTTGTCGAAAAGTTTGTAACACATTAAAGGAGGCATCGAAGACCCCAAAAAGTATATATATTATTGATTAGCTCCACGAGTCGAATAGATTTAACCATGTCCGTCTGTCTGTCGCAATGCATTTTTCTCGGAAAGTTTTAGAGATATTGACCTGAAATTTATATGGTACCATTTTATGGTACAGCGCCCATACAAGCGTTCAAAATTTTTTCAAGTACTTAAAAGAAAACAAATTATTTGTAGAGCTAATAGCTTTAAATATGGTACAAATGCTCCTTAAATCAAGCCAAATCTTCAGTTTAAAATTGGTTCAGATCGGGCCGCGAATTTTTATATTTTTAATAATATTTTTAATTTGTTTAGTGTTTTAAGGTAAAATTTAATACAAATGTGGCACACGAAGATCTATCAACGTCAAATGATGTGTGACAGGAATAAAGGCTTCGGTCCAACCGAAGTTAACTTGTTTTCTTGTTTTGTATGCAAAAGTTATTATTCCTTGATGTGTTTACTATAAAGATGCCACTTCCATTTTTTAGGTATAGTCCCAATACAAATCTAGCGCCCATGGTTGAGTTTTTGTATTAAAATATTCTTATTTATGATTATATTCACTCCAATCTGAATAAAATCACTTCTATTGTCATCCTATGAATATGCTACCGATATGACATGGATTGGTCCACTATAACTTACAGACCCCGTTAAAACTCACCTTACATTTTTTTATTTAATTTTTTTTTTTTTTTTTTCTAGAAAACGGTTCTTTTATATGCATTTTTAGCTTAAAATTTTACATAAGTATGACGTAAATTCTTTTTTGAACTCCAACATGAGTTGTCCCCACCCAACCTCTTTGTTTTGTGTGACGGTTATTTGAGCTTCGGTTCTACCGAAGTTAATGTTTTTTCTTATCGTTGTTTTACTTTGTTTCGAATAACAGTAAAGTGCCACAGCGTAAAAAATTAACTCCTATGACGAAAATAAAGATGTTTCACATCAAAAATTTGAAAATAATTTTGATTGCTCTGTAGAAAATTTTCGGTGACATTCTTAAAAAACATATTTTAAGGATAACAGGATGATTTTCGTTCGAATTATTATTTGTATAAAATTTTATTCGGAAAATTTGACCGAGCTACCGCGTACTTTGCAAAATTTTGAATTGTTTTGAACTTTATGTATCGCTTATAACACAGTGACTTTACATTTTTCAAATGGCGCGTGAACCTTTTAGGAGTAGAACCACTTTGTACGACATCAAAATAATGTGGTGATGCCTTCACTCTAATAACTTTTACTATCTTCCTGGCCCTTATTGTATCCCAAGCTGTTCTAAATGAACAATGTGCTAACTCAATTTGTTATCCTTATATTTTAAATAACTTATTTCTCACACAATCTATATTTCCATTACTTTGGAAAGTTTCCTATATTATTCCTCTACTCTAAAAGGTAGCTAGTCCGACATTTCGAACTGTAGAGGTATCGCTAAATTAAGTACTATTCCGAAATTGTTCGAAAAGATAAAAACTGAGCAATTGCAACATTCGTTAAAATCAGTTGTTAGTTCGCATTATCGTGGTTTTGTTAGAGGTAAATCCATATGTACAAATCTTCTTGAGTTGTCCACCATCGTTAATAATCGGTTTGTGCCAGGTAATCAGACAGATATAATTTTTACTGATTTAAGTGAAGCTTTCGACAGTATTTCTCATAAAAATCTTATTTTCATGTTGACCTCTTTTCGTTTTCATGATATTCTGATCTAATGGTGACAATCCAATTTAGTTGATGGAACACAAAGAGTGCTGTTCAATAGTTATTTATCAAAAACTATAGATAATTCATCTGGTGTTCCCCAGGGGAGTCGTCTTGGACCATCACTTTTGACGTCAAGTTGAGCTTATCTTAATCTCATGTAACCCAGCAGAGTTTACTTCAGGCAGACTTAAGTTCGTTACATTCATGGTGTGTAGTCAACTTTCTCAGCCTAAACATTTCATCATGCAAATGTATGACATTTTATCATAGAAACTAGAGGCCTGCATGAATGTACTCACTTCTAGCTCAACAGATCTGTACAGTAGTGTAGTGTTCTCAAAACTACTGTACTCATTGTTATCTGTGCAGTATATTTCTTAAGCCAGAAGAAGATAGCACAACATTTTTACTTTTCTCACAAAGAATGAGTTCAGTAAGATGATGCACTCTTTTTAAGTGAATACTATATTTGTCCGCTTTTGACAAGCTGTACAGTTTGTGTGTGTCATTGTACAACTGTTCAGATGAGTTCAGTAGTTGCAAAATGTTAACATGTATGGCAAAGAAAACGACGCACGTGCAATGAAAGCATTAGAAAATATAGGTTTTTGTTAAAATAAAATTATATAATTATTATATAATAATTATAAAATTATACAATTATATAATATAAATTATATAAAATTATATAACATATAACATATTACTATTAATATGAATGTCTATTAGTATGAATCTATTAATATATTTAACATATTTGTCTATTAATATGAAAAAATGTTTACTTTTAATTAAAACGTTACTATTTGTTACTTTCTTTATTTTATAATATTACTTTAATTATTTTAATTTTAATAACAATCTTACTCTTTGTTACATTCTTTATTTTATAGTAAATATAAAGGAGTAAATAAATAAATGTTCCCTATCTCGTTCTTGCACATGACATACCAGTCATGAAGTTTCGCTTATGTCGTCTAATATGTATATAAAAATTTATCTCTGTACATCTGTACAGTAACTGCACACCAAAACATTGTACAGTGAATCAACTGCTCCCAAATTTATTGTATTTAGGTGTTCTTATGGACCCTAAATTAAACTTTTTATACCATATTAGTTCAACTAATCTTGGAATTACATGTTGTGTGTGGAATCCACATTACGCGGTTCGCCAAGATCGAATAGAGTCAGTGCAAAAGAAATTTCTTCTCTTTGTTTTTAGAAACCTTTAACAACCCTCAACAGATGTTCATCACCCGCCATATACTGATCGTTTAAAATTTATTGATCTCCAAACCCTGGCTTCCCGCCGATGTATGCTCTTGGTCGTTCTACTCCATAATGCCATGTTTACACTGGAAGGGTTATGGACTTAACCTGAGTAGTTACAATGAATTGGGTTAGGGTTAGGGTTTGGTTTGACATAAATCAGGTGCTGTTATTCAACAAGCATAAAAAATATGTGTTTATGAAAGTGATGTAAGCCAGCTGTTCTCGTAAAAAAAAAAAAAAATTTATCAGATCTGTGTTTTCAGCATTTCTATTAAATTTTGTCTTAAAATACTTAACGAGTTAAAAATGCTCTTTAAAATTTAAAAATTCGTGGTCCGATCTCAACCAATTTTGAAGTGAAAATTTGGCTTGAGTTGGTAGAGGATGTGAGAGGACGGCTACAAGTACTTAATGCTGGTGACTTCAACGCCTGGGGCATTGAGTGGGGCTGCTCTTCAACAACCGCAAAAGCTCGCATCCTACTAGAGAAGTACTCATCAATGGACTTGGCCCTATTTAACTCAAGGACGCAACACACCTTTTGAAGACCAGGAATGAGTTCTATTGTAGACCTTACTTTCTGCAGTAGTTCCCTATACCATGAAATTACATGGAGTGTAAGCGACATTTACACGGCGAGTGATCACCATGCGATACTCTGCAACATTGGCGGTCGATGTGAAACTGAAAGGCAGAGCATTCAGAACAACCGGTGCTATAAACCTTAAACCTTTAAATCTGTAGCGTTACACAAGCTCTTACTGATCTCTATGCAGTAGGCGGTCCAACAGAGAGGGTGGATATGGTGATGAAAAAAATAGAAGATGCGTGCAAGGCATGTATGGGTCGCCGAGGCAGCTAGGCAGAAGACAATACCAGAGAGTTCGAGGAGTAGTAGACTCAATCTACCTGAGGACTCGTTATGCGTAAATGCGCAAAGCACTGAAGGTCGCCATTCGAGAAAGTAAACGGAAATGTGTTTTAGAGACGTGTAATGGAGCCGAGAATGATCCCTGGAATAAGGCCTATAAAGTAGCCTGATTTAAGCTCTCCTGTCTCTTATAGCGCGAAGTTTAACTTTCTGCCTGTATAAGTAGACGAGGTCCTAGCAGCAGTAAATAGTATAAAGGACAGTAAGGCTCCTGGACCGGACCCTATTCCGAACAAAGCACTTAAACTGGCAATATGCACACATCCAGAAGTCTTTGTGGTGCTCTACAATAAGTGCCTGTCAGAAGGAATATTCCCAGACCATTGGAAGACCCAAAACTTAGTGCTGATCCCAAAGCCGAAAAGGCCACCGGAAGAGGCTTCTTCATACAGACTGACTCTCTTCTTGACACAGCGGGTAAAATTCTAGAAAAGGTAATTTGCTCAAGGCTGGAAACAGCGATCAGAGATGCAGGGGACTTGTCAACCAATCAGTACGGCTTTAGGAAAGCAAGATACACAGTAGACGTTATAGCCACGGTCACGGACTAGTCAGACTAGTCGGACTGGTCATTGAAACCACCAGATTGAAAGGTGCAAAACAGTGACGCTAGACGTAAGAAATACTTTCAATACAGCGAATTGGCGATGCATACTGGAAGCTCTGGAAAGGTTTGCAGTATCCGCACACCTGTTGCCAATCGTAAGGAGGTACTTGTACAGTAGGACGCTCAACTAGAAAACTGGTACAGGTATCGAATGCATCCAGGTAACGGGTGGCGTACCTCAAGGCTCAGTCTTTGGCCCGTTGCTCTGGAACATTATATATGATGGCATCTTGAGACTTCAGCTCCCAGATAATGTAACGATCGTGTGGTTTCCGGACTACGTGGCATTAGTCGTGGTAGCAAAACATATATCGGAGGCAGAAATCATTTGCAATGAAGCAATAGCCCGTGTGCAACATTGGCTAGAGTTAGTCGGACTTAAGTTGGCAGAGCACAAGACAAAGGCAGTGCTTTTAAGTAGCAGGAAAGCAATGGAGACTGCTAATATTGGCTCCTGTTCTATCGCGACCACAAGAGCTGTGCTCTACCTTGGCATGTGGATAGACACGCGACTCTACTACCACGAGTAACTCGAATACTGCCAGAAGAAAGCAGCTGATGTGGGTCGAGCGCTCCCCCGCATCATGTTAAATACGAGAGGTCCAAAACAAAATTTGGGGTCATGCTCTCCAAAGGAAGTCCTACATTCGTGGACTTCTGTCTACGTATCATCTGGGAACACTAAGAGTATGCAGCGTATTCCGCACCATCTCCGACGATGCAGCTATCATAATCGTAGGAATGGTGCCTATCGACGAATTCGCCAGTGAAGCACTTGAAATCTTCGAAATCCATCGAAACGCAGAGAAACCCACCGGCACACAAAGAGGAGCAACTCGTAGCATGTAGCATTATGAGGTGGCAGTACCGCTGGGATAACTCCTCGAAAGGAAGATGGATGCATCGCCTTATCCCAAACTTATTGAAAACAGCGAGAGGAGAGCTATTGCTGGAGCTAAGCCTATCGAAGCAGGGTACAGTGCAGGAGTATAAGGAGGAACTAGGCAGTTCTCGAGGCATTCGCGTCCCTGGACATAAGGTTACTGAATTGTTGCTCCAGTTACACCTTTAACAGTGAGGGTATAGGGTACATCGTACACTTGACATTCACTATTCAATACGCATCGTGGCAAATAAAGGTTCGAGTCAGATCGGAGAACACTAGAGACCTGTCTAGGGGAACCGGTTACAGCTGGAAATGTACTGGACTACATGATTGAAGGTTTACGAGCGTGGAATGCTGATGACACAACTGCGTGCTCTAGAGCAGCAGCGAAATGAGAGGGGCGGCTGAAAACAACATCATCCTGTCTAGGGGAACCGGTTACAGCTGGAAATGTGCTGGACTACATGATTGAAGGTTTACGAGCGTGGAATGCTGATGACACAACTGCGTGCTCTAGAGCAGCAGCGAAATGAGAGGGGCGGCTGAAAACAACATCATCCCTGCGAAGCTTTGCTTTGCGGTATCGCAGGTCATGACGCAATTCAGCTAGTCCAAACTAAATTCTTATTCCTATTTTCAAAACATAAATGCCTACGCTTATATGTAGATTTATGTATGACTATACTCTGTTCTATTCTTCATGATAATTACTATTCTTAATTTTTATTGAAATCTTATACGCTAAAAAAGGAAATACAAAAAAAAAACGCATGTACGCCTACACGCAACTTGCAGACACACAGGATCGAGAGGCGAGTGTTTGTTGGCCGCATTGACTCCGCGTTGTTTTCGCGTAAAAAGTAAGAAACGCGTAATAAATGAGCGACAAGAATACCTGGTTGATGCTTGAGTTACATCCGAGGTTGACGTCTTGTTGGAGAAAGCCTTAGGAGCTTTAAACTAAGTCGGGAAAAATAAACTTTTATAAGTATTTCACTGATTGTGATTAATTTTTTTATTTTGTTTTTCAGTTTTGTCTTCACTGCGCAAAGGTTAAAATTTGTGGTATTTGAAATTATATTTAAATTGCTTTTTGTCACCCTATGTCGCTAAAATAAGATAATCAAATGTTGTTACATAAATTTTTATTTAAATTAAAACATTTATATTGCTAAGTGAATAAACGCTGTACGTTTAATCTAACATTTAATATATAATAAGGCACTTTAAAACGAATTAAAAAGAACGCGTTACAAGGCTGGTGCGAGCTATATATAGAGATGTTAACAAAAATAAAAAGAGGGCGACCCAAAATTACTTAAAAAGTAACGAATGTTCCTTTTCAGCGATACTAAAGTATCGCGTCCCAGTCATTCGCTAAATGTCGGTAACGCAGAGCACTCGTCAACACTAAATTTGCGAATACGGCGGTAATAGTAGGCGGGGTCGGATCGGTCCAATTTTTTTTAATATTAATATTGTGCTATGCCAAGTGCAAACTCTGTAAGTGCATTTATCGAATTTATGCCATAATATCGGGAATTTAGCCCAGTGTTCAAAGGCTTAAAAATAATAAAGCGGCAGGCACGAGCGATCTACCCGCATAACTATTTAAGACCAGCATCAACTAAGTGACTGTTTGTGGTGAGGTTGGCGCAAGGGGTATTCCAAACGACATAAAAATAAGAAAAAAGTGTGCCAAAAATGCAATGATGATCAGATATACTTCAGGTGACAGACACAGAGGGGTTAATCCACCTCTGGATTCCATGGCAGAGGTGTGGGTCTCCTACCGTTCAAGCAAAAAAAAAAAACGTGACGACCCACCAAAACCGATGTAGGTAGGTAGGTTTGTCTGTTAAACCTGTAAGGGGTTGCACATAGACCAGTATGGTCGTTAGTGACACCAATAGCGGTGGTCGTTTAGGCATTACTGTAATCTTTTAGTATTCCTGCGTGTTTGGCAAATGCCAGAAATTTGTTTTGCGTCCTACTGGCCGCCTCTACCTATCTTTTTCGCATGAGCGGCCACTAAGTTGTGACCTATTAGAGTGCCTACTAGTAGTCTGCAAGCTCTCCATTAGAGCTACAGCAATTAGAGAGCTAGTTTTTTATTTGGTCTTGGGTCCATTATTTGAAATATTTTACAATCAGTTGTGTTCCTCCACCTTATAGTGCTTTTGTTGAAGTTGACCGCAATGCCCCGTTATACTGACTAGTGCCTGTAGTTTCGCTTTAGTCTGCACTGATACTAAGCCCGGCTCCCGTGACCAACTTAAGTATCTCCTTAAATGTATTGTCTATGATCGAGCTGAGGGTCATTGAACATTTACCCAATATAGTTATGCTTGTGTCGACAGCATAGGCAGTTATCTTGGGAGCTTCCAGCTGAATTGATTGAGAACTTCGTTTGAAACTAAGTTCCAAAGTAGAGGTGACAGAGCTTCTTGCGGTGTGCCTCCGTGTGCCTCATATGTCGTCATCATCGTGACACCTCATTTGGCTTCAACTCCTCTGCAGCTCAGTTGGATTTGAATCCAGGAGTTAATAGTCTAGTGGGTTGCTGTCGCTTTGAGGCCTTGCATTATTTCTTCTGTAAACACGTTATACATGGCGCCTATGATTTTGTAATGAAGTATTTTTTATAGCCGAGGATTCGCTCGCCTATTATCCAAGGCTCGTAACAGAAATATTTATATTTCGATTTAGCTTAACGTAAGAAGCGTCTAAAGAGACAACCCTCAGGATGGGGTTGGTTCGCAGAGAGTGGTCCCTCAACAGGAAAACAACTTAAAACCATAAGACGTGTGGAACCATAGATAAGACGGCTAGAAGAAACAAAACTACTCCAGGTGGCAGACACAGAAGTAAAAATTCACCCGTGGTGAACTCCTTGGCAGGGGCATAAATTATGATAACAAACCTCGAAAAACGTTGAAGGAACACTATTTAAAAGTATGCATCCGGAATGTTCGATCGCTTAATGGGGATGGAGCAACTGAACAATTGATTGACACTCTTGACAGCCATCCAGGAAATGCGATTAATTGGAAACGGACACCTAGAAAAAGAAACCTGCACTTACTACATCTACTACAGTGGCCATGTGAGTTAGCGCATATTTGGATGTGGCTTCGTGGTTAGTAGGAAACTAAGTGGTCTCGTCTCCAAATTTCCAGCGGTAGACAAACGTCTTGCCTCGATACGCATCAAAACTAAATTCTTCAACATTAGCTTAATATGTGTACACGCCCCAACATTGGATAAAAACGATGTGAAAAAAGATGAATTCTTAAAGCGCTAAGAACCCCTCTTTGGGCGCTGCCCCAAACATGACATTATAACTGTCGTCTGTGATTTCAACGCCCAAATTCGGAGAGAAAAAGTCTTTCGCCCAACCATCGGAAAATTTAGGCACCAATAACAATGGAGAAGGCTAATCGATTTTGCCACGGGCCGCAACATGGTCATAAGTAGTACCAGATTGCAACACCTCAACGTACAAGCCAACTTGGTTCAGTAGAGTCCCAGGCGTCCGCACCCAATTACACCACGTGCTAGTCGTTGCCAGACATGCATCGAGTGTGATTTATGTCCGAGCTATCTGTCCACTATCTTGTTGTAGCCAATGTACGTACCAGACTTAGTACAGCACACGCCGAGCGAGCTACCATACAACGAAAGCTAGATGTTGGTAGGTTAACTCGCCGCTAGCTATATATTGGTAGTTTAGACACAACTCCGGCATCCGACTGTATAAACGATCAGTGGATACATATCTCCAACTCATTAAGTACAACAGCCAAAGAGGTTATTGAATATGCTAATCTTCGAAGGCAGCCTTTGTACGATGTCCTCATCGCATATGTACGGCAGAAAAAAGATCGCCTAACAGCGAACCCTGCAACCGGGAGCAACACGAGCTATTGTCGAGCGATATCGAGAAAAACGTAGAGGAGAAAAACGCCTTTCGAACGCAACAAGATAGACCTAGAAAGGCATGAGGTGGAGGAAATCGAGAAGATGTACATCAGAAATGAGGCTCGAAAATTCTATTGAAGCATTCTGTAAAGATGCGCATGAGAACGTGGTGACAGATGTTTAGGAGTCACTTATGTTTTGGAGGAACCACTTTTCTACCCTACTTGGGAGCGAGACGAACTTCCCACAGAGTTATGCATCAACTCTTATACAAAATATGGACTGGTGAATGCATGCCCAGCGATTGGAACATAAGTGTGCTCTGTCCAATCCTTAAGAAAAAAGACCCTGCGTACAAATCGCCTTAAAAATTCTATCTGGCCTATTGTGCAATACCAGTGCGATTTTAGACCGAAGAAGTCAACCACCGACTTCATATTCACGCTGAGCCAGATCCTGGAAAAGATCAAGGAGAAGTATATTGACACACACCACCTATTTGTCGATTTTAAAGCCGCTTTCGACACGCCAATAAGATGAAAGTTCTTCAAAGCACTGACTGAGTTTCGTATCCCTGCACAAATCGTTCGCCTTTGTATGTTGACGCTGACAAACACTCAAAGCGTTGTCCGGGTCGCTAAAAATCTGTCCGACCGTTTTGACACCAAGAGAGGCTTCACACAAGGTGATGCATTGTCGTGCGACTTCTTCAATCTCCTGTTGGAGTATATTCTGAAAAATGTTCACACGTCGACTTGAAGCGCAATATTTTGCTGCTCTCGTATGCCGATGACATCGACATAGTCGGCAAAAATCGACGTAAAGTGAGCTGGGCCTTCAAAGATATTGACAAAATTTTCCTCAAGATGGGACTAGTGGTGAACGAAAGTAAGACTTGGTATCCTCTCGAAAATCAACAACACGACCTAAGGATTTTCCGACAATGGGGAATTTCACCTTAGAGTTTGTAGAAAACTTCGTCTACTTGGGCTCTCAAAAGAAACGAAAAAGAGCAATAACACCAGCATAGAAATTAGTCGAAGAATTACTCTGGCTAACCGATCCTACTTTAGTCTCGGTAAAGAAATGCGAAATAGAGTCTTATCCAGAACAACGAAAATCAAACTCTACAAGACGCTGATTATACCAGTCCTGATGTATTGCGCAGAAACATGGGTCATGTCAGAGGCAGACAAATCGGCGTTGGGAACATTCGAGAGAAAAGTCCTTCGTAAAATATTTGGTTCACGATTAGTACCAGCTACATAACGACATCGATATAGTCAGGCGCATTAAGTGTAAACGATTGCACGGTCACGTGCTTTGAATGGATGAAGAAGCTCCAGCGAGAACGGTGTACGACAAAAACGTGAACGAAGTCAGAGGGGCACAACAGCGGGAACGAACGCCGCTGCGTTGGATGGATCAGGTCCTGGAGGACGTCCGGAGGATTGGCATCCAAAATTGGTATCGAGTAGCATTGGACCACACCATCTGGATCAATATCCTATGTGAAGCCCAGGCTTGTAATAAGCTGTAACGGTCTTACATATACTATACTTAGCTTAAGACTTCTATAACAAAGTTAATAAACAAAACACAATTATTTTGAACCAGTTTTATTTCTATTATTTTTAAATTTTTTAGTTTTACAATATTTATTTTGGCCTTAAATTAGTGGGATAGGAGAACAGGATTTTATTTTATAGGAATGTAAACACCCAGTGCTTCGTGAGCACTTGCAATACGTAGATAAGAAGGCTGCAGGTGTTTTTAGATGATGCTTTATCAAAGAGGCCTGCAGCAGCAGCGTATACAACTACTGCAGAGCGTGACAAAATCAGTCATCCTTTATGCAGCACCAATCTGGGCGAAAGCACTCTAAGTTAGGAGCTACCAACAGGAGATAGAGTCGAAGTATCGCCTAGGCGCTCCGAGGATCTGTTGTGGCTTCCGAACTATTTCGGATGAAGCTGCATTGGTTATTTCGGGCACGATTCCGATCGATGAGCTGGTGAAAGAACAAGCAGAGGTGTTTGCTGAGCAACCGTCTCAAATTGGAACCCGCTGTAAGGTTCTATCACAGCAAGCGAGGGAACGCAGCCTCGAGAGATGCCAAATTCTTTGGGACGCAACCACCAAGGGAAGATGGACGCATAGATTGATATGCAATATCTTGAAGTGGTTTAAAAAAAAAGCACGGGACGGTAAACTTTTATTTAACGCAACTACTAAGTGGATATGGTTGCTTTAGGAGTTACATACTTATATAGATTCAAGAATGCAAATTCTTCAGAGTGCACCTTGCGTAACTCGGATATAGCGGAAGACGCCGAGCATGTATGGTTCGAGTGCCCAATGTTCGAGTCAGATAGGAGAACACTAGATACCAGTATAGGGGAACCGGTTACAGTTGGAAATGCTGTGGACTCCATGCTTGAAGGTTTAGAAGCGTGGAATGCTGTCGGCGACTTCGCCAAAAAAGTGATGACACAACTGCGTGCTCTAGGGCAGCAACGAAATGAGAGGGGCGGCTAAAAACAACCTCATCCCTGCGAAGCAATCCTTCGCAGCGGTGTCGCAGGGTCATGACGCAATTCAGCTAGTCCAAAATAAACTCTTACTCCTAATTTTCAAAACCTATATATATATATATTTTTATTTATGACTATACTCTGTTCTATTCTTCATTCAAATTACTATTCCTACTTCGTATTCAAATCTAATACAAGTAATATAGAAAAAAAAACACCCTGTGATTCGACGCAAAACGATAATCCTGGTGTCTACACCGAGCACGGATATTTCTATAAGCGTGTTTATACTGATTGCGTTAAATTTTTTAGGGAGGGGATGTGGGTTTGTTTCCACTAACCGCGCGTACAAGGTGCACGTATGTCAGTTCGTGTACACCGATTGCGATCAATACATGACAGACAAGTTGTCGTTGTGTCTACACCAATCGCGTGTACTAAGCGAAAATCAGTGCGTGAGCACCGAACGCGGTAAACTAGTGAAAGACAGGGTGTCGGTGTGTCTACACCAACCGTGCTACCAAGCGAAGATAAATCAGTCATGTCACTCACTTGCGTTCTGCTTCTTCTGCTGCCATTTTCTTTGATTATACTAATAGTTGACTTGTGTTTGACTATACTTTGTTTTTACCTTTTCGCTTTGATGGGCGCACAACCGAACTGGACCGCTGTCCGTACTAGAATCTCTCAAAGTTCGACTTGGGTCCAGCCGCGAATTCTTTTTCCAGTGTCGCCGTATTTTCATGTGGCGCTTCTCGTCCTAGTTTTACCCATGGCTTGGCATTTCTTAGGACTTAGTCTTTTCTAGGAATATTTCTATGATTTCGTTTATTCTGGGATTTTAAGCATACGTACCATTTACATTTTACAAAAAAAATATTAAATTTACATCCATGATAATTATAAATTAATTTCCTTAATGACTTACTTAAAACTATAACTTTCAATGCCTTTGTGGCCTATTTAAAAATAAACTTGTCATGCATTTGTGGCCAAATTAATAATTAGGCTGTACCAGAGATCTTTGTATAGCTTGGGAAGTGCATTTCTGACAGCGCACTTACAGCTTCCTTGCTATTTTCGGTCCCTTGACCAGTGCTAGTTTTAACCTCACTCTGTATGGGTTGCTGTCGTGACAGCAATTTCCGGAGTCTCACTGTGTCAGAAACCTTTTAAATTCCTAAGAAGAAGGCTTTCTAGTTATCTCGTTTTTTCTACTCTTACTTATTTTTTGAAGTGGCGTAGTCTTCAGTACACTCGTTGCAGACGATTTCCTTCTTTGCCTGTTTGCCGAGTAAGAAGAATTCTTGTAGTTCTTTTCCCTGTATTTTTAGCCGACGAGGGACTGCCTCTTCGAGCTGGCCTCCTTAGTAAGTCTCTTCTGCTATTCAAATGGTGCCTCACGCTCGTGACCATATATAGTACCAGATTCCTAAAACTAAGACCTAGGTCTCCGACTGTATAAATGAACAGTGTAAGCGTATCTCACACTTATTAGCTACGACATGATAAGGAGTGTCGCATTGCTACTGTAGAGAAGAATATAGCACGACTAAGAACTCTGCATACGGAAGCAACACGAGCTAGTATTAAGCGATATAGAGAGAAACGGAGAGAGTACAAAAGCCTTATCAGCAGAAGAAAAGAGAAGTGAAAAGGTTTGAATTGGAGGAGGTTAAGATAATGGGTGAAAGAAACGAGGCTCGAGGACTTTATCAAAAAATCAAGCATATGACCGAAGATTTTAAGCAAGGAGCTTCCTTCTGTAAGGTTGAACATGGAAGCATGGTTACATATGTCCAGGACTTACTAAGGTTCTGAAGGATCCAATTTCCTTCCCTACTTGGAGGGGATATGATGGGGAAGAAGAAGTACTGGATCCACCTATCGATGAAGGGGGTCCTGTGAGCCACCAGACTATGAAGAGTTCTTGGAAGAACAAAGCAGCAAGCGCAGATGATCTACCGGCAAAGTTTTTAAGGCCGGCGGAGAGAAGTTGGTCATTTGTATGCATAAATTCTTGTGCACATTATGGACTGGTGAGCACATATCCACTGACTGGAACCTTAGTGTTCTGTGATCAGATTTTATCGCAGAACAGCTCTCCTTCCAATCACTTATGAAATCCTATATGGCGTATTATGTAGTAGACTGAAACCATAAATAGGAGGAATAGTTGGACAGTACCAGTGTAGTTTCATGCCGACGAAGTCGATCATCGACCCAATATTCACGCTACGCCTAGTCGTGGAGAAGACCAAAGAGAAACAAATCGACACCACCACCCACTTGTCGGCCAATATGATCAAACTTTTAACGGTTAATTTTTATAACCGCACACATAGTGTGAAGGGTATATTCAGTTTGTCTGAAAGTCAGTAACACATTAAAAGAGTCGTTGTAGACCCTATAAAATTTAAGTCAACACGCGCGAACTAAAAAGAGCTGATTGTGCAACAAAGTCGAGGACGAAATCTGGGACTAGCACACCAAAGCGGACTGATCGCTTGCATGAGGCGCTGCCTCAGCATTTTGCCGGCTTGCTTGCAGGCAGCGGCGGCTTCGCGACTTCTTCGAAGTTAATTAAGACTACTTTAAGTTTTAGTTTTAGTGTTAAAAATAACTGATAATTTAGTTTTAACGCGATTTTAGTAAAAAAAAAATTAAAAGTGAAAATTTGATTTTTTAATAAAGTGACTAAAGCATAAAAAGAAAAATCGTTGCTTTTATTATTCCTTTAGGGGGTAATTGTACTGCTACCTAAAAAAGATATACTGTACACCCTTACTTGCTAAATTTCTGAATCTAGCCCTATTCTTTGAATGAATATATTCATTTTTATAGGTTTGGTTTTCCTAACCTGTTCTAAGGAGAGTGTGTGTCCTCCTAACAATAACATTATATTTCTGGACGGAGCTACACATTCTGATAGAATATGGATAGGTGTTTCCTCCATATTACCACACAATCTGCACTCAGAAAACCTTACATGTAGGTGTTTCCTAAGTCTGCAGTGACCTGTTAAGAGCTCTGTCATGATCCTTAGCTGTGTTCTATCCAGCTTAACCAATGCTTTGGTAACCTTAGAGTTGAATTCCTCTATTAACTTATAATTTGGTCTGTCGCATGCCCTGCCTTAAAGTCCAGTGTTCTTCCCTGGCACATTTTCTATCATTACGTATTGTCTCATTAAGAGTGTGGCTTCCAATGGGATAATAAGGTTCTGGGCCTATTGAAGGATTCGCCCCTTCCTGGCTAGAGCGTCTGCTTGCTCGTTGCCTGGGATGTTTGTATGTCCTGGTATCCACAATAGTTGTACTCTGTTGTTCTGTTCTAGTACATTTAGGGTGGCTATAGCCTCTTGTACTAGTTTAGATTTTACTGTGTCCGACTGCAACGCCTTAAGGGCTTGTTATAGTTCCTGCCAATATTTATCTGTGCGCAACGAATTATCGCGCAGGTCTCTGGTTCGGTTGTTGGGCCAGCTACACCCAAACTGGCGCCTTCGTCGGTGAGTGAACTGTCTGTATACCACTTGATAGTGTGTACTTTCATTTTGTACACGTTTTCGGATGTCCAAGTTATCTTGCTTGATCATCTGATGATAAAGTCTTTGTCAATGTTGTACCTCTTGGTTATAGGGTCCATAGGCATTGACAGAAGTTGAGACCCTCCCCTAATGCCTATGCATGCTAGTCGTTGCAATGACTCGAGTTTTCTTTTGGTCGGAAGTTGGTTCGACCTATCTCCCCCTCTCATTACAACTGCCTTGAGCCTACGTAGCTTGTACTTCCTAGTGAATGGTACAATGACAGATTTGGCCGGATTTATGTAAAGTCCGACCTCCCTGCACCATTCTTAAGTTATACTTAGACCCCTGTTAATTATGTCACAGAGGGTTTCCTCATATTATCCTTTTGCATTGATTACAATGTCATCTGCATAACCCTTACATTGTATGGCATTGCTATTTAGTCTAGTTAATAGGCCATCTACTGCCAGACTCGATAGCAGAGGTGATAGCACACCCTCCTGCGGACAACCTTTGACGGTTTGTACCCTAATGCTCGTGCCATTTAGGTCTGTTTTCGCCGTTCTTGTGTCCAGTAGTGAGTGTATTCAGTCGACCACTAGCGGTTCGACCCCTCTGTCTACTAGGACATTATGTATTGTATCGTGGTTTGTGTTGTCAAACGCCCCTTCAATATCTAAGAAGCCACAAATAGTGGTTTCTTTGTTTTCGACTGAGTTTTTATGTACCCCAGTCAAGTTCAATAGGGCAGTGTCGGTTGATCTACCTGCTCTATATGCATGCTGGTCCTTATGTAGAGGTTTTCTCGTAAAGACCGTCTCTCTAATATGCCTATCTAATACCTTTTACATTGTTTTAAGTAAAAACGATGCCAGGCTAATAGGCCTAAAAGATTTGAGGAGAGTTGGATCCTTTTTCCCTGCCTTGGGGATAAAGACCACCCTGGCCCTTCTCCACTAGGTTATAACGTGGCATGTTGCCAAGCTACTGGTCATAAGCCTTTGAATTCTAGGGATTAATTCCCTACCCCCATATTGTAGTAGAGCAGGAAAGATCCCGTCTACTCCAGGAGATTTAAAAGGGTGAAAGGTGGATATTGCCCACCTAACCTTTTCTTCTGTTACTATTCTTTTTGCAAGCATCAGGGTTTCCTGACCTGCTCTCCTATACTCCTCCTCGGGCTGAGACTCAGGGTCTCTAGCTCCTGGGAAGTGTGGTTCTAATAGGAGTCTAATTCTTTGCTCCTCGTTTTCCGTATAGGAATTATCTGGCCTGCGAAGTGCTATGTTCGATTCAGCCTGGACTCCTGCCATTGCCCGGTAAATACGGGCAGCTGTGGCAGTAGAAGATATACTTTTGCAGAAAGATCTGTAGTTCCTGCGTAAGCTCCTGTGATTACTCCCCCACCGGTCTGTGCTTCTTGCTCTATAAAATAGTTTCCTAACTTTCTTTCTCTGCTTCTCTAGGCGTTTCTTTCACCATGGGGCGTCATTCTTACGCTTAGTTCTATCAAGTGGGCAGGCATTTTCATAAGCCCGGGTAATATTTTTGTTTAGCTCGAATACTTTCTGTTCTCATTCGAGGGGATGTCTGGAGTACTTAAGCTCCCCACTGGGTGGTGTACTAAACAGAGTTTTTCTGTATAAATCCCAATTCGTTTTCTTGGGATTTCTTTTCACTAAGCGGTTGGTCGTTCCATCTACTAAGATTAATGTCTAATACCTCCTCACTTACTCTGTTAACAAAGGTTGGTAGTAGTAAGGCTATTTCTAAGTAGGAATTCAAGTAAACACTTACCCCTTGAATTAGTATCCGTGCTGCCCCATTACTCATTATGAGCGTTGGTGTCTCAGCCCACAACGATTAGAGTGCCTCGTTGATTGCACATTTCCACCAGGCCTTCCAATTCTTATGGTGGTGAGGGGTTCTCGGCCGCACAATAGGCTGAGGCTACGGATCTTTAGTCCGTTCTCGACAAGGGTCTGCTTTGTCTCCTCGTCAACTCCTGTTACTAGGAGTAGAGCGTTGCCCTCCTTCTTTGCGGAAACTGCTTTTCACGACTGGGTGCTGAATTTTATTGCTTCTTTTAGATTCAGAAGCATTTCAACTTTCCAGCTTGCGCACCTTGGCAGGAACACGTGGATAATCTCCGTCAAGGGAATATTAACGTCGGTAAGTGTAGTAAGGATTGGGCCTTTCCAGTCCTTGAGAGTCGGAACGTGGTTCTGCAGCCATTCTGCATTCAGCATTCCTGGTCTGAAGTGCACGTCATCGAATCTGATATTGTGGTTTCAGCCCTGGGCAAAGCGGATTAGATCCTCCAGTTCCGACAAGTCTTCCGATGAAAGTGTCACCTGTGGGTAGTCACACGCGAGGACTGCCACCTTTGTGGTTTTCACAACCGTAGCATAGCTCACATCCTTTGTCACTGCGGATATGGTAGGTGCGAGATTTTCCCGAGCCCTCCTTCTCTCCAGGGCCGCTGCCGATGTGGATGGTCTCTCATCACTCGCAATGCGATCTGCAGGGTATATACGCACCACCTGCCGTTGTACGCCTCGTTGGAGGCGCGTGTCCTTGGTACTGGGCGTGGCACTCGTCCGTGCTTGTGCACGTGCTTGCTGCGGACGGACATCGTCCCGTCGCGCTTGCTCAAGCTGACTAGCAGCCTGTGTCGCGGTGCAGTCCCGCGGCAGTGTTATGTTTTTATTTTTCTTATTTTCCATGCGTGATTATCTTTTGCGGAGAACAAACGGTCCGCCTGCACAGAGATCCGATATGTACAGGTAAGGTCTTTATACTCCTCGAGGCGACCCGGTGTCGAGGAGGTACCGTTGGACTGGGCTATTTGCCAGCCAGGTGGATCATCGACTCGGTTCACATCACATCTTGATCCGGCCCCATGGGAGAAAAGGACATGTGTTATCATCAGGATGATCATGAGCGCCTTCAGCTCATGTCCCCGGACGACTATTTTAGCCAGGCTGTCAGTAGATTCTAGATCTTTCTGAAACCTGTTACCAGGAGCCACCGCGGTGGAGGTAATTGTCGCACTTCTCCTACACGGCAATTGTAGCAATACCTACGACATGTTAGTCCCCGGTTATGTAGGACCTGGCTCCCAAAAAAAAAAAAAAATCGTTGCTTAAGATAATAAAAAAACATAAAAGGACATAAAAAATAAAGAAACAAAATTAAAAATAAAATTAAAAAAAACTAAATAAATAAATCTTTATTTCAATTATGTGTAACAAACATTAACAAAATGAAATTATAATAAAACAAAAATAAATAAAGTAAAAATATAAGTATAGACACTGCAAACCATTATTGAAAATCGCATCGGCCACCAACCGGACAATAAAATATTTTCAAAATTATAACGGGTGATTTTTTTGAGGTTAGGATTTTCATGCATTAGTATTTGACAGATCACGCGGGATTCAGACAAGGTGTCAAAGAGAAAGATGCTCAGTATACTTTGACATTTCATCATGAATAGACTTACTAACGAGCAACGCTTGCAAATCATTGAATTTTATTACCAAAATCAGTGTTCGGTTCGAAATGTGTTTCGCGCTTTACGCCCGATTTATGGTCTACATAATCGACCAAGTGAGCAAACAATTAATGCGATTGTGACCAAGTTTCGCACTCAGTTTACTTTATTGGACATTAAACCAACCACACGAATGCGTACAGTGCGTACAGAAGAGAATATGGCGTCTGTTTCTGAGAGTGTTGCTGAAGACCGTGAAATGTCGATTCGTCGCCGTTCGCAGCAATTGGGTTTGTGTTATTCGACCACATGGAAGATTTTACGCAAAGATCTTGGTGTAAAACCGTATAAAATACAGCTCCTGCAAGAACTGAAGCCGAACGATCTGCCACAACGTCGAATTTTCAGTGAATGGGCCCTAGAAAAGTTGGCAGAAATTCCGCTTTTTTATCGACAAATTTTGTTCAGCGATGAGGCTCATTTCTGGTTGGATGGCTACTTAAATAAGCAAAATTGCCGCATTTGGAGTGAAGAGCAACCAGAAGCCGTTTAAGAACTGCCCATGCATCCCGAAAAATGCACTGTTTGGTGTGGTTTGTACGCTGGTGGAATCATTGGACCGTATTTTTTCAAAGATGCTATTGGACGCAACGTTACGGTGAATGGCGATCGCTATCGTTCGATGCTAACAAACTTTTGTTGCCAAAAATGGAAGAACTGAACTTGGTTGACATGTGGTTTCAACAAGATGGCGCTACATGCCACACAGCTCGCGATTCTATGGCCATTTTGAGGGAAAACTTCGGAGAACAATTCATCTCAAGAAATGGACCGGTAAGTTGGCCACCAAGATCATGCGATTTGACGCCTTTAGACTATTTTTTGTGGTGCTACGTCAAGTCTAAAGTCTACAGAAATAAGCCAGCAACTATTCCAGCTTTGGAAGACAACATTTCCGAAGAAATTCGGGCTATTCCGGCCGAAATGCTCGAAAAAGTTGCCCAAAATTGGACTTTCCGAATGGACCACCTAAGACGCAGCCGCGGTCAACATTTAAATGAAATTATCTTCAAAAAGTAAATGTCATGGACCAATCTAACGTTTCAAATAAAGAACCGATGAGATTTTGCAAATTTTATGCGTTTTTTTTTTAAAGTTCTCAAGCTCTTAAAAAATCACCCTTTACAACAATGTAAATGAGATGCTTAATTTTATAATTATTTAAATAAACATAAAGAATAAATAAATTAAAAAAAACTGTTTAAGATAAGTTGACTTAGAAAGAAAAACGTACAAGCTATAAACGAAATAAAAAAATACTCTCTAATAAAAAAAGCAAACATTTTATTATATTGCCAAAGTCTATACATAATTATTGAATTTCTTTTGGGTCTTAAAAAGTAATATACATTTGTTACAAAGTGATCTCACATGAACATTTTGATCGAATGAATAAGAACCGCGAGCTAGACGATAGTAGCGAAGACGAACTTATCCCTGCTTACCTATAATCTAAAGCAAATAAGAAAATGACCGACGAACATTAGGGTTTCAGCAATAAATAGCAAGTATGACAGAACAGTTCAATAGGCTTAAGGGATTGACCTTTGAAGAAATAAAAATCGTACCAGGGATGAAATGTGACGATTCCATAGATATTATTAAGTCCATACCAGAATTAGTCGGGAAACAAGAAAGTTATGTTTCAGTGCAGCCTATAAGGTACTTGAGCCATATAACGGCAGCTCGAGGCACTATTCGCAATAAGGTCAGGGGACCAGCGGAAGCAGTGCTTGCTTCGTTCAACACACTTATAATGACAAAACGCCATTGCGAGTGATTCAGCAGCATCTAAGTACGCTTAGACCGGGCGATCAACCATTGATGAAATACTACGATGAAGTCGAAAAGAAACTTTCGTTGTTAACAATGAAAAATATGCTCCTCATACTTTCATCTCGGGACTCAGGGAGTCCCTGAGGTGGGCCGTTTTTCCAGCACAGCCTTTAGACCTCCTCACTGCTTTGGCCTTAGCTAAAGAAGCTGAGTCAAGCAACGAGAGGTATTTTTGCTGCCAACTATGCAAAAAACATTGAGGAAAAACCTCAAAAATTCAATGATAAAAATACCCAAAATTGACATCAGAATGGTCAGCAAGAGAATGAGGGTAATTATCAGAAAAAGAACTCCTACTTCCAAAAAAAGGTAAAAGGGTCAACAAAAAGCGAGTAGTTCAAAACAATCCAAAAAAAAAAAAACAGGGGCGCGGCCGGGAACCAATGAAGGTTGACTCTTCCTCTCGATTTAGGCAGCCCACACAGGGTTATAGGAACAATCAAAACTATGGGGACCAATCCATGAGAACCCAACAAAATCTGAATCATATACCTCAGGAAGAGGGTGGTGATGGTTACGAATCTCAGTCACACGTTGAAGCTGAAGCAGTTGAGGATAACTCGTCAGGAACAGAAGTTGCAATTTTTTAGGGGAAACTCCGTGCTCCCATTCATAGAACGCAGGGCGGACAATTAGAGTCTTTATAGACACAGGAGCTTCTAAAAATTATATTAAACCCCTCCCTGAACTGGCACATTGGGTGCCAGTCAATAACCCATTCCAGGTCAAATCAATCCATGGTAACACAAAAATTGAACAAAAATGTCTCATTTATCTTTATAAAGTAAAACCATATTTTTTATGCTGGAGTCATTAAAAGATTTCGATGTTAAAACAGGTCAACGCTCAAATAGATTTGACCAATAACAAAATAAAATACGATCAGGGTATCGAAAAAATTCAATTCACAACACTGAAACTAAAACCAGGCTTTCACTGAACAGAGTGTCAAAAGGGACAGGGAAAAACCTCGTTCTCTGTAAAAAATGGGAAGTACGAATTTTGAAGGCTTCCCTTTGGGAAAAAAAACTCCCCTGGCATATTCCAGAGGGCAACAGATGATGTTCTCAGAGGAGGATGAGATAATCTTCTCCCCGAATAACGAAGAACATGTCAGACACATTCACAAAAACGCGTGGAATGGTTTCATTTCACAGTATGCAGAGGCGGAATCAAAACATCTGCTAACAAAGTGAAAGCCATAAAGGATTTTCAGCCGCCAAAAAACCATGTTTAATCGTAGATCATTTCTGGGGTTGGCAAGCCTCCATAGGTTTTTTTATAGCGGGATTCGCTAGCATCGTTAGATCTTGAAGGGCGTAAACGGTAAAATATCCGCCAACCACTCGAGAAAAGTAAAAATCGGGCTAACCCCAAAACATTTAAAGGCTTTTAACAGACTAAAGAAGTTACTTGCCAATGAAGATGTGATATTTTCATATCCCGATTTCAATAAACCATTCAACCTTACGACAGACGCGTCGGATCAAGGGCTTGGAGCTGTGCTGTTTCAGGGCGGACGCCCCATAACAATGATCTCGCGTACACTCGTAACAATGAAATAAACTTCGCTACAATGAGCGAGAATTTTTATCCATTGTGTGGGCTTTGCTTGTATGGCGTTAAGAACCTAAACATCCATTCGGATCACCAACCGTAACCATTGGCCGTTTCGGACAAAAATCCGAACGCTAAGAAGACATTCATTGATGAGCATAACGCTAACAGAATTTACAAACCAGAAAAAAATTAATAGATAGAAATCATTCATTCACTCCTTGAAAACACTGCGGTGCAAATAATAGAAAAGATTATAACCGCACAGTAAAAAACGCTGGAACAAAAAAATAAGAAAAGGGTCCAAAAGACATATAAAGTGGGTGAAAAGGTTTGGTTAAAATCCAACAAAAGATAAAAAAATAAAGTCTCGCCCTTATTCACTGAAGCCACCGTGGATGCGAGGGTGGTCCGTAAGGACAACCTTAAAAACTCGTCAACTTAACAAAGATGCTTGTTTTCAATTTTTTAATTTTACAATATTACCTCATTGTAGGTTAGGATATTTTATGGCTCTGACAATGACAACCTTGACCCCGACCGAAAGGACAACAAGAATCAACGACTACACTCACGCGGACTACATACCTATACTAGATGGAGACGTGACAGTCTGGGACGAATACGATTTCATGGGACATACAACAATTCAGACTTCGTACGAGACTTACGCCGACGAGACATGGAAATTGATAGACAACCTACCCAAATACCACATGAAACAGGTAATGAAAACTAACCTCCGAAACATAGCCACTTTAACAGCCACTATTAATGTTCACCAAAGGCAAGCCCGAATTATTAATATGATAGGTTGTGCCCTTAGGGTAATCGCAGGAACGCGAGATTTTGACGACTGATTTTAAGACGAAACAGACAGATTGAGATGAACAACAAATTTCAAGTAAGACTTAACGGAATCTCAAAAGCACTTTATGCAATGTTAAAACCAAATTCTGAAGTTGAGCATTTTTATGCAACAGTTTTAGAATGATAATTGCAAATCTTGAAGCTTTAATTCTCTCCATAACTCTACCTAAAATAAATTTAATAAGACCACTAATCTTGAACAGCATTGCCATAAACGAGTTTTAAATGAGCAACTCTCTAATGTTAGCGTAGCTGCAGTGTTTGAGGTTTCTAGTATAAAGGCTTTTCAAAACTCTGAACTTTTGTATTTTTTGATTAAATACCGTAGACCTAGTTTGGCTTGTAAAGAAAATAATATTTTTCCTGATCAGCATCATAGTGATATTATAATATACCTAGAAGAAGGAAATGTGTTGGCCGACTGCGTGGCTAAAACATTCGCCGTTCGTGACTGCGCTACCACTGTGAGCACCACTTTCTGTAGAAAGTCACAGAAGACAACGTGTGCCCAACAACTAGTTTCGGGAACCGTCGCACAATGTTCCACACGTCCTGGGCATTTGGAGCCCGTAACAACTATCGACGAAGGCATCCTGATTATCAATAGCACAACAGTCAAAATAATAGACAGCACTGAAAACAGCCAACAGGTCAATGGGACCTTCCTAGTAACTTACGATTACCATATCTCGTTAAATGGCACCCGGTATGTGAACAACCGAGGTGTCTTTAAAAAAGAAACCTGCAGTACCCACATCAACAATAGTTAATATAACCCTCTTTCGGGAACACATGAGCCTTCCGTTTTTGCACGACTTAAGTTTAAAAAATCTTCGTCACATCATGGACCTCAAATCGGATATATCATCAATGTCAAAAAGCTGCTTTATCTTCATTGCTCTTCTCGCACCTAGTTGATGGCTGGGAAATATATCGGTTCGCATCAACTAAAAGGAAACCCAAGGACGGATTTCAACATACCCGGGAAGGAGTTAACACGCGTGAACAAAAAAGAACTGATAAAGCAACTTTGCCTGATGCTTGTGCAAACAAAGTCGCAGACGAAATCTGTGACTAGCATACCAAAGCGGACTGATCGCTTGCACGAGGCGCCGCCTCAGCATTCTGCCGGATTGCTTGCCGGCAGCGGCGGCTACGTGACTTCTTCGAAATTAATTAAGATTGATTTAAGTTTTAGTTTTAGTGCTATTCTCAATCGACTCTTTTTATCATTTATATATATTCTTGATCAGCTTGACGAGACAATTGATCTAGCCATTTTCGTCTGTCTGTTTGTTTCTTCGCAGTTTGTTCGGTCAGTTTAAAAGATTTTAAGCTGAAATTTAGAACTTAAGCTTTTCTCTGCAACAACTAAATCAAATATGAAAATGAAAGTACAACGCCCATGTTTAGGTATAGCCCCCATACAAACTTAGAGATTTTTTCGGTTTTTTGTGTAAAAATAGCTATTATTCATGAATGTACTCGATCCAAACTGGTTAAAAATATTTTTAACGTCTTCCAATTTTAGGTGTGGACCCCATACGCCCATTTTCTAATTTTTTGGTGAAACTACTAATTATAAATGAATGAATCCAATCTTTACTCTACTGATATTATAATGATCAGCCGACTTTGACATATAGCCCCCAAATAAAGTCAACATCCATTTTCTCATTTTTTAAGAAAATGTTTATAATTCTGTCCTTAGGTTAAGATTTTACCCCATAATTGTGTCTAAACTGTATCGGACTATTGACCTTAGCCACTTATAAATAACTTAAACCAAGATGTGGTTGGTATTTGAAATTCGGTTTTTTGATAATGCACCGATAATGCCAACAGACCATAAACCTCTCAAAATGTCGTTATCACCCGATAGCGACAGCGACAGTTTTACTTGTTTACGTATCCGTTGAGCCAGAAATGAGCTTCATCGCTGAACACAATGTTTCGGTAGGACGAATTTTGATAATAAATTTAAACAATTCGCAAACATCTAACGCTAACAAACATCAAAAGCGTTGTCAGAGTCGGTAAAAATATCTCCGACCCCTTTGATGCCAAGAGAGGCTTCACACAGAGCGATGCGTTGCAGTGCGACTTTTCAATCTCCCTGGTAATATTTTCTACAAAAGAATTATGCCGCTCGCATATGCTGATAAAATAGACATAATCAGCAAAAATCAATGTGCGGTCACCAGGGCTTTCTCAAACATTAAAAGTAAGTCCCGTCAAATGGGACCATAGAACACATCAAAAATAGTTTTTAACCATCTTTTAAATGCGCCTAATACCAATTTCCATTCATTTCCGAGACAGGGTTTCTCCAGTTTTAAGGCCCTCATTGGACCTCAGATTCAAATTTGCTGAATTTCGTCTTATTGTTAGTGCTCACCTATATAATGGGTCCAGGTCGAAATTTCGTAATTGCCTTGAACATGTCAAAAATATTTTCATATCATCTTTCAAATGCGCTCAGTTTCAAGATTCTGTTTCTATTTATTCCAAAGATATTTCTTTCCGAATTTAAGGCCCACATTAGAAGCCGGGTTAAAAATTTCCCAAATCACGTCTTACTGCTCGCCTTAAATCTATAAAAAAAAACTTCAAAAAATAAGTTTAAAAAATCTATTTTGGGTTCTTGTAGACAATGGTTGATTCCGGTAGTTGGATGTTGTTGAGGCTATCACTTATTAAGTTGAATTTCCAACGGCGCGGCACTTCTGGCTCTAAGCGCCATTGTTTAGTTCCGAGTTAGGGAACATTTATATTATCATTATAAATATTTTTTATATTTTTTAGCACAGCAGTTTTTTATAGTTGTTGTTCCGCTTAACTTTATTTCTTTAACATTTTTGATAAAAGATTTAATAATGTTCATTAAGGACAAAGTCAAATGATGCAAGATATTAATGCAATATAAAATTGCTTGTGTTTCGTGCAACTGTCATAATTTACTTGAAATATTTACAAATATTTTGTACAGACTACTTGTAATACACTAGTTTACACCAAAAATGGAATTCTTTCTAACCCATCTATTTCCATGTATTTTGTAGATTTCAAAATGGCCACCAAAAACTTTTCTTAAGAATCGTTTAGGAGATATCTTAAAAAAACTATTTTGTGGACTTTTTTCATGGGTTGGAAGTAGAGCACTGCATGAATGTACTCAAAGCAAAGCCACATTGAGAACATTCGAATTGAGTAGAATATGAGTGAGTGAAACAGACGAAGTGAAACGAATTTGTATTAGTATAAGTACATGTTGTTTCTCAAGTCGAAGAAAAGAATATAATGAGTTCAGAGCAAATCGGAATGAAACCTTCGGGAACATTCGAATTACTCTAGTAGATGGCTAAGTAATCTGAGTTTTCACTTTATGCTTTGACAAGACAGCGAGCACATGTGTGAAATGGAAGGTGAAGCTAAAGGAGAAATTGTATGTATTTAGCGGCAAATGCTACTGCTTTATTTTTGTTTTTTGTTCTGTTTAATGCCTGTGTTTAAGTTTTGGTTAGAATTGTCGTATTTGAAAGCGTCATAAATGTTTTTTGTATTAAATTTTTCAGATTTCAGTAGAAGTAAACGTATGTGGTGAAAATGGCACAGCTTATTTTGATGCATCTAAAGAAATTAATCGATCAAAAGGAATTTTTCTATCATAAAGTTGTCTGCGAAATTATACTTGCAGATGGTAGCGTTAAAACCCAGTCATGTCTGTGAACCAGATACGCAATCGTAATCGGCAATAGAATGGAGTTGATACATTTCGTTGTCCTCATCGATTCAAAAGGCAACCGAACTATAATTGGCTCTGACTTTATGCCAAGATTTAGCATTGTCATCAAAATTGGACAAAACTGTTGGTACTTTGAAAATAAACCGGATGAAAAATTTGCATTTGGTAAACCACTACCAATTGGCTTAAACTTGGATCAGATATTACAGAAGCCAATAAAACCATTGCAGTCAATTAAAAACACACGCTCTCGTTCTGTTAACAAGCCCGATGGTAAGTATATAGCAGACATGGACAACAAAATCTTCCAAGGCTCTGTTCCAAATGAAATTATCGAATTGACCAAGAATGAAGACAAACTTTTGGGATGTAAACTGGAAACCCAAATTAACTAAATTCATCAAAGAATCAGATACCCTTTTAATAGACGAAAAACGCCAACTTGACAAAACTCTTAAGCTACATGAGTCCGTTTTGGGGAAATAGATGAACCCACACCATACACTGAACACAAAATCGTAACAGGCGAACCTGAGCCAATATTTTCTCCACCATATCGTCTGTCCTTTGTTTGCGCACGTGAAATCGAGAAAATGCTTAAAAAAAGGAATCATAGAAAAAAGTGAATGGGCTTTTCCAGTTGTAATGATACCTAAAAAGGATGATGTGCCATATATCATTAAAACTGATGCAAGCGCTTATGCTATTAAAGCATTTTTAATCCAGGGGGAGGGAACAGATGAATTCCCAATAGAATATGCTAGTCGCCTACTAGGCCAAGCTGAAAGAAATTATTCCACTATATTCGCGGTTAAATTGAAGGTGAACAAATTTTACTAAAAACTGATCAACAACCATTGAGATGGTTATTTACAACAAAGACTCCGTCCAGTCGTTTATCTCGATGGGCTTTACAGCTCCAGCAACATGACCTCAAAATTGAGTATTTGCCTGGTAGGAGCAACTCTGTCGCGGATATGTTATCGCGACCAACTTGTGAATATAATTAGCATACAAATTGCATATGTTCTTTTCAAATTGACCTACCACGCCGTAGTACTGCAGAAAAACGAAATGAACAGCTCAAAGATGATTACCTCAAAAACATTATAACATCCATAGAATCAGAAGACGAAAACCTGCTTCACTGGACTGAATGACGGTATATTGCATTGCTATACAAACGAAAATACTGAAGGTGCACAACTTGTTGTACCAAAACAGGAACGATTCGAAATCTAAAAAAGAGTTTCATGACCACATAACTGCGGGACGTTATGCTATTGACCGTACCTTACAGAGAATAATACCAAGATTCTTCTGACCCGGCATAAAAGGAAACATAACACAGTATGTTAGAAATTGAATTGAGTGTCAGGGATATCTGCTTCCAATACAAAACCAATTGGCTTACTTCAAACAACTAGCTGCAAGCAAAGATTTGAAGTTTTAGCCGTCGCCGTCGATCTATTTGGTCCCCTACCATTAACACAAGATGGATTTCAATGGATATTAATCGCTGAAGACGATGCAACCTGATGGGTTGAAATATTTTCACAAAAAATAAGATATAGCTGAAATCTGTGCAAAAACTTTAATAGAAGAAGAATGATAATAAAATACCAAGGCTGCCTAAAACTGATTACGGGTGCAATTATACAAATAGTTGCTTACTGCTTGGACATCAAACAACAATTTACACCTATATATCATCCAGAATCAAATCCAGTGGAAAAAGAAATCGGGACTTAAAAACCCAGCTTTCCATATTAGCTATAATCTTAAAAAATTGTTGGAATCAAAAAATAATCGCAATCGCAAGTACAGTATTCACTGCTCCATATCTAACCTTTTGTAGAGAACTGCGAACTTTATGTAATATAAAACATGACGTACAATCTAAACCAATTCATCACCGAAAATGAGTGCTTTATTCCACAAACTACGCCATACCTCCGCAAGCTCACCAATGATTACCGGCTCGCCAAAGAAAATGAACAACGATTGAAAGACCGCAACAAGAAATACGTCAACAAAAAGCGTCAGCCACAACCAGACTTTAAAATTGGCACCAAGGTGCTAATCAATACACATGTACTTAGTCAAGCAGCAAAAGGTATATCTACTAAGTTTATACCAAAGCGGGATGGTCCCTATGTCATTCGGAAAAAGTTTGGGACATCTCTATACGAAATCGCATCACTCAACGATCCTGAAACTCCTTTGGAAAATTACCATTCTTCAGCGATTACCATGTACCAGCTCCTGTCTAGCACATTTGACGAAGAGGACGACCAAACAATACCTTAGATGTTGACTTATGCTTGGGACGAATGCATATGTTAAAAGGGGGGAGAATGTAACAAAAAGTATAAATAATAGTTTAGTTTTAGTTTAAAAGAACGAACTTCCAGAAGAGCGCCCTCTGCGCAAGTATATATAAATCGTCATCAGCTGATAAATTTAAATGTAACGATCACACCAGCTGATAAATTCAATTGTAACGATGACTACAGCTGAAAAATTTATATGTAACGATCACTTGGTCGCTTTTTTTAGCTTTTAAAAAGACAAAACTCCTTAAGAAATTAGTTTAAAAGGGCAGCCAAATGTTGGCAGAGTCACCACCAACGGATCGGACGCTTGGTTGCAGGCAAGGACGCGATAGTAGACAGCTTGCAACACAATGCGCCCTTTGTAGAATGCACTGCCAGAAGGTGGCCATCACGCAGCCGCGATAGTGGCTGGTGTTGACACTAATGGCGGGAATAAAATAAATTGCTGACCTTTGTAGATGGACACCACTTAGCCGCGATAGTGTCTGGTGTAGACTCCAATAGCACTCATTAAATAAATTGCTAGCCTTTGTAGATGCACTACCAGGTGAGGGACACTACTATGCCGCGATAGTGGCCGGTGGGGACATTCCTGGTGGGCATCACAAGTATTTTTTTTTATCATCTATTGATTGGTCTAAAGTTTATGATTCCGGGGTGTTGACTCCGTCTAGGAACCATTTATTCCTGGGAAATATTTTTTATTCAATTGCTCTAAAATTTTTTGACTTCTGCATCCTAAATCTAGCCGTATCTTTTTCGATTAGTAAATTGCCTTAGTTCACTCGTAGTCTTTGTTGATTAAAATATATTAAGTCGCGTTTATTTAAAACATTTAAACTGGTGGTTTAATTATTGATGATAGGAATTACTCCGTTCCTCGTTCTAATTTTAGTTCTTTAAATAACCAGTGTTATGCTAATTATTTGATAAAAGTCAAAAATAATGTGCGTAATGATCCTAAAAGTTTTTTTAATTTTGTCAACGAAAACGTAGAAATACAGCATATATATATATATATATATATATATATATATATATATATGTACAGCCATTACAGCTAATTATAAGCCTGGGCATCACTTTGGGCACTAACAGAGCTGGTATGGTCCAATGCCACTCGATACCAATTCCGGATACCAATCTTCCAGACGTCTTCCAGGACATGATCCTTGCTGCCGACCCCTTCCGAATTCGTTCACGTTTTTTTCGTACACTTGCTCGCCGGAGCCAGTTCATCCATTCGAAGCACGTGGCCAGCCCACTGCAGTCGTTTGTACTTAATGCGCTGACTATATCAGCTCGTGGTGCATGCGAATACTGTACTCGTTGTCCACTCTGAAGAATTTTTCTAGATTTTGGCCAACTATGACAATGTTATCGGCATACGAGAGCACCATAGTTTGTTGTAAGAAGATTGCTCTTCAAATCAACGTGTGGGTAGAATATACTCCATCAGGAGATTGAAAAAGTCGCAGAAGCCTCTCTTGGTCTCAAAGAGGTCGGAGAGATATTTACCGACCCTAACAAAGCTTTGGGTGTTTGTCAGTGTCATCATACGGAGGTGAACGGTTTTTGCAGGGATACCACGTTTAGTCAGTGCTTTGAAGAACTTTTTTTATTGAGTCGGTGGTTGTCTTCTTCGGTCTAGCACCGCACTGGTACAGTCCAACTATACTTGGTACGTACGGTTTCAGTCAATTACACAATACGAGAGATAGGATTTTATCAAGGATAGGTATGACACTTATACCGCGATAGTTTGAGCAGACTGCGGGGTCTCCTTTTTTGAGGATTGGAAAAGGTACGTATACGTTCCAATCGCTGGGGATGCATTCACCACCCCATATTTTGCATACATCGAATTAGCTCTTCGCCGGTCTTAGACAACTCTGCGGGAAGTTCTTCTGCGCCTGATTCTTTGTTATATTTAAGCTTTTGTATAGCTTCAAAGACTTCGTCATAGTCTGGTGGCTCCACACCTCTCTCACAAGTAGGGTAGAGAAGTGGTTCTTCCATAACATAAGTGGCTCTCGAACATCTGTCACCACGTTTACATGCGCATCTTTACAGACCGATGCTCCGGGCTTATAAGCTTCTGTCAAACGCTTGATTCTTTGATAGAGTTTTCGAGCTTCATTTCTGTCGCACATCTTCTCAACTTCCCTTAGCTTACGCCTTTCTAGGTATTTCTTTTTGCGTTTGAAAAGTTGGTTTTCTTATCTCCGATTTTCTCGATATCGCTCAACAACAGCTCGAGTTGCTCCCGATTGCAGAGTTCGCTTATAGGCGATGTTCTTCTCTGCCGAAGCAATGCGACATTCCTCATCGTATCAATATCCAATATCCTCTTTGGCTGCTGTACTTAATGATTGTAGATATGTTTCCAATGACCGTTTGTGCAGTCGGATGCAGGAGTAGTCTTTCTAAGCAGTTGAGAGTCCCTTAAGCAAGTCAAATGTTTGTTTAAATGTTTTCTTAAATTTTGTATTAAATGTTTTTTACTTAAACAATGTGCTAGATTCTATATGTTTCCTGACTATTCTTTTTTTAATCTATCTTTAAAACAATAAAAATTTCCATCACTTTGGAAATATTCTTTCATTATTCTCTTGCATAAAAAGGGTGGTAAATCTTATATCTCATACTAAATATGCATATAGTGCGATTCGAAAATTATTCGAAAGAATAATTTCTGACCAACTACAACTATCTTTAAAGTCAATTGTATGTTCCTCTCAGCATGGTTATCTTAATGGCAGATCTATTTTCACTTATCTTTTAGAACTTACTTCAATAGTCAATAAAGGTTTTGTGTCTGATTGTCAATCAGATGTTGTCTATACTGACTTTAGTTAAGTTTTTAATAGTGTCTCTCATAGTCATCTTATTTTTTAGCTAAGTTCTTTAGTTGGCAGAACTAAAGAAGTTTTGTTTAAGAGTCACTTATCAAAGAAAATAGAGGTTTTCTCTGGAGTTCCTCAAGGCAGCCATTTGGGCCCTTGCTATTTCCAATTTGTATAAATTGTGGCAATAAAACATACTCATACTTTAATGTATGTATATAATTATGTATACCTTATCAACATAGTTTACTCCAGGATGATCTCAATGTGATATATAAATGGTGTTCAGGAAACTGTTGAATATTAAACTTTTCTTAAGGTAATTGAATGACGTTTCACCGCAGAAAACCTATTTTAGTGAACTACTTTATTTACAATAGCACGATTACAAGAGAGTTTAATTTTGCGATCTGGGCCTATTTATGGACCCTAAATTAAATTATTCTGCTTATATTGCTGCTATTGTTAGTAAAGCGAAAGATGTTCTTGGCTTTATCAAACGCTGGTCAAAAGAATGTGATAATCCGTACACCACTAACCTGCTCTACGCTGTTCAAGATCGTATTGAATCGCTTTGACCCAGATTAACATTTACATCGATTAAAGTTATTGATCTTCCCACTTTGTGTTCTCGCCGTTCAATGTTATCGGTCGTTTTTCTATACAATCTACTGCAGTCGTTACATATTTATGTTCCATCTCGTTTTACTAGAAACTATATGCCTTGTAGGTTGTCTCAGTACACAACAGATTATGCGCAACATGACTCACTTTGTTTTCTCTGCTATATCTATATTATCTGTCCTAAACTCTGAACTTTAATACATTGTTATTTCTGTTTCCAGTCAATTTTATTTATTTATTTGTAAAATACGACTGTTTGGACCAGATCATGGCTGTGAGTCGAGGCACAGTCGGTCAACCAGACGTACCTAACAAAAATCCTCCACCGGCTCTGAGTAGTCGTATTATATATTCTTGTATTTTATAAGTTTTTATTAATATTTTTTTAATTTTCCTATGAATAAATATATACATGTATCTATCTACAACAACATTTTGTACATTTTATAATATCGATAAAGGAATAATAATTATTTGAGAGCAATTTCTTTAAATTAAAAAAAAAATATGCGTTTGGTGATAGTACGGCAAGTCAGCTGGTCAGATACTTTTAGCAAAAGTTGTCGTAAATAATTGTCATGAATAATAAACGTAAATAATTAAAGCTAATAATTATCGTGATTAGTTATTGTTAATAAAACTATTCTTAATAGATCGGCATTTATAAATAGTGCGATAAGTCAGCTGGTCTGATCCTTTTTAGACGTCGTCTTGTAGTTAGCTCAAGTGTGGGTAAGTGACTAATCTCGTTTTTCGAATGTGACAGGATTCTGCTGTGGTAACTTGAACTAACTGCTACTATTTCTTCTTTAGCGGTGTGAATTTAGAAATATACCATTCGGCTCTTGTACCCCAAACTGACCAAATTTGTTTTATGATGCTTTTATACAAAAGAAGTTTATTATTCATAGAGAGCCTCGATTTTTTGTTCATCAGTCAGTTGACGATATTTCTCTTTTATTTCATTTCGTTTCTTTTTCAATGTGTAAATTTCAAGTCAGTTCTAGGTATCTAAACATTATTTATTTTTTATCAGCGAAGGTGTTTATTTATTTATTTATTAATATTTGCAACTAACATTCAAAGAAAAAATTTTGCTTAAAGTTATACATATTAAATTAAAACTAATTAAAAACTAAATTATAACTTATAACGTATATTTTATATTATATTTGTGTGTTTATGATTATAACGTAAAATAAAACTTAAAATAAAAGAAAGAACAATATTACATTAGGGTGGATATTAATATACTTGGGATGCCCACCAGGAATGAACGCTGATGGGCGCATTTAGGCCGCGTTTCCATTAGGCCGCGTTCCGCGTTAGCGTTAAAAACTCGACAAACTCGCGTTAAATCGTATACAAAAAAGATAGGCAGTTAGGTATGGGAAAAAGTCGCGTTAATTTTGAACGCGACTTTCGATAACACGCGTTCAAACCGATTTCACACCGATTTCAAACCGATTTCTCTTATCGGTTCGAATAATTTGGCAGTCGTTAGTTGCGCATACTTATGAAAACAGCTGACAAAGTAACCGTAAAAAATAAACATTTACATAAAAGCTTCAGCTGCATATATTCAAATGACGGATTACCTTATCATGCTCGTATTGGACAGCAGATACTAAAGGAACAACACCTACATCCATTCGTTATATTAAAAATCTGCATTTCAAAAAAAAAAAAAAAAATGTTTTTTAACCTGTACAATTTTTTTACTACATAACAAACAAAATCAGCTGTTTTAACTCGAACGCTAACGCTAAAACGCAATGGAAACACCGTTCCGCGTTTTTCGATAAATTGTTAACGCGATAACAAAACGCGGCTCAGTGGAAATGCGGCATTACACTTAACGCCATCAGCTGATGATGTTGTATGCTTACTTGCACAGAGGGCGCCTCTTACAAGTTCGTTAATTTTAAAATATTCTTGCGCAGAGGGCGCTTTTCTTTAGGTTCGTTATATTTAAAATTAAATATAAACTATTATCACTAACCATACAATACATAGATTGGACAAATCGAGTATTTCGTGAACGCAAACGTAGTCAGACTCATACAACCCCATCGGCCGAAAGCAGAAGCCGAGCGTTTTAATTCGCATCAAAAGCGAATTCGCACCAGGCGAATCAGTCACACATCAGTCTGCTTTAAGCAATCAAACGATGAGCACGGTCTGCTTCGCTTGTGCTCCGTTCTGTTTGCATGTTTTTTTTTTAATTTCTTTATTGTTACCGTGTGTACCTAGATGATAGTGGTATATATTTGACAAATAATAGTAACAGTAAGACTTAAACCTAATGAGCCACGTGCCCTACGGTACCGCCGCTAAGCATTGCTTCGTAGGGTGTGGTACCGGCTATTTAGCCGGCTTCTATATGCCTCCTCTCCCTTTCCAGAGTGCGGAGTTTCTTCATGGTCGTCGCTGCGAAATACGAGACTGCCTCCCATTTTGCGCTGCTCTCCAGCATCAGTCGCAATAAATTTTCTGTCGACGGTATTTCCCCGACAGACTCTTCAAGCAAAAACCTCTCCGCGTTAAACCTGCTGCAGCTGAACAGTATATGCTCTGCGTCCTCAACTGTGGAGTCACCGCAATAGGTACACCAGGGGCTGTCTTCGTGTCGAAACCTGTGGAGGTAGCTTCGAAAACAACCATGCCCACTCAAAACCTGTGTGAGGTAGAAATTTACTTCGCCATGTGCTCTGCTCATCCATTGTTTCACGTCTGGGATGAGACGGAATGTCCACCGCCCTTTTTCTGCACGTGACCATCGTGCCTGCCACTCAGCCAAACTCTGCTCTCTTGCTTGCTTCCGACGTTGTGCAAGAAGCTGTGGGGTCTCGCGTTGCGTTTTATAAATTAACGCGGACTCTGCCGCCAGAATGTCTATAGGAATCATTCCAGCTATCAGCAACGCAGCTTCCTGAGACACAGTTCGAAAAGCACTGCATACTCGAATGGCTCCGAGTCTGTACGTTGCTTCGAGACCTTTCCTGTAGCTTGCAGTCTTCATTGCGTCCGCCCATATTGGTGCACCATAGAGCATTATGGATTTAACGACACTATGAAGCAGTAGCCGTCGTCCTTGTTTTGGTCCTCTGGTGTTGAGCATGATCCTAGCCAGCGCCTTTGATGCCTTGGATGCCTTTGAATTCGCATGCTCCATATGCTCTCTGTAACTGAGCCTTGTATCTAGGACTATACCTAGCTGCATAATCGAGCGCTTCGAAAGAATTGTGCTGTTTCCGATAGTAACAGTCGCTTGCTCCACTTTTTTGCGGCTTGATATGAGGAGCACCTCCGTCTTATGCTCAGCCAGCTGTAGTCCGACTGTCCTGAGCCATTCTTGGATGCGACTAACTGCCACGCTTCCAACTGCCTCGACCTCCTGAATTTTTTTTGCTACCGCCACTATAGCAATGTCGTCAGCAAAACCAATTGTCCGTACTCCCTCTGGTTGCTGTAGTCTCAGAACACCGTCGTACATGATGTTCCACAGCAATGGACCTAGGATTGAGCCCTGAGGTACACCGCCAGTAACACCATACTCCTTAACACCACTTTCAGTGTCATATAGTAAGACACGGTCCTCGAAATAACTGCGAACTATGTTTCTTAGATAACCTGGAACTCCGAAGTTGTATAATGCTGCCATTATTGCTCCCCAATTTGCCGAGTTAAAAGCGTTTTTTACGTCCAGAGTGACGACTAGGCAGTATTGTTTTGTGCCACCGTGCCACCTTGTACCCTCGATTGCCTTTTGAGCTATCTGCGTTGCAGCTGCGATAGCATCAACTGTACTCCGGGCCTTTGTGAAACCAAACTGCATGCTTGATAGTCCACCAGCTTGGAGAATAGAATCTTCTATCCTCTTAGATATGATCCTCTCCAACACTTTGCCCACTCCATCCAGGAGGCATATGGGTCGGTATGAAGAGGGTTCACCTGGTGTCTTGTCCGCTTTAGGAATGAGCACTAATTTTTGGACTTTCCATCGCGAGGGAAAAACTCCTTGCCTGAGGCAGGTACTCAGTAGCTGTGCGAATTGCTCTGGGTGTGTGGCAACGGCCAACTTAACCACAGCGTTGGGGATAGCATCCGGCCCTGGGGACTTGCCATCTTTAAGCCTTCCTGTTGCTGATAGCAGCTCTGCGTCTGCGACCTGGTAGTATCCCTGATGCTCTTCGAGTCCCTCGTCTCGTAGAGGGGAGCTAGTCTGCTGTGGCGGGAATAGCGTGCGTACAATATGCGCCATCTCTTGTTGGTCCGTGGGTAGGGCATATTTGGAAGTCCTCAGTTTCTTGAATACAACTTTGTAGGCTTTACCCCACGGGTCACTTTCAGCCTCATCGCACAGTTTCAAGAAGCACCTTCGCTTGCTATTCTTAATGGCCTTTTTTAGCACACGCCGTTTCTCTGAGAATTGAATACGCAGATGGTGGTACGCGTCTGAGCCCTGAGCTCTCTGGAAGAGCCTCCTAGCACGGATGCAATCTAGACGTGCGTTGGCAATCTCAGGGTTCCACCAATACACCGGTTCGTGAGAGTTAGCGCAGTTCCTCCTTCGTTGCATACTAATATTGCATGCTAACTGCATAGATTGCACTACATTGTCGGTATCTACTTCCGCGTTGTCTTCAAGTTCGACCATTGGGAGTGCCGCTTGAAACGTAAACGGGTCCAATGTATCCAGCTTGTATCTCACTTCATGGTTCCTACGCCTTCTGGGTTGACACGCGTTGTGGGTGTTTAAGTCGCAGATTATGGCTTGATGATCGCTTGCGGTATACGTATCACTCAAAGACCATGTAATCTTATTAAAGATCGATGCGCTGGCAAAGGTCACGTCTATCACAGAGCCTATTCCTCCTCTGCTGAAGGTGTGTGCAGACCCGGTGTTCACTACAGCTACGTCCAGTGTCGCAAGTGCGTCCAGCAGGATCCTTCCTCTCTTGTTCGTAGCAGCACTACCCCACTCGACTGCCCACGCATTAAAGTCGCCCGCAATGATGTACGGATGGTGGATTCGTGCGTCGTCTACAAGTTCGTCAAGTACATCGCCATACTCCTGAAGACTGATACTGGGTGGAAGGTAACAGCTGTAGAACCACACTCCATCACATTTTGCCCTTACAAAGTAGTTGGCTGAGCGCACAGAGGACATATTTTTTTGGTACTGCTCCACATGAAAAAAGCGCTGCTTTGCCGGTTGCATCTGCTCTCCAAACACCCGCACTTTTGCCTCTATAGGGCTCGCTTAGGATGGCTAGGTCCGCCTTCGCTTCTCGCACTGTTTGATGCAGAAGGTCTTGGGCATCAGCACAATGATTTAGGTTTAACTGTATAAACCTAATACTTTTGTTTGGCAACTTTCTCTATAGACAGCGGACACCTCCGACTGCCCGCCTGGTGCTGTACGTCCTTCCTGTTGTCCTTAAGGCAGAGGAAGCACCTTGGTTCCCTGGTGCAGTCCTTCGCCTTATGTCCCAACGTACCGCATTTGAGACAGCAGTTGCTTCTGTCTACCGCGTTCTTGCAGGCTAGAGCAACGTGTCCGAACTCTAAACATCTGAAGCATCTCTTGGAGACCACTCGCTGCACAATCCTGCACACGGACCAGCCAATCTTTATTTTCCCAGCGTCTACGAGGGCTTTCGCAATCTTCGCAGGTAGACTTAGGAGTGCGGTTTGTGTACCCGAATAACCTGGTCTGACATGCTTCACGCAGCTATCGCTTATCTCGGTGTCTGGTCCGACAAGCGTTTGAACGGATGCAACCACCTCATCCACTGTTGTCACGTCATCCAGATTTCTGATCTCGACCTGGGACTCCTGTGTAACTGCGCGCACCGTCGCAAGGTCAGAAAGTGCTAGACTCACTTCGGCCTTCAATTGTTGAGTGTTGTCCTTCATACACCCGTTGAGTTCTAGAAGAATCTCTCCCTTCAGAGTTCTTCTGATCCTCGACACGTTTTCACCTACTGTATGGAGTCGATCATCTCTCTTCACCATTTGTAGAATCTCGCTATAAGTCTTATTGCCCGTCTTTTCAATAATAATGGCATCTGGTCTCATTCTACTCGATGGAGCTCTCTTCTTTTTCGCTTTAGGACCCACCTGCTGCCATTTTTCCTTGCTAGAGGTTGGCTCCTTGTGTAACTTCGGCGCCTCCGTTACTAAGCGCGGCTGACTGTCCACCGAAGGCGTTACACCCGACCTCAACTTCTTTGGTGGAGTCCTTCTCGGCTTCTCTTTAGGCTCTCTGCTACGCTTTGGAGTACAGATACCCGGCGTTTGTATGGGCGTCCTTTTTAGCTTTGAGCTCTCCTCCGTTGCCTTAAGGTGAAGCCTCGAAATCATAGAGAGCTTATCTCTCATTGCCTGGTTAATATGGCGCTGATTGCTAAACGCTTCTATAAGCTCGGCAACGTTCCTGCCTAGTTCGCCAAGTACTCCATCTAGGCTCTCCTGATCGCTCTTTGGGGCAACCTTTTCTAAAGTTGTTGCTAAGGGTCTCGTTGGTGATCTGCCCACCTTCGGGACCGATGCAAATGGGTTTCCCCCTCATCAGTGCTTGTAATTTTATCTGCTATGGTAGCCAAGTCAGCCACTACAATAGCATTGCGGTCATTGGATAACGACGCCTGGGGGCCCGCTTGCTCACCCCTCACAGCCGCCGGTACTGGGGATCCGACTCCCTGCACCGTAATTTTCTCTCCTCCTACAACGTTCATATTGTTTTTTCATCTGGGATCCTACCCATAGCGTTTTATACCTACCGCCAGGTATTTTTAAACTGCCGATCGATACGATACAGACGCAGACCAGTGAGCCGCCCAATCTGGGTACAGACGCTACTGGATTTTTACGTGTTCGTCCCACGATGCCATTCCGGAGTGGGGTGGCACTTTAGACGGCGCCTACTCGTCGTTGTGTAAAGGTTCATTAGGCTCTTGGGGCGTTTTCAGCCCCGCCTTCCTCTCTACACCGCCACGCGCGAATAATCGACGAACGCGAGAGAAAAAAAAAAAAAAAAAAAATTTTTTTTTTTAATGTTTGACACACATGTTTGAACGTTCTCAAGTTCTAAGATCAATCACACCGTGCAATACCCGCCTAAAATAGCCCAACAGTATGGCAACACTGTGGCAACACTAGATTAGACTAGTCTAAAAAAAAAGCGCAACAGCTGATTTACTCCCAGCTGAATATTTCCTATTTCCTATTCCGCCTATATACGCCACAGCTTAACGCGACATTTGGGCAACGATTCCCACACGCAAAACCCGCCTGCCGACGCACTTGGACCAGTTTACCTGGCCAAAAATGCAGAGCCGACGCGGCCAACAACCGCTTTTTGCAACGTTCAAACTGTGATACGTGTCTGTTTGCATGTATGGGTGCTAATATGTGTATGCGCTCGCACCATAGTGTGTGTGTTGAGAATGCACATTTCAAGGCCACATGTCAATGCTAGCTCAATTTTTAATTTTTAAGTTTTTAGCAAATCACAGCCAAAGAAAAGGGAACATAAACAACAGAAGTGTGTATGTCTACCTAATTAGACGACGGGCTTGCGAACTTCGCAATGGTCTAGATGGTAGACACTCAGCTCGGTGTGCAGGAGTTCGCGGTTCAAGTCCCACTGCGATCGCTACTATGAATTTCATTTTTAAATTCCTAATGACATTTATTAATAATTAGAATAACTTTTGATTATTTTTTGGTTTCTTTAAAAAAAGCGAAAAAAAAACAATAACTAACTAAACTTAATTACTCGCACACAATATTAGAAATTTCTTCTCCATGTTCCCCACCTACACCTACCTATTTTAATTATAATCAGTCTTCTAAATAAATTTATCTCTAACTATCTAATCTAACTCAAAAATTAACCCCATGTGCACGGACAGACGTACCTGACTATACCAACTCTGCAGTAGAAAGCTATCTATTGACATTTAAGACTGTAAAATTTCTATTTTCCTTGTACTTTTTGTTTTTCAGATGACCCACACAATTTCTCCATGAGCCATATGCTATTTTTTTTAAGCAAGACGAGCAGAAAATAATTAAGTATGTGTTTTCTATGCTCGCTGCATTTATGGGTTTCACAAACCAGACAACCATTATTTCAAGTTTTTTTAAATTTCTAATATTGTGTGCGAGTAATTAAGTTTAGTTAGTTATTGTTTTTTTCGCTTTTTTTTAAAGAAACCAAAAAATAATCAAAAGTTATTCTAATTATTAATAAATGTCATTAGGAATTTAAAAATGAAATTCATAGTAGCGATCGCAGTGGGACTTGAACCGCGAACTCCTGCACACCGAGCTGAGTGTCTACCATCTAGACCATTGCGAAGTTCGCAAGCCCGTCGTCTAATTAGGTAGACATACACACTTCTGTTGTTTATGTTCCCTTTTCTTTGGCTGTGATTTGCTAAAAACTTAAAAATTAAAAATTGAGCTAGCATTGACATGTGGCCTTGAAATGTGCATTCTCAACACACACACTATGGTGCGAGCGCATACACATATTAGCACCCATACATGCAAACAGAACGGAGCACAAGCGAAGCAGACCGTGCTCATCGTTTGATTGCTTAAAGCAGACTGATGTGTGACTGATTCGCCTGGTGCGAATTCGCTTTTGATGCGAATTAAAACGCTCGGCTTCTGCTTTCGGCCGATGGGGTTGTATGAGTCTGACTACGTTTGCGTTCACGAAATACTCGATTTGTCCAATCTATGTATTGTATGGTTAGTGCTATTATCTAAATTGTTGTTACAAACTTAAAATAAAATACTACAAATTAGAATTAAGTATAGCTTTACGAATACAATTTGATGAGAGATCTGGAGAGATGCAATTGTAATAAAGATTATACATGGAACATAAAACGCGAAATGAATAGTTGTTTGCATAGTTGGTTGTGCATGTAAATTAATGAAATTTAGAGTTGAGTAACTTTATTCAGTGAAGTCAGCGAGAATTGTAAGCGCTTTAACATACAAAATCCTGCTATCTACTTATAATCTAATTGTTCTTAATCTCTAGTATTTCGATATGACTTCGTCTGTGTCGACTCGTTCGTGCTATCGATCGTGTCTTTTACAAACCAAAGCTTTTTTTTCGTACTTAGCATAGACAATTTAAATATTAAAAAGCATATGTATAATGTTAACTCCTCCCTTTTTCAAGCAAAGGTCGTCCCTGACCATTTTTTAAGAGAATATAGTTTGATTTCCATTAATTAACATAATTTTTAGCAATAAGTGATGACTTACAATAAGTATTACAATATTAGAAATGTTCAATTAAATTCGTTTACTTATAATAAAGAAAATTAAAAGTTAACATTCAGTTCAAAAATAATGGTGATAATTTAATTTAAAAAAAGTAGAATGCTTCATTTATAGTAACTTATTTTTAATTTTAGAAATTGTTATTTGATTATAGCCGATAAGGTTCAATATTTATAATCAAAATTAAATGTGTTTATTATTTTATGTTATCTTTATGGACTCGCCTGCCTTTTATAAGAACAGTGGTCCACATGTCCTTTTCAACTTCTTCTTCTTCATAAATTGATGTTAATTTGTTTCCTAATCTTTTATTTCTCTTGACCATTACTTTCCCTCCAACCTCAAATGCTCTATTCTGTCTATTTTTGTTATGTGTCAACAATTGCGAATTTTGTGCTTTTCGATACAAAGTTTTACGTTTTGGTTTAAATTTTCCGCTGCAGAGTGAATAATATCGATTGGCTTTTTGCCTGTTGTGGAATGAATAGATTTATTGTATTCTATTGTAGCCATAAGAATAATATCAATTGTGTCACTTAAATATTTCTGTAATTTAATACATCTTGCAATTTCAATCAAGGTGCTATGAAACCTTTCTACTTGACCATTAGAAATGCTGTGCAGTGGTGGCGCGTTGCCGATTTCAATTTCGAAATGATTTGTTAGTAACGATTTTGTAGTATGAGAGTTCAATGACTTCTCATTGTCGCAATATATTATTTTTGTGTCTCTAAAAATGTTCATCAGTTGTAGTAGTGGTATTTTCACATCTGTTATGGTTCTGGAGTTTATAGGTTGCACTATGGCATATTTTCAAAATTTGTCTAAACATGTCAAAAAGTACCTTGAATCCTTAGAAAAAATGTCAATGTGCAATATTTCTCCTGGAAAGAAAGGAATTGGAGTTTCGGCAATTATGTTTTTACTGGAAGTCTATTGTATTTAGATTTCGAGCAAACTTTGCAGTTCACAACCAACTCTCTCGCCTTTTTCTCCATTTTAGGAAAAAAGTAATCTTTTAGAACTTGCATAACATTTTCTTGTGCTGCACGATTTGCTCTGTTATGCTCAGCAGTTAAGATTTCAGTTTGGTCTTCCAGATTGGTGACATCAGTTACAAACAACTCCGTATGCCTCAGCTTCGTTGAAGGGAAACTTTTAACTAACATGTGCTGAAACTTAGCCAGCGTAGGCAGATTGCAGCATATTGCATTTACTACCTCCGTATTTATTGCATCCTTTAAAGCCGTAAAAAGATATTCTACATCTTTAAATGTAATCTTGTGCCTAATTTTCGACCCAAAAACAACAAAATTTTTATCTTCTTCTTCTAACACTGTTTGGTTCCTAAAGCAGTTCACTGGTTCTTTAACACTTTCTATAACATATAAAAGCGATTCATCACTATGTACCGTTGCATTGCACGAGTCTACGTCTTGTTCGATGGCATTTATGTGCTGCCTTGACAAAGCATCTGCTACAAAGTTTTCTTTACCGGGCTTGTAAAGAACTCGAGCATTGTACTCCTCAATCAGCGCCTTCCACCGTTTTATTTTAGCATTAGGGTTTCTATCAGAAACTGCAAATGTTAACGGCTGATGCTCCGTATAAATATTTAATTGTTTAATATCGTAAAGGTAATTTCTCAAAGTATTCAAAGACCATACAATTGCCAAAAGCTCCCTTTCGTTGGTTGCAAAGTGCTCCTCTTTTTCAGAAAGTGTACGAGATATCATCGTAATGGGTCTGCCAGATTGCGATAGGACGGCCCCTAATGCAACGACGATGCGTCTGTTGTTAGGTCGAAGGGTTTGCTGAAGTCAGGATAGGACAATGTTACTTCTTCCGAAGAAATAAATTCTTTAAGTTTTTGAAATGCTGTCACCTGTTGCTCATTAAAGTTTAACTTAATCTTTTTTGTCTGATTTGCGCTGACTTTCCCCATTTCACCTCTTAAAATTTGTGTTAGTGGCTTAGCAATTTTTGCATAATCCCTTATAAAACATCGATAATAGTTTCTCAACCCCAAAAACGACCTCAAGCTTCTTAGTGTTCTAGGTTGAGGGAAATTTTGCATTGCTTCTATCTTTGCCGGGCAGGTTTTTATACCACTTCTACCAACCATAAAACCTAGATTATCCAATTCACTTTTAAAGAATTTTGATTTTTCAATATTGACTCGCATTATTGCTTCATACAACGACTTCAAAACCCATTCAATATCCCCTAAGTGCTGTTCCACATTTCTAGAAAAAATGATCACATCGTCTATATAGACATGGCAACTTTTGCCGATTTGCTCTCTCAATACATCGTCAATTGTCCTTTGAAATATGCTTGGAGCATTTTTAAGCCCAAAAGGCAGTCTACAGAACTCGTACTTTCCGTTAACTGAGAATGCTGTTTTTTCACGATCTTGCTCTATTAATTCAATCTGGTGGAAGCCGGATTTTAAGTCGAGAGAAGTGAAATATTGTGCTGTACCCTGATTTGACATAATGACGTTAACATTCGGAATAGGATATTTATCGCAGATTATTTTCTCATTGAGTTTTCTAAAATCAATTACTAATCTTTTTTTCCCGACACCGTCATTATCAACTCCCTTTTTATTCACTACCCAAATTGGATTGTTGAACGGTGATCTAGAGGGTCTAATAATTCCATTTTTGAACATATCATGTATTTCATTATTTACAAATTCAACGATGCTCATTGGATACGGATACGATTTTGAATATACCGGCTCATTATTAATTGTGCGAATTGTAGCCACAATATTGGTGTTGAATGGTAGAGCTTTAGTGTTGAATGGTGGTTACTTGGATCGCAAAAACCCCCAGTTCTTTAGTAATTTAAAATCCCTTATATCGGTTGGTATGTCGTCTTTTTGAACTAAAGAATTGACGTCTAGGCAATAAAAAAAAAAAAATTTTTTCTCCACCATAATCGTGCATGATTTTTTCATTTTGCAAATTTATTACAGCGTTTACCTTGTTAAATAAATCGAAACCTATAATACCGTCAAAGGACTGTAAATTGGGAAGAATGTAAAAAATGGTATTTGTTTCAAACAAATTTACCAAACATTTTTTTCAACTTTACTTTTTCCATGAATGGACTTTACAACGAAAGGCTGTGATACTGGTGTAATGCCCCCTAGAAAGGATAAAGGCTTTATGAAATTTTTAGCTGCACCAATGCTAGTAGAAATTTTATGGTCTTTCCTGCTATTGTTCTACTGATCCAAGGCAGCAGGGACCTTGACGTAAAAAATTGATTTCGTCGAACTCTTCTTCAATTTCATCTGCTACCACTTCGTATTCCGTTTCATTAACAGAACGATCAGACTCTACCGCTGTGATGTTATGTAGTCTTTGAATTTCGGGTAAAATATTTCTATCTGAGTTTGGACGTCGCTTAAAGTGCTCGTTTTGCTTGTACTGGCCAGATTCCTGCTTTGGTCTATAAAGGTGGCTCTGGTTATTCCTTTGACCCTTAGCATTAGTATTCGCTAAAGTTGAAAACTTGATATGCGATAATGACGGGTCAATGTCCATGCTCTCGGTTGCTGCAATCTGCTCTTCTTGTTGGTGCTGTTAAATCGCTGCTTTGTAAATGAGTTGTTGTAGCCAGTGTCCCTAGAACTATTTTTCTTCTGTTGCGATATGTTACAATAATTAGATTTTTTTCCATTCCCATTTGCAAAATTTGATGCAAATATATAGCGTGAATGATTTGATTCCACCTCTTGAGCAAGTGCCAACGCAGAAGGCAAATCGGATGGTCTTGAAGAGAACAAAATATCACACAATGGTTTTTGGAGACCAGAAATACAAATTCTTAGTGCATCTTGTCTATATTTTTCATTGAGAGAGGCAACTAAAACTTCATTTTTGTTGTATGACATGATTGTTTTAGTTGTTAGCAGTATTAATTTTTGTTCTATTTCACTATAATACTCCGATATTGTTAGGTCACCTTGTCGTAAAGTCGAAAGTTCCTGCTCTATAAGATAGATAGGTCTTTTGTCAGAGTATGTAAAGTCTAACCTTGAAACGATGGCTTTGAAATTCAGCACCATGTTAAAAGATGCTAAAATGGCATCGGCAGCTCCAACAACCTTATTTCTAATTATTGCTGTGACCTGGTAGTGTTTAGAGCTACCCTGAAAATCTTCATAAACCTCATATGTACCATCGAATTCTGGAATGCTCTTCACAACATCTAAAGATTCTTCACATTTTCGCTCAAGAGGATTAATTTTTACTTTTTCATAATGTTGTGCTTTCGCTTCTACGTTCGTCAGTGTCTCTAGTCTATTTGTGATGTTAGCTATTAAGTCATCAAAAACTCTTTTTTGAGTTGCTAAAGCTGTTGCTATTAGTGCTTGAACTTGTGCTTCATTCATTTTGACAATATTTTCACTAAAACTTAACTTTTCAAAATGTGCACTTAATTCCTACATATAATTGAGTATTTTACAATATTTAATTGCTTTCCTATAAAGAAATATGTTTTAATATTTTTTAGTATGTGCAGACTCAATTTCAATTCTGATTGTTTTTTGCCAACGTTAAAATTGTTTTTCAAATAATTTATTTATTTTCTCGAACCTTTGTCGATTAAACTTGCAAGTTATGGTTTAATCATAGCACATTTGTAATTTCCAATTCACATACAAAGCACATGTGAAAAAAAGTGGTTGTCTTTCTTTTCTTGTTTCTTCTTAGTCGTTTCTTGTGGTTTTTTTGTTGTTATTTAACAAAATAGTGATACGAATTTATCAATTGTAGTTGTTATTTTATTAGATTGTAAATATTTATATTGCAATTAACTAAATTGCAATTAATTCACTGGTGCCCCACGCGCCAATTAATGAATTTTAGAGTTGAGTAACTTTATTCAGTGAAGTCAGCATTAATTGTAAGCGTTTTCACATACAAAATCTTACTAACTACTTATAATCTAATTATTCTTAATCGGTAGTATTTCGATATGACTTCGTCTGTGTCGACTCGTTCGTGCTATCGATCGTGTCTTTTACAAACCAAAGCTTTTGTTTTCGTACTAATCATAGACAATTTAAATATTAACAAGAAAAAAGTTAACTTCGGTTGGACCGAAGTTTATATTATATACCTGTTACACAACATTTGACGTGGATAGACCTTCGGGTGCAGCATTTGTATTAAATTTTATTTCAAAATACTAAACAAATTAAATATATTCTTAAAAATTTAGGAATTCGCGATCCGATTTGGACCAATTTTAAACTAAAGATTTGGCTTAATATACGAAGCATTTGTACCATATTTGAAGCCATTTGCTTTATAAATACATTTTTTTCTTATAAGAACTTGACAAAATGTTATTCTTTTCTATGGGAGCAATATCTAAAAGTGGGCGTGGCACATTGATTTTAACATAGAAACTACACAGGACCTACAAAAGCTTAAGTTTAAAATTTCAGCCCAATATCTTTAAACTGAGGATAAACCGCGCAGCAACACACAGACAGACGGACAGACGGATAGACGGACATGGCTAAATCGATTCGTCTCGTCGAGGTGATCAAGAATATATATACTTTATAGGGTCTTCGATGCCTCCTTTAATGCGTTACAAACTTTCCGACAAACTGAATATACCTGTTTACACTAGTGTAACAGGTATAAAAAGCATATAATGTTAACTTGTATCAAAGTAAAACAATGTATGGTTTCAAGTAGTTCTGCGAGGTACCGAGAAATAAAGCCTGTGTAATAAGTATGGGGAGTAAATTTCACCAGTAATAAGTTTCTGAATAAATAATACAGCTAACATCGATCTTCGTCTAACCAGAGTCGGTAGTTTTATAAGATTAAGTCGATCAATATACGGGGGCAAGTTCATATTTCGATTCCAGCGTAAATTCCGCAATGCAAATAAAATAAATTGTTTTTAAACTGACTCCAAATGCGACTGATGAATGGCATATTGTGGGGTCGAAACACAAGAGGTATACTCAAGGAAGTAAATAAAAGCTTCATTAATCATTAATAAACAGGGTAAACAGTAGCGGACCGTGATGGCTACCTTGAGGTACACCTACTTAAACATTAATTTTAATTGATAATGTGTTAAGAAATAAAACACGTTGAGTACGTGACTGTAAATAAGATGAAATCCATTTTGTTAACGAATGTGAAAAACCAAGATAGCATAGTTTGTTAAGCAAAAGTTGGTGATTTACACTATCAAACGCTTTACTAAAATCAGTATATATTACGTCCATTTGTGAGCCGAAAGAAAATGTTTCATTATTAAGAGAAGTGAGTTCCAACAAATTAGTGGTAACAGATCTACTTTTAAGGAAGCAATGGATTGCACGAAAATTGTAGTTGTTCCGTTATAATTTTTTCTAATAGTCTTGGAATTGCACAAAGTTTGACAATACCTCTATAATTTTTTACATCAGATTTACTGCCTTTTTTGTGTAATAGAATGATAAAGGATTGTTTCCAAATTATTGGTACTCTAAACAATTTTAAAGACAATTGAAATAAATGCAACAAAGGATCGCACAATGATTGAGCGCATAGTTTAAGTATGCAGGAGGGGATATTATCCGGACCAGGAGAGTAGTTTATCTTGAGATACCACAAGTGATTTAAAAGAGTACTTCTTCATTTAGAATGAATTAGTTTTGAATACGAAAGTGGACAGAAAGAAGTTTGCAATAAGGTTAGATTTTTTCAGTTTATTAAAATAGTTTTTATAATCCAATTTGCTAACTATTTGGAACTTTGAACGCGCTAAACAATATTTGGCGTGATCTTGAATACTTCTTGTTTTTTCGTAACGTTTGCAAAGGCTCCACGTATACCAAGGTGGATGTGATGAAACATTTTTTGTGACTTCAGGAACACATTTATCAATGTATTAAGTAATGATGCTATAAAATAAATCACAAGCATGGTCAATATTATTGCACTCAAATAATTCAGACCATTCAGTATTTAAAATACAATCTGACAATTTAGTAAAGTCAGAACTTAAACAAAACAAAAAATATAATAAAAACAAAAAAAAATTAATAAAAAATGATGAGCGAAGCTCCAACTTGTCTGTTACACCAGAGCCGTCAGCTAATTCTTCTTCATCTTTACGTCAAAGTAACATCTCATGGAGTGCTCAATGCATCACGTCGACTACTCCACTGCCTCCCATCGAACCAATAATAGCTTCTACAACAACAATTACAACACAAAGTGCATATACAACATCGACAGCTTCTGCGCCAATAACAACAACAGTATTTTCATCAACTGCGACGATCACGTCATCTTCATTCTCATTGGTCACGCCAATTCAAAAATCACCTCATATCAAAGTACAGTACGTCAACAACAATAACAACCACAACGATGTACCTTCGACTTCTTCAATTGTTTTACCAGAAAACGTTACTTCTCCAAAAACAAACAATGGAAAGCACACACACTCATAAATCAGCCGTTAAAGTTGAAAAGGAACAGAGAAACACATTCTCCAAGTAAGCAAACACAACAAAAGCAAAACAATAACAAAAAAACCAAAGAACAAAACACAAACAACATTACAAAATTATTGGCTCAGCGAACCAAACACAACAAATCGATTCGAACTGTTAGCAGATGACAAGTCTGACGAACAAAACTCTATGCAAACTTCAGCTCAATTATTGCCAAAAGTGAATAAACCACCTCCAATTTATATTCAGGGTGTCGGCCAGATTAAAGTTTTATATGATGCCATTAAAGAAGTGGCTCAAAAAAAACTTTGAATTAAAACCGTTAGCTAACAACGAAGAAAGAGTGCAGGCCACAGATTCTACTTTCTATAAAAATATTATAAATATGTTGAAACAGAAAGAAACCAAATACTATACGTTTAAAGCTAAGGAAGATAGAAACTTCAAAGTCATTTTGCGAAATATCCATCCTTCAGCTGATATTAAAGAAATTAAAGCTGAACTTCAAGAGTTAGGTCACAATGTTAAACATATTTATAATATTCAACAACGAACTACAAAGGTGCCTCTTCCATTATTTTTAATTGAACTTCAAAGCGAAGAAAACAATAAAGATGTATATAAAATTTCACATCTTCTACAGACAAAAATTTCATTCGAGCCATCATATTAAACGCACACTATCCCAATGTGCAAATTGTCAGAAGTATGGGCATTCCAAAAATTATTGCACAAGAGATCCAGACTGTGTCAAATGCGCTGGTTCCCATACAACAATAAACTGCACTCTATCTTACGACAAAGGCCAGACCAAATGCGCCCTATGCAGTGATAACCACACTGCTAACTATAAAGACTGCGAAGTTTATGAAACACTTAAAGTTAAACGTTTCCCTAAGCTTCGTGAAAAAGTATTACCAACTAAAATGTAGATGCGCGGGTCTCTCCCCCTCCAAGTTCTAGTATTAGGGTGACCCCCTCCATAAGTTTTGCTCAAATTGCTTGTAGCAATAAGTCTAGTACACCATATCCTATTAAACAAACCATCCCTTCCCAACTTATTCAACCCGCAACACAACCCACTCTTCCATCTTTAAATTACTTACCACCTAACATTGATTCCACAAACAACTCCTTACCATCCAACCCAAATTCAACTGAACTTAATGACATGCAAGAGTTAAGACTTATGATGAAGCAATTGATTCAACAAATGTCAGCTATACTCAATATAGTGACACTTTTAGTATCCAAGACAAATTCGTAGATATGTGCTCAGATACACTACGAATTATATTCTGGAATGCTAACGGGCTGAGGCAACATATTCTAGAACTAAAGCACTGCCTTTATGAAAATAATATTGATCTGGCACTTATTTCAGAAACACATTTTACATCTAAACATTTCCTGAAGATAACAGGGTATACTTTATATAATACAAATCACCCAGATGGCACAAGGCATGGGAGTTCAGCTATTATAATTAAAAATAAAATTAAATACTATGAAGTTGAACATTTTAGCCAAGATTATATTCAAGCGACTATTATTCATGTGCAAGATAGAAATGGGCCCCTAACAATTTCAGCATTGTACAGTCCGCCTCGACACAAGGTCTCATCAGCTCAATATAACACATACGAGGTGTGCTCCAAAAGTATCGCATATTTTGTGCTTTTTTTATATTCACCTATGCCAACGTTTTTTTTCAATCCTCGAAACATGCCAAATAGTCCCTTTCCGGTATAGCCATCAGCGCCTTCTTCTTTTTAGCTGGAATCTCCTCAATCGACTCAAAACGCGTTCCCCGGAGTGGTCTCTTGAGTTTTGGGAATAGCCAGAAGTCTCACGGTGCCAAATCAAGCGAATACTGTGGTTGCGGAACGATATTGGTTGGATTTTTGGCAAAAAGTCACGAAAAATCAGTACAGTTTTTAAAAAAAAATCATCATTTTTGGTACCAACCGGTACTTGACACGTTTGAGGCCCAAAACATCCTTCAAAATAGTATTAATTGATCCTTTCGATGCGCCAATTTCATCAGCAATGTCTCTCATAGTTAATCGACGGTGTGCAAGCACTAATTCTTTTACTTTTTTGGATGTGAGCATCGTCCGTTGAGGTCGTTGGTTGATCAGCCTTTATTCAACAATTTATACCAATCAAATGTTGTTGATTTTGGTAGAGCTTGGTCCCAATAAGCCTTCTTCAACATTTTTATTCCATTTATTCCATTTAGAAAAAAAAAATTGATACAGGTTCTTTGATCCATTTTTTTGAATAGGTAAAAATCGAAGACGATCCAGAACTCGGCCATTTTGAACATTAAAAATGGCCGAGCTTGTCGGCATAAGTGAGAGACATGAGTACCAACATAACGCCACAAAAAAATCGAAATTCGAATATGCGTAACCCGCGAAAATTCAAAATTCGCGATAATGTTTGAACACACCTCGTACTTTAAATCTTTAGGGCCAAGATTTATTGCTGCTGGTGACATTAATGCAAAACACGTATCATGGGGTTCAAGGCTTACCAACAGAAAAGGTTAAATTTTCCTGGAAACAATTCATACCAATAATGCGTGGGTCTATTGGCCTACCTACTGGCCAACAGACCCGCGCAAAGTGCCAGATCTTACTGATTTCTGTGTTATTAAAAATGTAAATATTAATAACTTTTCGATATAGTCGCGCTTTGAGTTATCTTTAGATCACTCACCAGTTCAACTTGATTACATCGAAACGCTTGCCACAAACAGAGCCTCTATAACCCAAAAACAGATTGGCAAGCGTACAAAGAACTCCCTAATATATACTTACGTTTGGACATTGCACTAAAATCTCCAAACGACTTAGAGAGGTCCGTATTTGATTTTAATGATGCCGTAGCTGAAGAGGTACTAAACTCTACCTCGCCTTAAGTTCAAAAGGATACTAAAAAGTTGCTTACACCTGCTTCAATTCGAAATCAAATAGAGAATTAACGAAGACGTAGGAAAATTTGGAAAACTGCTAAATGTGCCGAAGATAAAAAGAGACCTTATCCGGCAATGAGGCATCTAAAAGTAAATCTTAATCAGAAAAAAGAAATATAAAAATATTTGACTAATTTAAGCCCAACCAGAGACACAATTTTCTCCCTATGGAAAGCAACTAAAAAACTCAGAAAATCGACCCTACTAGATGATTCTTCTAGCAACTCACAAAATGTCAAATTCGAGATGTAACTACTAAGGAAGTTAAAAATATTATCGACATTATCAAGGCAAACAAGTCACCTGGCTATGACATGATAACTGGAAAATTCCTTAAAGAACTTCCTAAAAAGGTTATCTTTACAACCAAAAGAGTCTAAAACATCAATTTAATACAACGGCAGCAGACAAAAATACTTCGAAAAATAGTAGCAGTTACTACATCAGAATCCTATCACATGCAAACGAGATGAGTAACTTACCCATACCCTGAGCCTAACTACAAGACGACGTGTGAAAAGGATCAGACTTTCCGCACTATTGACAAAAACCGATCTATTAAGAAAAGTTTTATTTACGATAATTATTCAAGTGATTCTCAATCTTTAATTATACACGATAACTATTCACAACTTTTTCTAAAAGGATCTGGCCAGCTGACTTGCAGTACTATCAACAAACGTGATAACGATAACTTCTTCATAGATTTTATTGTTTTTACTTATAATTTAAGAATTTGTTCTCTTAAATCATTATTATTCTTTATCGATATTATAAAATGTACAAAATGTTGTTGTAGACAGATGCATAAATTTATTCATAGGAAAAAAAAATTAAGCCTCAATGAGTTCCAACAAAAAGTTAGACTAATTCAAATAAAAACAAATTATACCAATAATGCCAAATATATTTCAACAGGCGAGCCTACCTACTGGCAAACAGACCCGCGCAAAGTGCCAGATCTTATTGATTTCTGTGTTATTAAAAATGTAAATATTAATAACTTTTCGATAAAGTCGCGCTTTGAGTTTTCTTCAGATCACTCACAAGATCAACTCGATTACATCGAAACGCTTGCCACAAACAAGCCGACGCCCAGCCTCTATAACCCAAAAACAGATTGGCAAGCGTACAAAGAACTCCTTAATATATACTTACGTTTGGACATTGCACTATAATCTAAAAATGACATAGAGAGCTCCGTTATTTATTTTAATGATGAAGTAGCTGAAGCGGCAATTAACTCTACTTCGCGTACAAAGAACTCCTTAATATATACTTACGTTTGGACATTGCACTAAAATCTAAAAATGACATAGAGAGCTCCGTAATTTATTTTAATGATGAAGTAGCTGAAGCGGCAATTAACTCTACTTCGCACTTAATTCAAAGGGATACTAAAAACTTATTTACACCTGCTTCAATTCGAAATCAAATAGAGAATAAAAGAAGACTTAGGAAAATCTGGCAAACTACAAGATGTCCCGAAGATAATAAGAGACTTAATCGGGCAATAAGGGATCTAAAATTAAAGCTCAATCAGAATAAAAATAAAAATATAGAAAATTATCTGACTAATTTAAGCCCAATCACAGACACAAACTTTTCCCTATGGAAAGCCACTAAAAAACTCAGAAAATCGACAACCTTTACCGCACCATTAAGGAAACCAGATGGTACTTGGGCTAAAACAGAACGCGATAAATCGACAATACTAGCTGACTTTTATGAAAATGCGTTTACAAATGACACAAACCTGTTACAATAATTCAGAAACCTCTAGCAACTCACAAAATATCAAAATTAGATATGTAAGTACTAAGGAAATTAAAAATATGATCGACAATATCAAGGCTAACAAGTCACCTGGCTATGACATGATAACTGGAAAGTTGCTTAAAAAACTTCCTATAAATGCTGTTTATTATCTGCGGAATAATTAGATACAAATATTTTCCCAAGACGTGGAAGGTAGCAGAGGTCATAGCTATTCCAAAACCTGGTAAAGATGCCACAAATGCAGCGTCTTACCGTCCGATAAGCCTTCTTCCAATACTATCAAAAGTTTTTAAAAAATTATTCCTTAACAGACTTCAACCCATCCTTGATAATAGTTACATCATACCTGACCATCAGTTTGGGTTTCGGAAACATCACCCAACTATTGAACAAATTCATAGAGTAGTTAATAAAATTTCTAGAGATCTTGAAGATAAAAAGTATCGGAGTAATTCTTGATGTTGAAAAAGCTTTCGACAAGGTATGGCACATTGGTCTATTGTATAACTTAAAAAAACTACTTCCACCAGATTTTTACCACATGCTTAAAAGTTACATATCTGATCGACACTTCTATATAAAAGTTAAAGACGCTTACTCTACAATAAGGCCAATTAAAGCAGGTATACCTCAAGGTAGCGTTCTTGGACCACTCTTATCGCCCTTTTACACAAGACTTACCTATCCCAATAGAACCCTCTTCTATGATAGCAACTATTGCAGATGAAACAATTCTTCTTTATTCACATAAAGACTTAGCTGTAGTCTCTAATAAGCTTCAAAACATTCTTGATAACACCAAAAGAGCTTTCGTGCCCATTCCTTTAAAAATAAATAATGTAGACATACCCATTGACAAATCGGCCAAATACTTGGGAATCCATTTAGACAATAAACTGACTTGGAAGTTACACATAGAAAAAAAGCGAAATCATATGAAAGAGAAATGTCGTCAACTGAGCTGCCTTATGAACAAAAAATCGAAGCTCTCTATGAGCAATAAACTTCTATTGTACAAAAGCATCATAAAACCAATTTGGACTTACGGCCAGCAAGTTTGGGGTTCATCAAAAACATCAAACATCAATATAATACAACGGCAGCAGTCAAAAATACTTCGACAAATTACAAGAGCGGAATGGTATATTTCTAACGCAGATATACACAGAGATCTCAAAATACACACCGTTAAAGAAGAAATAGTAGCAGTTAGTAGAAGTAACCACACCAGAATCCTGTCACATTCAAACAACGAGATAAGTAACTTACCCATACTTGAGTTAACCACTAGACGACGTCTAAAAAGAATCCGACCAGCTGACTTACCGAACTATCAATAAACGGAAATTTATTTAATTAAGAAATTGTTATTCACTATAACTTCTTCATAGATCTATTTTTTGTTTTTAATTATAATTTAAAGAAATTGTTCTTTTGAATTAATTTTATTCCTTTATCGATGTTATAAAATGTACTAAATATTGTTGTAGACAGATTTATAAAATTAATCATAGAAAAATAAAAAAATTGCCACATGTGGATTTAACCTAAACACAGATTGGTTTACAAATCTAACGAAAATAACCATTCCGAGAGATATAGCTTGGCTTCTATCGTTAGGACCAAAATTTTCTTTGCCAGTGACAAAAGAAACACTATCACCCATACACATAATATGTGACTTAGAAGATGGCATACAAAGCATAGAAGACGAAAAAGCACGAGAACTGGCCAGATGCAACCTAGCAGCCAAAATTAACAATATAAAACGAAATTTTTCCAACAACACCAAAGAAAAATTCATTTTAAAAACCGCAGAGGATACGCAACTTCTACTCAACAAGTTTAAAATGACATCATTGTAACACAAGCTGACAAAGGCAATAAAACTGTAATACTAGAACGTAGGGAGTACACAGAAAAAATGCAACAATTACTAAATGACAGAAACACCTATAAAACAATGCGGAAAGATCCAACACAACAACTAATCAAGAAAAACAATGAAATAATAAATACCTTGTACAAACAAAACTATATTGACAAAAAAGAAAAATGCACTTTGTACTGCTCAGCCGCCAACACCCCCAGACTGTATGGAGTTCCAAAAATACACAAAGAGGGCACTCCACTAAGACCCATCGCGTCTTCAACAAAAGTACCATGCTATCAGCTATCAAAACACATAGGAAAAATCTTAAAGAACATCATATCCGTGCAATACAATGTAAAGAATGCAATAGACCTTAAACAAAGAATGCAAAATATGGAAATAAAAGATGACGAAATAATGGTATCATTCGATGTGATATCATTGTTCACTAATATACCAGTACAACTAGCAATAAGGACTATTATGGAAAAATGGGACGAAATAGAACCACACACAAAAATTCCAAAAAACAAATTCAAAAACATTCTTGACTTCTGCCTAACAGATAACAACTATTTCACATATGATGGTACAACATTCAACCAAATATACGGTATGCCTATGGGGAACCCACTATCGCCGACAATAGCTGACATAATTTTAGACAAAATCATAAATGACACGATCAACGATCTAAAACAATGTGCAATAAAAATCAAACACATATCAAAATACGTGGACGATTTATTGGCTATTGTCAAGAAAAGGGACCTAGACACAATACTAAATACACTTAACAAACAACACAAACGAATACAATTCACAGTAGAGGTTGAAAACAACAACAAAATAGCCTATCTGGACACCGAACTCCATAGAACCGAACAAAAAATAAGGTTCAACTGGTACACCAAAGCAACATCATCAGGACGGATCATAAATTTCCACTCAAACCATCCTAAACAACAAAAAATCAACACAGCAGCGGGAATCATACACAAGGTTTACAGCATCATCGACGAGGAGTTTAAACCCACAAACTACATAAAATTAAAAACAATTTTACAGAAGAACGGATATCCAAACCGCCTAATAGACGAACTAATAACAAAAACAACAACAAAATAAAAACAAACAAAAACACAGAGCAAAACAAAACAGAAAACAAACAGGAGAAAAGATATGTAGGAGTAGCATATGTTCCAAAATTAACGGACCAAAGAACGCTCACTAACATTATAAAACAAGATCACATCACATATGCACACAAACCACATAGCAGCATACGAAAATACTTCACAAACACTAAGGACAAAATTGACAAAGAGAAGAAAAACAACGTTGTATATGAAATTGGTTGCAATGGCAAAGAGGGGGAAGCGTGCAATAAGATTTACATTGGCACGACAAAGAGAGCACTCGGCAACAGAATAACAGAACACAAAACGGACGCCAAAAATAAAAAAACAACAACAGCACTATGCCAACACCTGACTGAGAGCGGCCACAGCGCAGATTTTGACAACTTTAAAATACTGGACATAGAAAACAAAGAGAGAAAGAGACTGACACTAGAAACGCTAAGAATACAACAAAAAAACAACATAACGATGAACCACAAGGAAGACACAGAAAACATACACCAAACATACGCGGCAGCAATCAGCTGCAAAAATGCAAAAATTAGAAAAAACAAAATTAAAAATTAAAATGTAAATAGATTAAGCTAGTGATAAGGTAATTATTGTATTGTGTTTTTTATTATTTTTATGTGATCGTAACATATGGTTTTTGTTTGTTTTTTCATGTTTATTTTATACATACAAAAACACACAGACTCCCTGAGGATGGATTTAAATAATCCGAAACGCGTAGGAGGAAACATTAATTGACAAATAAAACATAAACAATTTTTATACACGTAAATATAAATTATTGGTTTCATTAGTCAAATTAGATGAAGAAAAAACGACCAAAAAAGCCCAAACACACATAACAAAAAAAAAAAAAAAAAAAAAAAAAAAAAATTCTGGTAAAACAATTGAAGAAGTCGATGGCTCATTGTTGTTAACGTACTATACATCAATATGACTAATGAGGATTTAGATGACGTGATCGAGACAGTTGATGAGAATACTGGTATTGCTCTTGGCGCTGAAGCTATCGATGTTCTATATCCACTTTGTGTTGTAATTGTTGTTGTAGATGCTTTATTGGCGCGAAGGGAGGCAGTGGAGTATTCAGCGAGTATACTGAGCACTCCGGCGTGAAGGAGAACAAGAATTAGCTGACAGCTCTTTTGTAGCAACATACAAGTTGCAGTTTAATGTATTGTTTTTGTTGTTGCATGGTGACACAAACGAAAAATATGCACTTTTAAAAGCCACTGATTTTTTTGGTATTGTAGATGAGCTTCGCACTAGTGTAAACAGGTATATTCAGTTTGTCGGAAAATTTGTAACGCATTAAAGGAGACATCGTAGACCCTATAAAGTATATATATTCTTGATCAGCTCGATGAGACGAATCGATTTAGCCATGTCCGTCTGTCTGTCCGTCTATCCGTCTGTCTGTGTGTTGCTGCGCGGTTTATTCGCTCAGTTTTAAAGATATTGGGCTGAAATTTTAAACTTAAGCTTTTCTAGGTCCTGTGTAGTTTCTATGTTAAAATCAATGTGCCACGCCCACTTTTAGATATTGCTCCCATAGAAAAGAATAACATTTTGTCAAGTTCTTATAAGAAAAAAATGTATTTATAAAGCAAATGGCTTCAAATATGGTACAAATGTTTCGTATATTAAGCCAAATCTTCAGTTTAAAATTGGTCCAAATCGGATCGCGAATTCCTAAATTTTTAAGAATATATTTAATTTGTTTAGTATTTTGAAATAAAATTTAATACAAATGCTGCACACGAAGGTCTATCCACGTCAAATGTTGTGTAACAGGTATATAGTATAAACTTCGGTCCAACCGAAGTTAACTTTTTCTTGTTATTAATTGTTTTTGTTTTTATTTATGTTTTTTGTTTGTTTTATCTTTTCAGTAATAGTTAATATTTTTAATTCAACAATTTTACTTTTAAGTATTTAATTTTTATAAATAAATTTACCGAGTATATCATCGAATGCACGGAACGATTTAAATGACACGTCTATGTCGTATGACAGTTAATACAACTTCTGAATGAAAATGTTTGCCTTTGTTATCGCAGGGCCAACTAGTAAAAGCGGATCGTAGAAGTGAGCGATAGTTGATAAGATTGTGCGTTTGGAGACTCTTTTTGGTTGCGGGTGTGAACGAAAACTGTCAGTAGACGATCCCAAACAAGTCCTAGGGTATTAGTTATATTGCTGTCATCATTGAATTTCAGCAATGATTCTCTGTCTTCAGGAGCGACTTTAAGTAAAACTGATGAGTTATAGGAACACCATTTTCTAAGCGTAAAATGCCCTATAACGAGAAGCCGTAAAGTCTGATGAATTACAATCTGCAGTTACAGCGATTGGGAACGAACGAAATCGATTTAAGATGTAAAATAATTTTCTCTGTATAGTTGGACCCGCCATCAGCTGCTCATTTAAAGACTAACCGGATGAAGAAGAAGCTGATCCATCATATAATACACTAAGCTTAATAGTTGTGCTGTCGTATTTTGTAACGCAATGGTAGGGCAGAAAGAATTTACAACGATTTTTATCCATAACGTCTACAGGCGACAGTGATCTAACTCGAGGTACTCTTTGCTAAATGCAGAGTACTGATTATGTAATTCTGGCTGACACTACATTTTCGCTCTAAATTAAAAATCGAAGAAGTGCTGATTGATATGGGTAGATGAACTGAAAATTCACCAGCCGGTAGACTAGAATAATGAGTCTTGAAATGTGCTTCACACTCAACTTTCTCTTTAGATGCTTTTGAAATGGGCTCATTTCTATTTTCGACTTCCACTTTCTGAACCACTAACTTAACATTGCATGTCTTGTACAGCGAGAGAAGTTGATTTCCAGAACTGTTGTCCTCAACCAGGCACAATCCAAAAAGGTCGAATTTTTTTATAACAATGGAAGTTCAGAACCTACTCGAATCTGACCCACGCACACCAAATCAAAAAATATTCCAGCACCAATGAGCAGATCAATACTCAGCGATTTAAAAAACTGTTTATATACCAATTGAATATTTGAAGATATAATCTTAGCTGCAATTGATTGGCGAAACGAGTCATTACGAAATGTAGTTGAGAACCCGAATCCAATAAAGCCCTACAGGGTATTGAGGACCCACAGCGATTTTTGACAAAAACAATTGCAACGGCTAAAATTACAACGTAGCACAGTGGCCGATTTCCCAAAAAACCTGGTCAAAAGTAAAAAAAAATATAAATTTACACTAAATACTACTAATACTGTTGATAGATGTCCACTGCGTATGGTTATGAAAGAAAACAATATGGTTTTTATCAGCAATTAGTTAAACGCACGGTTTGCAACCACGAATTTAAGCCCTTTGTTAAATTTCTTATAATGTCCAAAAAAATAAAAGTTTTTAAATAATTATTTTTGGTAATTGTAATGAAAGGTGTTTGAAACGTATTCATTGTGTTAATTTTCGCCAATGAAGTGTGCGTTATTTAAAAATTTATTTCAAATATATCCGTTCATGACGATTTTTCTCGTATTCAATTATCACAGTAAATAGTGAAAATAGTTGTGAGCTTGGTCGAGATGGGCTGTCTACCTTATTATTTTAAAAACCCTAAAGTATTTTTACCAATTTCAATCAAAGTTAGCTGCCACCAGCCGCCACTGTAGTTTTTATTAGATGTTTTGTATTGCTGTGCGCGGCTGGTCAGACCCGTTTTTTGCTCAGCCTGCCTCTATCTTAGTCGATTTCAATGTCATTGTTTAGTTTTAATGGTATATGTTTGTAAATAAATAATTGTCATCATAAGCATCCATAAATTACCGCATTATTAGCTTTTTTCACATTCAAATAAGAAACAAAAAACCGCCGATACTATGAAACAGCAAAAACCAAGGCTGCAAACAAAAAAAATTGCAACCCTGCTTTCATACTTTTTTTGTTGTAAGTAACTACGCAGTGAACCAAAAGCTCGTAAAAGATATCGCATACGATACTTACGCGAAAGAAACTATCGAAAAACACACGCAAACGATTCGAAAACGATTCACCCGTCGCACAATGGTCCGAAATCACGAAAACGCGCGCATGAAGGCAAAATCCGATTATTTTCGAATATGTATTTTAACATTTGAGACATGTATGTGATACTTTACAGGTACCAAAACTGAATATTGTTTCAATGATTTGTCTCCAGCATCGAAGAAATAAATTATGTTTGTACAGTATAATGTTGTTACTGTATTTAAATGTTAAAAAAGAGAAAATTGCACAATACTTCAATAACGTGTCATTTTAATGTTTTTTAACTTATTGTAACATGTTACTAATGGATTTTAATTGTCAAGGTCTGCATTTTAACAAAATAAACTCCATATTGTATTGCTTATTTTGGTATACGCATTGTAAAACTGGAACACTTGGCGGTTTTTTCCTTTTTTGAATGTTTTTTTCAATTCTTAATGGAATGCATCTTTTTTGCACAGCTTTGCACACTAAATCTATGATTTGGGAATACAGAGAAACTTATGGAGAGTACATTGACGCATGTTTGATCTGCAGATACTTGCGTATTCATTTAAAAGTGGAATTTAGTCCAATTGCACTAAATCAAGAAAGATCACGAAAGCAGCTAAATAAACATTACAGTCACTTCAAACATTTTATTATAAATTTTTTTGTGTAAAATTAATAAAATTAACTTAATTGATGAAATTAATTAATTTATAAAGATGTTTCGAGGAATTTCTATCGTTGTAGAGTGAAATTGATCCTCGACCTCTACGCGATAAGTTTAATACAAGTCGAAGACAAGTTTACAATTAAGATTCATTTTATAAAAAGAATTCTATTCTAGAATGGATTTTAGCGAAGCTGGTAAGTTTTTTCTAATGTAGATTGTAATTGAGAATGGATCCAAAAGTATTGTTTGGGAAAATCGTGCTCCGAATTCCACAAGACTTTGCAGGCCTGTGCGATTAAAATACGATAAGGAGACTAACGAAGCGGTTGAGAAAGAATATAACATATGTTAAGATGATGCAAGAAGAGATCTTAAACTTAAAAAAGTTAAGCACAATTATTGAAAATGGCAATTTAAACATAAAGCACAAGTTAGTTTTAACAATGGTCGACACAAAAGTTGTAAATACTTTAGAAGGCAATAAAGCTACAACTAAATGTTTTCTCAGTGGTAGATCAGGAATGGCACTCAATGTATTAGAGACAAATTCACGTGCAATAACTACAGAAGATGATTTGAAATACGGAGTTTCGCCTCTCCATGCAAGAATAAAATTCATGGAATTTTTCTTAATCTTGCCTACTGATTAGTTCTTCCTCTGAACAGGCGAAAGAAAAGAACTAAATGAAATGAAACTGAGAAAAACCTTATGAATGAGAAAAAATCTTCCATACAAACTGCTTTTAAGAAAGAAACAGGACTGCTTTTTGATACTCCAAAGCATGGGTTTGGATCAAGCAATGACGGAAATTCTTCTCGTCGATTCTTTTGGTGAAATTTAATAATGAATGAGAAAAAATCTTCCATACAAACTGCTTTTAAGAAAGAAACAGGACTGCTTTTTGATACTCCAAAGCATGGGTTTGGATCAAGCAATGACGGAAATTCTTCTCGTCGATTCTTTGGTGAAATTTACTTCTAAAATTAAAGAAGTAAATCAAGATTTAATTAATCGATTTGCAAATATTCTTATCGCTATTAATAGTAGTAAAAAAATTGATGCTTAAAATTTGGCAAATATGCTCTATCAGCTGCTAAGGACTTAAACGCAATGTACGGCTGGTTCAACTTCTGGCCAACAGTATATAAAATATTACATCATGGAGAGGCAATAATGAAGAACCCTATCCTTCCAGTTGGTGTGTTTTCCGAAGAACCACTAGAAGGAAGGCATAAAGATTTTAAATCCTTCCGTACAAATTACGCAAGAAAAACTCAAGGATTGACAATATGACTGATATGACATTCGTAGTAAGTCAATACGTCAGCAATACATCACCTTAGTAAAAGGAACTTCCAGCCGAGATCGCTGATATGTTTTAGAATGAAGACCAAGAAGATTCTGACAATTCTGAAATAGAGTAATATCAAAAGAACTTTAATATCAAAAACTCCAAAAAAATCGAAGTTTGTTATTTCAAAATTTAAAAGGAACAAAAGTGTAAACAATGAGGATGTAAAAATTGAAAAATATATTTTACTTTTTAAATAAGTTTTAATATACCCATGTTGTCAAAAGACAACACTAATTTGTTTAAACAAATTATAATACAGATTTTTATTAACTGCAACTCATTTCTGGTTTTTTAGCATAAAACTAAGTAATTTAAAAAAATTTTCAACTTTTTTCTTTTGTGCAAAATATGTTGATATAAACAATAAATATTGTTAAAACAAAAAAAATAAATATAGCACTCGCCAACAAAAAAATTGTTAATAATTTAATCCTTATTCATAAAAAACAAAAAACAAAAAAATCGATTAAGAATTGAGGACTGTAAAACGTTTTAATGCTCATGCGCGCGTTTTCGCGATTTCGCTCAGTTTGTGGCAGTGAAAGTTTCGTTTTCGAACTATCGCGCACGATTCGTTTTCGAGACTTTTACGATATCGTTTGCAAGCCTTTTACGACACAAAAAAATGTAAAAAACAAAAATATACTTTTGACTATGAATTTCATTCATTTTTTTTTTTTTGGCGGCAAGCAACCATCCTAGGGGCTGTTCTCTCTCTCTTTTCAATTATTATTATTATTTTATATTTGTTTTATAATTTTTTGTTAGAACCATTAGTTATTATTTATTTCAATTATAGTCAAGATTTTATTATTTTTGTAATATTTTTGTTCCATATAATTTCTAACTACATTTTATTTTATTAATAAACTTATTAAAATTTCAACTTACTGCCTCGCCCGGGGTTCGAACTCGAAGCCTTCTCTGACTTTGAAGCATTTGGGGTCGCGCAACCTCTTAACTCACAACGCCAAGCCTTATGTTTAGTAGAGTCTGTTGAAGTTTTTAATATGTAAGTTCATTCATTGTACATGTGCTGTTATACAGAAAATAAGCGAGAGAGACATATGCTACAAGAATACTCTTTTTCTCTTTTCATTGAATTTTAATTTTGAATTTTATTACTATCGCTCAACGCTCGCTTCATGTATTATATTCGAGCTCGAGTGCGATTGTTTTGCGATATTCTCGCTTGACTCTCGCTTCATATATCATTTTCGAGCTCGAGTGCGATAGTTTTGCGATACTCTCGCTAGATGCTCGTCTTTTGGTTCAGTGGGTAAATAGGGTGTTGGCAGTTCGATGGTGACAAACACTACTTTAAAGTAAAACATTTGTTATTTTTTTTTTTTGATACAAAAAAAAAAAAAAACACAATAGCACAAGTAAATACCACATAGCAAAAAGCATGGTACAATAAAACAAGGTATCGCCAGTGCTCGTTTCTCTGCCAGCGTTTGGTTCTTTATTTGTTTTCAGTGTGAATTCGAACGTCGTATCGATAGGTCGTTTATGTTCGGCTACCGACGGCAAAACAAATTTTTCGTTTTTTTTCATCGTGTGTAACAACAAAATTTTCTCAAAACCAACAACAAAACTACAGGCATTTATATCTTCTGCTCTCTCTCATCTATTCCTTTTTTTTGAAATGATAAAAAATAATATAAAATAAAATTTAAAAAAAAAATTTTTTTTTCCTTGAATAAGCCTTGCCCCGAACTTTATTTAATAAAATTCAGAATCATTTTTAGATGTTTTTCAAAAAGATTACGGCCATTTTGGATACGCAATTTTTAAATTTCAAAAAGTAGTACTCAAGGTTTTAGTCAAAATCCTTTAATTTTTTTTTCGATAAAAAGATGACGGCCATTTTAGATACGCTATTTTGAGTTTTTAAAAAGTAATGTGATATATGAAATCACCCCCAAAAACATAATTACCTAAGATTTAGTCAAAATTGTTTCGTTATTAAACTTTTGGCCAGGTTTTTCGAAAAATCGGACACTGTTATTAAACTGGTAATGGCCCTGAAAATTCCCATGTATTTTTTATGGGAAAATAACAATTTTCGAAGATTTGATGTAGAAAACTGAAAAATAAGTTGTTTTACCTGGATAACGATGTTTCTCTTCATTAATGGCCATAGAATAAAACCCAATCATTCATTTTTCAATTTTTAAATATTAACTATTGGGTGCACAACTAAATAATTTCGTATTTTTTTGTTAAAAAAACCATTTATTTAAGTATGAAAGTGAAAAAAATATTTTATTCAAAATGTCCATCGGAAGCGGTAACTTTTTCCCATCTTTCAGGCAATTTATGGATTCCATCCCAAAAAAACTTCTCATCTTTTGCGCCGAGAAAATCATCAAGCCATTTTTTTAATACCTTCAACATTCGTGAACCGTATTCCAGAAAGGTGATTCTGCATCGACCGAAACAAGTGGTAATCAGAAGGAGCTATGTCTGGGCTATAAGGCGGGTGAGGTAGAATTTCCCATCCAGCATTTTCCAAATAATTTTTGACCGGTACTGCAATATGTGGCCGAGCATTGTCATGATGGAAAATCAATTTTTCGTGTCTGGTCGCCCATTCTGGCCGTTTTACGGCTATTGCTTTGCTTCAATCGTATCAATTGTTGCCTGTATAGCTCTCCCGTGATTGTCTGGCCCGATTTTAACAGCTCATAGTACATCACACCCTTCTGATCCCACCAAATACAGAGCATTACCTTCAAACCATGAATATTCGGCTTTGGTGTCGATTTGGCTGGTTGGCCTGGCTTCACATATGATCTTTTAGGCTTAGGTTTGTCGTAATGAATCCACTTTTCATCGCCAGTGACAATACGATGCAAAAACGATTTCTTTTTGTGGCGATTAAGCAGCAAAAGAAAACCTCCCCGCAAATGCTGTTTTGTTGGAACGTAACTTGACATTTTGACTGTAATAAAAAAAATTTGTGTGTTTACTAATATTCACTGTGACATATCAAATGTTCTTTATTTTTTGGCGCGCTTTAACATAGAATAGCTGTCACTGTCAAAATATTGGCTACATAAATAGATATGAGGTTAGTAACAAATACGAAATTATTTAGTTGTACACCCAATATTTTACAGAATTTTAAAAAAGATCCTAAAAACGTAAGAAGAAAACGAAGAATATAACTTTTATTACTTTTGATAGTAAATGTCAAAAAATAAATGTTTTAAAAATTAAATAATAAATGATTGGATATTTTTCCATGACCGTTTTAAAAAGAAACACCGTTATCCGGGTAAAAAATATTCATTTTCCGTAGGAAGAAAAGTTGGACAGTCCCAGTGTTGTTTCAGGACGAAGAAGTCGTCCATTGACTCTATATTCACTCTACTCCAAATCCTGAAGAAGACCAAAGAAAAACAAATCGACACACACCACCTATTTGTCGACTTCAAAGCCGCTTTCGGCATGCCAATAAGATCAAAGTTCTTTAAAGCACTGACTGAGCTTCGTATCTCTGCAAAAATTGTCCGCCTTTGTATGATGACGCTGACAAACACCAAACGCGTTGTCAAAGTCGGTAAATATCTCTCCGACCCCTTTGACACCAAGAGAGGCTTCAGACAGTGCGATGCGTTGCGTGCGACTTGTTCAACCTCCCGATGGAATACATACTGAAACAATGCACAAACGTTGATCTGACGGGTAACTTTGCTGTTCGCACATGCCGACGACATAGACATAATCGGCATATATATATCTATATATAAATATATATAAATATATATATATATATATATATATATATATATATATATATATATATATATATATAAATATTTGTATATATATATATAATACAAAAGAAAAAAAGTAAAAGCATGATGTGTTTAAAATAGACTTTATCTTTTGTAAAACCGAAGCTCAAATACCCGCCACATCTTGGATTAGTTTATTTATGATCATCATCATTAGGTAAAATTTAGACAAGGGATGTCTTGGAGTCGATAGTCCGATACAACCAAAGTTTAGTCACAACAATGGGGTAAAATTTTAACAGAATAATAAAATTTTCTTGACAAACATATGAAAATGGATTGTAACTTTGTTTGGGGGCTATATGTTATGGTCCGCTGATCCTTATAAAATCAGTATAGAATAGAAAGGATGATATTAGAAGGCTTTTTTCCAATTTGAAGTAAATACATTCCTAAGGGCGAAGTCATACAGTGCAAGATTTTCAAGCAATATTACATTGCTTGTGATTCGAGAAACTGTCAAAATTTACTTGAAATATTTAAAAACATTTTGTACAGACTACTTTTGATATCAGAGTAAGAAAGTAAGACAGTGTTCACACAATGTTGCGCAACATTCTTTGAAATATTGCATGAAAAAATGTGGCACTATCTTACTTTCTTACTCTGATATCAAAAGTAGTCTGTACAAAATGCTTTTAAATATTTCATGTAAATTTTGATATTGCACGAAACACAAGCAATGTTGTATCTCATAAAAAACTTGCAAATTGTGACTGGGTCATAAATAATTACTACTTTCATACAAAAATTACAAACTGGGAAGAAATTTCCTATGTGTTCTACACCTTAAAATGGGAAGGAATTATTTTTACCTTATTTGGAGTAAATATAATATATATAAGTGGCACTACAGCCGATTATCGGCCTTTGCATCACATAAGATTCGGCACCAGCGGTTGTAATCCAGTGCCTCAATATACCATATTGGGATACCGATCCTGCGGATGTCATCTAGGACCTGGTCCTCCCAACGCAGCGGCGGACGTCCTCTCTGCCGCGCCTTTCCGATTTGATTCACGTTTTGCTTCCAAACTTTTCTTGCTGGAGCTTCTGTGTCCATCCGACACAGGTGACCAGCCCAGGACAGCCTTTTGTATTGGATGTTCCTGAATATATCGATGTCAGCATATACCACTCTAATTGGACCAAAGATTCTCCGAAGTATCTTCCTCTCAATACGCCCAACACCGAATTATCCGATTCTGTCATGACCCATGCTTCTGAGCCATACATCAGGACCGACATTATCAGCGTCTTGTTGAGTTTAATCTTTGTTTCTCTGGCCAGCACTCTACTTCGCATCTGCTTACCGAGACCAAAATAGCTACGGTTCGCAAGAGTAATTCTTCGTTTAATTTCCTGGCTGATGATGTTGTTGTTGTTTACATCTGAGCCCAAATAGATAAAGTTTTCTACAGCCTCAAAGCTGAAGTTCCCTGCACTCAAAGACCGTCTGCGTCGTGCAGATTGCCTGTGAGTGGATTCCAAGTACTTCGTCTTGTTCTCGTTGACCTTCAGTTCCATAGGACGACATTCTTTTTCGATGTCTGAGAACGCGCCGGTGATCGCTCGAGCATTTTTGCCGATAATATCTATGTCGTCGGCATATGCGAGCAGCATAGTTTCTTTATAGAAAATATTGCCCGCCCGGTCGACGTTTGGGCATCGCCTCAGGATGTACTCCATCAGGAGGTTGAAAAACCACCCTGTCTGAAGCCTCTCTTGGTGTCAAAGGGGTCTGCGTGTCGAAAGCGGTGTGTAAGATGTTTTTTTTTTTTTTGGATCTGTCGCAGCGTAAATATGGATTCGCTGGTTGACTTCTTTGGTCTAAAACCGCACTTATACTGTCCAACTATACGTCCTAGGTACGGTTCCAGTCTATTGCATGTTACGCCAGATAGTATTTTGTATGCGATAGAGAGGAGAATATTCCGCGATAGTTTGCGCAGACTACAGGGTCTCCTTTCATAAAGACTGGGCCCAGGACACTTAGGTTCTAGTCATCAGGCATACGCTCACCATATTTTGCACAAGTGTTGATACATACATTCAATCAAATCTTCGCCACCGATCTCAAATAACTCTGCGGGTAATTCGTCTGTGCCTTCCGCTTTGTTATTTTTAAGCCTTTGAATGACATCTGAGACCTCGTCATAGTCTGGTGGCTCCACAGGAATCCCATCATCGATCGGACGACCCCGATTTTCATCATCTCCATCAGCGGTATTGTTCGCGTCATCGCCCCCAAGTAGGGTAGAGAAGTGGCTCTTCCATAGCCTTAGTGATTCCTGTTACCACGTTTCCTTGTTCATCTTTGCAGAACGAAGCTTCTTGCTAATAACCATCGGTCACACGCTTGATTTTTTGATAAAAACCACGGGCCTCGTTTCTGCTGCCCATCATCTCAATCTCCTCCACTTCACGCCTTTTCAGATCTCTTTTCTTCCGTCTGATCAGAAGTTTTTCCTCTCTTCGTTTCTCCCAATATCACTCAACAACAGCTCGTGTTGCTCCCGCCTGCAGAGTTCGTTGCCTTGCTATATTCTTCTCTGCAGTAGCGATGGGACATTCCTCATCGTACCATGTCTGCCTTCGAGGTTTAGTATAGCCAATAACCTCTTTGGCTGCCGTAGTTAATGAGTTTGAGATACGCTTCCACTGATCGTTTATACAGTCGGAGACCGGAGGATTCTCTCGGAGTAGATAGAAGACCCTTGTTGAGAAGGCAGCGGCAGTCTGCTGTGACTTTAACCTACCAACGTCTAGCTTTCGTTGTATGAGTCTGCGGAGGTTAATACCAACCACGAAGCCACATCCAAATATGTGTTGCCTCTCATGGCCACTGTAGTAGATATCGCGGGTTGCTAAGTTAATGCAACAGTGACCAGTCCATCGCATTTCTTGGATAGCAGTTATGTCTGCCCTGTTAAGGGTTCGGACGTTCCAGGTGCACATCCGTAAATCGTGATCCTTACATCGTTTTTGGGGGTCGTCATGTTTCTTTGATCAAACGGTAGTTGGGGCATCCAGAATCCTACCGCGCAGTTATCGACGGGTGGATTAAAACATCTTTGTCTGCCACCTGGAGACCATTCCACCAACCAACCTCACGTCGAGGAGTCGTCCTTTCGACGGCTCTTACGTCAAGCTGAGTCTGCTGTGGTAGTATTCTTGTTTAACCGCTCACCACATGGTAACTCTGATGATGGGAAGGGGTATTTTTCATGGAGATTCCAGAAAAACCTGGGTGGCATCAGCTCCTTCAGCGCTGCATGTACTGAAGGGGGTGAAGGTGTTTGCCAGATGCGACGCCAACTCCTCTGTTATCTCCATGCTCGACATGCACATCGTGCCATTTGAGCTCAGGATGGGAACTTTCCTCGTTGTTTGGTCTTTTAAGGTATTTGGTGGCTTTTCAGAGGCTGTGGTCCGGGTTATTGGGTTCCAGGTTGCGCAGGAATTCGGCTGTAGCTTCGTTTCAGAGGTTGTAGAATAGGGCTTTCAACTCCTTAGTTGCGCTGTTGAAGGCCCTTTTATCCATCGGGTTGCGAATTAGCTGCCAAATATTACGCAAGCGTCTCTTCTCTCTCAGCGCGTTGGTTAGTTCATCTGACCAGACAAACATATCCCTCTGGTTTGCTGGGGGCAGAAAAGTCCGAGCAGGAGGTGAGCAGGCGGAGGCGGCTTCGCAATTGTCACGCGAGAGCTTCTCGACAGTTTGGTCTATAACCTTTCCACTGCGAAGTTTTAAAGAAGTCAATGTTGAAGTAATTACTAAGCAGCCTGGTAGAGCGACTAATCATCTCATCAGACAAATCCACCCAGAGCTGGACCGCGCTGTAAAAAGAGTGAAGATCAAAGTCGGCTTCAGTGAGAACTCTGCTGCTGCTTATTCCTCTGGAGATTGCAATGTTCAGGACGTCAGTTGGCCAGTACGTTAGTTGGCCAGACGAGTGGGTGGTCATGTTGAGGATATTGATGCAAGGCATGAGGGCAAGTCCTTTGGGGTTATTCAACCTTGAGTATATAATGTAATGTGTGACTGCAGAGTGTGCTTATAGTGGCCCTATGTTGAGCGCCAAATAAATTTAACGACGTGTTTGGTACTTCTCGTCTCCGGATGTAGAAAAAAGTCTGATCGGGACCCATTATTATAGCTAGCGGTCAGTCGGCGTTGGGAGGTTCTTGGCAAATTCTTTACGTACATAATATTGTCGTAGAGTCCCGTTTCAACCACGAATTTGAACTAAAACCAAATTAAAGCACAAACTACAATGAATAGAAAAAAATTAATCTAATAACTGCGCTGTATCAAAATTAAAAAAGTCTAAACAGTCCATGGCACATACTGATATCATTGTGAGGCTAACATCTAAACCCATCCCAACCATGATCCTAGTATGTTTAAGTTGATTTTACTGGATCCCATAAAAGTATCTCAGTTGTGGGTGAGTCTTCACCCATCCTTTCTATAATTCATTTGTGGCTGCGCCTGTAAAACAAGTAAAATTGAATTCCAATAGCAACGCTTTCTAAAGCGTTTATCTAATCCATTACCTTCAGAAAATTACATTAAACTTCAATTCATCCTTTTATTTAATTTCTTCGAACAAAACTTTAGGTATACTCGTCTAAAAGTAAACATTGATCATTAGTTTTTTTTTACACTATTAAATTTGGTGTGTATGATTGCTTCGCAAAGAAAAATTGTTAAACAAAAAAAAAAAAAAACAAGGAAAAACGTTAACTTCGGTGGAACCGAAACTGAAATACCCGTTGCATGGGCGTGGCGTCTTGGTTTTGACCCTGGATGACAAAAGAAATGTTTTTACCCAATTGGGAGCGAGTACATTCATAAATAATTACTATTTTGAAACAAAAAATCGATAAGTTTGTATGGGGGCTATACCTAAAAATGGACGTGGCACCCTCATTTTCGAACTCAACCTAGTCGTTGCCGAGAAAAGCTTAAGTTTAAAATTTCGGCAAAATATCTTTATATCTTCATCGAATAAATCGCATAGCAACAAACAGACGGACAGACGGACAGACGGACATGGCTAGATCGATTCGTCTCATCGAGCTGATCAAGAATATATATACTTTGTGGGGTCTCCGATGCCTCCTTCAATGCGTTACAAACTTTTGGACAAACTGAAGATACCCGTTTACACTATGTGTAACGGGTATAAAAATAGAACAAAATATCAATTTTACATAAAATAAATTAATGAAACGATTTTAAATCAAAATCAGTGCGAGCGAGAGATAAAATAACTCCACTTCATCTTACAGAGTCCGCTTCTTTTAAATTAACTTTCTTATTATTTTAATTTATCTTCTCACTATGTTACGCTATGTAATAAACATAACGGAGCAAGAAAGCCAAACCTACCAACATTTACGCCGAGAAGCTTTTCGTAGTCAATGGTGCAGTGTAGATGTGAACTGAAATATGATAATATGTCGCATTGTGGTTTCCTTTTTTGTTTTTCTTTGCATTGCTCTTTATATATGTTTTCTACATTTTCTTTTGTTTTTTTTTTTTCTTTAAATTTGTGGTGTTACTGTTGATCAATATTTTATTTTTTTGGATTTCGCCTAGGCGGTATTACTGTTCCGAACGAATCGAATAGTCATATCAGAGCGAGTTCCAACACCCTGAATAGTCACAAAATAATCGTCGAGGTAGGGTATGCCAACTATGCAAAAAATAGCATAATACAAAGATGGTGCATAGCGTTAGACCAAAAATTTTATATTGATGTGCGGACGTAGAATACTGCGCTGGACACAACTGTGCAGGAGAGTAAAATAGTGCAGACTTAAAAAAACTGCGCTGGAGTGCGATCAATGCATTTGTTAGTATCACAATAAATAAAATTAACACACGCCTTTTCTAGCCTCTCTTTTGTCTTGATCGATATATTTTTATATAAATGTCGGTTGCTGGAAATTTAACCAAAAGCATATTTTTAAAGTACGAACATTTTCTATTATGAAAATTACTTATTTACGCTACAAAAATTAACACTTGAAGTTATTTCCATATTCTTCAATTACTAAAAATAGCTCGATGTCTAGGAAAAACTCCGATAAGGCGAAACTGACGTCTCGTGCGTTTAGCGGCTCAATTGCAAAAGAACGAAAACTTGCATTTGTCTTGATTAGAAGATACTGAACCGTTACTCAATATGATAATGACTTTTTCCTTTATATGCACTGTCCACCTGCCTTTATGCAAAATTATTGTATTATTTACAAATTCAATTCAAAAAATTTAAAAAAAAATCGACCGTTACAAGTCCCATCACGTTTACTTTAAGCTAAAGTCACCACCGATAATAAATCTGGAGCCAAAGATGTTCAGGATTTGCAGAAACATTTGGGTGTCGGCAGTGTGTCTGGGAGGGACGTAGCAGGAGCCGATTGTTAAATTTCTAAGAGAGGTAGATATGCTCAGGGAAGATGCTTGGAGTCACGACATATTTTTCCGCATATTTCAGCTTTGATTTAATGATGATACTCATATGACTGTCTTGAGACCTACTTGCATAATGAAGCCAAAATCGTATTCATCATTGCCAACATTTGCTCCATTTGGGATTGAAGTATTTAAATGACTTGCTCCAGGTGAGCATAGGAAGGACCACCTTGCTGTGCGAATAGGGGAGAACGCTGGTTTTAGTCTGGTGGTGAGGGAGACAAGGGAGAGTTGAATATTACAGAGTTTTTAAGTCATTCCTGGCTGAGTGGAAGTAAAAGGAGGATTTTTGTCGGGACATAGGGGTTGGTACGAACTTAATCGTCATCCACCAATAAGGGGATCTCTGCAACGAAAACAAAGTTCCGTAAGCGTGTAGCTACAGCTATAACAATTTTTTAAATATGCTCTATATTCTATATATAAATCTCTTTCAACTGACTGAGATAGGACAACAGCCCAACCGGCTGCAAATTGGAAGCTGGAATGTTAACTGAAGATTCGTTTTATGATGAAGTGAACACCAAGGGCCTTATAAACCCCTGAAACAGGAAACCATATCTCTGTGATGTTTACACCTAGAGACTGAATAATAGGCTCATTTGAAAGGTATCTAAAAATATTTGAGACGTAATCAAGCGATTTCCAAAATTTGGCCCTACGGACCAGTGGGAGACCTAAAATGGGTTACTTTACCTGTTTTTTTTTTTATTTGGGCCGAAAACAGATTTATCTTTGAAATTAATATGCCTAGAGACTTCAAATTAGACGCTTTTGAAAGGTCGTTAAAAAATATATTATTTTTGGGGAGTTTCGGTGTTTATCAAAATCGAATAATCGAGATTTAATAAGACTAAGACGAGATTTGTAAAATTTTTGACCCGGGGATACTTGAAACATTTTGGAATGAATACATGTAAAGACTTGAATATTCGCGCATCTGAAAGAACGGTAGAAAATATTTCTGAGCAGTTCAAGGGATTTCTAAAATTCGGGCATGAAACCCATTGGTTGATCCAAAACAGATGTTACAAAAAATTTTTTTTAGATTTTAGGTGATTTAGATTAGGGCCCTAAATCCAGAAACGATGTATCATTGGAATGAATAGACGTAGAGAATTGAGCCTGGGCGCATTTGGAACATAGTAAGAAACTATTTTCGGCGGGTTCAAGGGATTTCCGAAATTTAGATATGGGACCCATAGGTTGACCCAATAAAATTTTGACCATTTTTTTTTAGATTTCATGTTAACACGAGGACATGATTTTGAAAATTTTTTTGACCCGGGTCCTAATGGAGGCATTGAAACCGGAAAATCCATATCTTTGGAAAGAATATACGTAGAGAATTAAAGCTGGGCGTATTTGCAATATATTTGGCGTGCTCAAGGGATTTCCACAATTTGAACATGGGGCAAAGTGATAGGGTTCCCGAAGTTTTATCAAATTAAAAATTGTTTGTTTTTTTTTTTTTTTTTTTTGCTGTAGATTCAAAATACTATATGGGGGATCACTAAGATGAACCTTAAGATCGGAAAAGTGATATCTTGGCAGGAGAATTCCAAGAGACTTGAAATTAGGCGCATTTGAAAGATAATTTCAAATTGTTTTAAACGTGTTCAAATGGTTTCTGAAGTTTGGACTTGGAGCCAAATGGGGACCCTAGGTCAAAATATATATATAGGGGGGGGGCCCAGTTGTGACGCGGGTTTTCTTCTTCTTCTTAATTTTTCATTTCAGTGAATTTCAATGAAAAATTAAGAAGTTTAACTTTAACTATTAACCAAACGCAACTTTTCTCCAAAGAAAGTTGTTTATTTGAGTTACTTAAAAATTTTGGAACAAATTTTTTCAGGATAACTTTTTTAGGTCGAAAAATGTCACAACTGGGCCCAGGTCACAACTATACACCCCTTTTTATTTTTATTTATTTTTTTTTATAGCTTTTAAAAAATTTTTAAGGTGATCACTTATACTTGATTTTTGAAGTATTTAAGGGATTTCTTTAACTTGGATTGCTGCGGGGACCCAAAACCCAAATATTATAAATTTTTTTTTTGGTATTTTGCTGTAGATTTAAATTACGATAAAGGCTTTATCCGGAACAGTGACTTGACTCGCATTTGCAATACGATTTAAAATTATTTTTGACGTGGGGACGTAAAATTTTATAAATTTTTCTTTTTGATTTGCTGTTAATTTGAATTACGATAAAGGTGATCACTTAGATGAGGTTTCAAAAACATCGACTTAAAACCGGAAAAGAGATATCTGCGATATGAATTATCTAGAAGGGTTTCCGAAAATGTAGAGATTTGATATAAGGCTCGTTTGGGTTTAGCTATGTTAATTTATCATACGTTAACTTCGGTGGAACCGAAGCATAAATACCCGCCACACGAATCTTTGAATAGTTTATGTGTGATCATCAGTGGCTTAAATACATTTATAAATATATAGACGAAAAAAATGGATTCTTCATACAAAAAGTTAAAAAAATCGGTGAGTTTGTATGGGGGCTATACATAAAAATGGGCGTGGCATCTTGCTTTTGGAATTGGATGATAAAAGAAGTGTTTTTACCCAATTTGGAGTAAATAAATTCATAAATAACACCAATTTTTATTCAAAAATTGAAAAATGGGCGGTAAATTTGTGTGGGGGCTACACCTAAAAATGGGCGTGGTACTTTGTTTTTGATATCGGATGTCGTTAAAAGTGTTTTTATTCAATTTTGAGGAAATGTATTCATAAATAATACCCATTTTCATACAAAAATTCGAAAATGTGCGGTAAATTTGTATGATGGATTCGACTTTGGATGACATAAGAAGAGTTTTTACCCAATTTGGAGTGGAGACATGCATAAATAATACCTATTTTAATACAAAAATTCGAAAATTTTTGGTTAGTTTGTATGGGGGCTACACCTAAAAATGGGCGTGGCAACTTGGTTTTAACATACAAAGTAGTCGTTGCCGCGAAAAGCTTAAGTTCCAAATTTCGGCGTAATATCTATATATCTTCATCGAAAAAAATGCGTAGAAGTAAGCAGTCAGACAGACAGACGAACAGACAGACAGACGGACATGGCTAAATCGATTCGTCTCATCGAGCTGATCAAGAATATATATACTTTATGGGGTCTACGACGTCTCCTTCAATGCGTTAAAAACTTTCCGACAAACTGAATATACCCTTCACACTATGTGTGGCGGGTATAAAAATAAAAAAGCGAGAAAAGCCGCGGGTATAATTGATTGAATCTGGTCACTCTAACGCGTATGTTTACTTTTTTGTCTTTGATTTCTGAAGATTTTTAATATTTAAATAAAAAACTGTTTGTTAAAGTAACAGAAAGTTGAAAATTCATACATAATATCATTGAACACCTGTGAACAATTGAAACAAAACAAAAAATATAATAAAAACAAAAACAATTAATAAAAAATGATGAGCGAAGCTCTTCAACAAAACTAAAAAAATCAGTTGCTGCGAGAAATGCATATTTTTCGTTTGTATCTCCATGCAACAACAAAAACCATTCATCAAACTCCAACTTGTCTGTTACACCAGAGCCGTCAGTTAATTCTTCTTCATCTTTACGTCAAAGTAACATCTCATGGAGTGCTCAATGCATCACGCCGACTACTCCACTGCCTCCCCATCGAACCAATAATAGCTTCTACAACAACAATAACAACACAAAGTGCATACACAACATCGACAGCTTCTGCGCCAACAACAACAACAGTATTTTCATCAACTGCCCGATCACGTCATCTTCATCCTCATTGGTCACGCCAATTCAAAAATCACCTCATATCAAAGTACAGTACGTCAACAACAATAATAACAACAACGATGAACCTTCGACTTCTTCAATTGTTTTACCAGAAAACGTTACTTCTCCAAAAACAAACAATGGGAAGCACACACACATGATCCAAGTAAGCAAACACAACAAAGGCAAAACAATAACAAAAAACCAAAGAACAAAACACAAACAACATTACAAAATTACTGGCTCAGCGAACCAAACACAACAAATCGATTCGAACTGTTAGCAGATGACAAGTCTGACGAACAAAACTCTTTACAACCTTCAGGTCAAATATTGCCAAAAGTGAATAGACCACCTCCAATATATATTCAGGGTGTCGGCCAGATTAAAGTTTTATATGATGCCCTTAAAGAAGTGGCTCAAAAAAACTTTGAATTAAAAGCGTTAGCTAGCAATGAAGTCAGAGTGCAGGCCACAGATTCTACTTTCTATAAAAATATTATAAATATGTTGAAACAGAAAGAAACCAAATACTATAAGTATAAAGCTAAGGAAGATAGAAACTTTAAAGTCATTTTACGAAATATGCATCCTTCAGCTGATATTGAAGAAATTAAAGCTGAATTTAAGACCTAGGTCACAATGTTAAACATATTTATAATATTCAACAACGAACTACAAAGGTGCCTCTTCCATTATTTTTAATTGAACTTCAAAGCGAAGAAAACAATAAAGATATATATAAAATTTCACATCTTCTACAGACAAAAATTTCATTCGAGCCACCTCATATTAAACGCACACTATCCCAATGTGCAAATTGTCAGAAGTATGGGCATACCAAAAATTATTGCACAAGAGATCCAGACTGTGTTAAATGCGCTGGTTCCCATACAACAATAAACTGCACTCTATCTTACGACAAAGGCCAGACCAAATGCGCCCTATGCAATGGTAAAAACACTGCTAACTATAAAGGGTGCGAAGTTTCCCTAAGCTTCGGGAAAAGTATTACCAAATAAAAATGTAGATGCGCGGGTCTCTCCCCCTTCAAGTACTAGTAATAGGGTGACCCCCTCAATAAGTTTTGCTCAATCAATATCCAATTAAACAAACCATCCCTTCCCAACTTATTCAACCCGCAACACAACCCACTCTTCCATCTTTAACTTACTTACTACGTAATATAGATTCCACTAACAACTCCTTACCATCCATCCCGAATTCAACTGAACTTAATGGCATGCAAGAGCTAAAACTTATGATGAAGCAATTGATGCAACATATGTCAGCTATACTCAATATAGTGGCACTTTCAGCATCCAAGACAAATTCGTAGATATGTGCTCAGATACACAACGATTTATATTCTTCCTTTAAAAAAAATAATGTAGACATACCTATTGACAAATCGGCCAAATACTTGGGAATTTACTTAGACAATAAACTGACTTGGAAGTTACACATTGAAAAAAAACGAAATCAAATGAAAGAGAAATGTCGTCAACTGAGCTGGCTTATGAACAAAAAATCGAAGCTCTCTATGAGCAATAAACTTCTATTGTACAAAAGCATCATAAAACCAATTTAGACTTCAATTTTGGGGTACATCTAAAACATCAAACATCATATAACACAAAGGCAGCAGTCAAAAATACTTCGACAAATCACAACAGCGGAATGGTATATTTCTAACGCAGATATACACAGATATTTTAAAATACAGACCGTTAAAGAAGAAATAGTAGCAGTTAGTAGAAGTTACCACACCAGAATCCTGTCACATTCAAACAACGAGATGAGTAACTTACCCATACTTGAGTTAACTACTAGACGACGTCTAAAAAAGAATCCGACCAGCTGACTTACCGAACTATCAATAAACGGAAAGGGTGTAGCCGGGTTTTTATGTAAAAAGTGCCCCCAACGATATTGAATATCCTATGAATATCCTTTTCGTTCACACCACGCGTGTCCGGGGTATAAAATTTGAAGAAGTCAAAGAACGCTGAGAACATAAAGAGAGAAAGAGAGTGAGAGCGCAATATGCGTATGTGCATGGTACTTGTTTTTGTTGCTGGCTAATAAAAAGAAATACATATTTTGACATATTTAATTATTTGTTTAATCTACGATAATATATATTTTAATATGAATGTACTATATTTTATATATATTTTACAATAATATATAATACATATAACACCCTAAAATATTACAGACTCAAGACAAATAAGCAAATTAAATAAAATTAAAAAAAAAGTTCGCTAAAAAATGCTGCTGTGCCGACGGCAATCACACAAAGGCGACCTTGAGCTAAGCCTTTCTGTGCATACATACAATTTTGAGCGCTGGCAATGCTAGCATGTGTAATATATCATAGGAAAAAGACTAATTTTTGGTTTTTAATTTTTAAAAATATGTTCCACCAAATCGATTACTTTGAAAATTTTATGCGTCAAAGTAGACAAACAAAGGAATATCTTCTGAAAATTTCATAGGTGTATCTTTAAAGTGTCATGGTAAAAGCATCAATTAAAATCTTTAAAAAAAATTTTTGATAGAATTTTTGACCGAAAATTTTTTTAAAAATTTTTAAAGATAGATATGAATTTTAATAAAATAAAGATTTTTCATCAAAACTTTTTTCCAACTGAGTGAGCAGAAAAAAAATAAAAACTAAAAACATGTTTGTCGCTATATCTTCCTTAATATCGCCGATATCCGAAAACTAAGTATACAGAAATATTTCTCAAATCAAGGGCTATCAACCTCATTTAAGGATATTCAATATCGTTGGGGGCACTTTTTACATGAAAACCCGGCTACACCCTTTATTTAATTAAGAAATTGTTATTCACTATAACTTCTTCATAGATCTATTTTTTGTTTTTAATTATAAATTAAAGAAATTGTTCTTTTAAATTAATTTTACTCCTTTATCGATGTTACAAAATGTTCTAAATGTTGTTGTACAGAGATGTATAAATTTAATCAAAGGAAAAAAAAATATAAGTGTATATATAAATTCGTGGCCAGCGGAGCGCCTAAAAATAATTTTATATACCAATGCACTATTAATTCAGTTCGCTGATGTTTTAGCAAAACTGATATTACAAAGCTGAATTCTCTTTTGCTTGGCACTGGCTGGGTTTACCTCTTAAATAAACTTAGCATTGAAGACGCTTGCATTTTTATAAATTATTGCAACATTTATTTGATGAATGTATCCCGTTATTTACACCAAAAGGTTCTTCTAATCCTCCATGGTTCACACGCCATTTGTGTGAACCATGGAATGTAGAATGATTGAATGTAGAATCAAGGCATTTTAAGAGTTTTTACATAACATAAAACTAGTCAAAATTATGCAAAGTATGCCGTTGCCCGGGCAAATTTCCAATCTGTTAACAGAATGTTTTATAAAAGCTATTTAGTTAAAATTAAAAACAATATGTATAATGATGCTAAAAAAATTTATAATTTTGTTATTACAAAGCGAAAATCGTCATCAGTAGCATCTAATACGGTCTTCGAAAATAATACAGCAAGAAGGATCAAACTTATTTGCCAATTTTTTTTTCAATCAATTTATTATTCTACCAGCTACCCCATAAGTGACACTTCCATTTGTACTGTCCATATGCAAAACATTTGTGACCCTAAAATATCTAAAGACTTACTTCTTAAACACCTACTATCTCTTAAACTTAGTTACTCTTCAGGTCATGATAATGTACCATCTGGTGTACTTAAAATGCACGCATTTTCATTATGCGATCCTTTGCTACATATTTTTAAACTATCCCTAAAAGAATGTATTGTGCCAAAAATTTTGAAAGATTCCTTTATAATTCCTCTCCGTAAAAATGGCAGTAAATCAGATATATCGAATTAAGGGACTTGATTTCGTTACCCGATTGACGGTACAGTTTATAGCTAATTTGACTTCCCCTTACGCGGTTTGCCATGATCTATTGCTTGTCTCAACGGCAGTAAATAATTTCTTAAGAGTTGTCATAATTCGTTGTACCTGTCCGTTGGCGCGACTAGCCCCCGTCGCAATCAAATTCAACTTAGTACTTTGTGACGAGCAAAAGTCAATAAATTTTGATCCGGTGAAGCTTCTACCTTGGTCAGCAAAACTATCACATATTCTTTACGGTCACTCTGGCCACTTCATTTTCCTGAAAATTCTATGTGAAACATGTGCCATGGAATACTGACTTTGGGTTCGGATGAAGCTTTATCTGCACTTTTCCTGATAGCGACTTTGAAACCCTACAAGTAATACAATTCTCGACGAACTTTGTAACATATTTTGCCATACAATCAAACCAATAATGTTCATACACCTTATCTGCCTCATGCACCTGATTTATTACTGACCACTTAAACGCACTTGGTACAACTGGCAAACGAGTCTTAGAATTTCTCTGAATTTTCCGATATAAAACTCCAGATCTCAACTCGTATATCTTAGACATATCTTCAGAGAGATCATGGTTTTTAAACTTTGTTACTATTTCATTTATGTCGTGATCACGCTGTTGTTCAGAAAAAAGCCAGCTCTCAGAAATTTCTGTTAGAGAAATCCTCTTTTCCACGACCTTATTATGGGCCGACCTAATCTCATGAGTGATCGGATTTCTTGACAAAAGTCTACATGCGTCATGCACTTCACCTCTCGATATTGTATCTCGAAGTCAAACGTCTGTAAAAACGCGACCTGGTAACCGACCTGGGCGGTATACTCTATCGAATTGGTATGAAATGGGACTTATCAAAATCCGGACGCCATATATAAACTGGTAGAATATCGGGCTCCATTTAATCTAGCTATTCGATCTGTAATGCGAGGAAGAGGATATTTGTCTGCAATAGTATTTGAACTTAGCTCTAGATAATCAACGCAGAGTCTGCCATTCTTTTTCATTACCAACAGTGTATGACTAGCATATGGTGAGCTACTTGGTCTAATTACTTTACACTCTATCAACTCTTGAACTTTTTCTCGTACAATTTTCCATTCACTAGAACTGAATCGATATGGCCGCCTTTGTACGGTGGTTCGATAAATCGAATAGCCATCTCGCCTGTTGTAACTCTAGCGTGCGGAGTTCCCAGAATATAAGAGGTTGAAATATTGACACCAATTTATTCTTTTGTTCACTATTAACTTCAGTTTCAACCTGCTTGAAACAGTCGTTAACCTCAGGTATAGAACAAACATTAATTGTTTTGGCCTTCACAAACTTAACACCATCGCTTGAAACTAAAGCTGACAATCCCCGAGCTGGAACTTCACGACCAATTTAATTATTATTTTCAAAAGAGTCGTCTGGTACAAGATGGAATTATATTTTAAGATCTGAACAGAACTATAAATATTGGCGTTTTCTTATGCCCTTCATCGTAATAAGATTGTTTGCTCGCTTACCCATTACTTTTTAGACGTTCTCTCCTTAACTTAAGAACATTCGGCTCCAGAATCAAGTGTTATTTGAAATTTTTCGCCTCTCTGCATCATCTGCGATTTTGGGTCTTAACGACGCACAACTTCACTCACTTTCAAATCGTCTTCGCCTTCAGAAACTCCCTTTGGACAATTTGTAGCAATGTGTCCCATCTCCTGACAGCGGTAACACTTGATGTTGGTCCACGCCTGCTGCTGAAACGCTGGAGTCACTTCACGTTTGCCCCCATGCACAGATCCTCCACTTTGCATCGTTGCAAAGATATGCCGCAGATATGGCACTTTATGGTGGATGACTTCGTGCACCTCGGTCCAGGTCCCTCATCCGGAAAAGCCTGACACCTCTATTCCAACATAAACTTGCAGCTCCGTCTGTAGATCACGCCCGTTCCGAACACTCGCTGTATACGCCACTCTTTACAGCCTTCGGTCAAGGTTCGCCATACGTCCAAGAACGACCGATACGACAATCTCCTCCAACTCCATCCAACTGTCATCAGAGATGTCACTTAACGGCTCGCGTATACGGCAAGACATTCACCGGCTTTGGGGCGGCTGTTGATTAAGTTTAGCATGGTAGCCGCCGACGTCTCTACGCTTTCGAACCTCTTCACAAAAAGCTGTTAAAATTGTTCCCATGTGATCCCGGGAGAACAAATTTGCAACAGCTACAATGCCGCACTGCCCTACAACGATTCGCTTAGTGCCAGAACCAAAGCGCATGTAACGGCCTCTCGCCCAAGACAACAACAACCGCGGCTCGCCACTGCGTAGCATCAGCACCGGCTCCATCTGCGTTGAATTTTTGTAGTTTGGTAACGCTACTCTGTTGAGACCCCTATGTCCTCGCGCGGAAAGATTTAGAAACTCAATAAAACATCCACTGATATAGGCATCGAATAGGATCCCACATCTGATATCGGAGATTCGTTTCCATTTTCAATTACCTCGTTTTTAGCCATTTTGATGTGCAGTGCGTCTCTCCGTCTTGTGCCTTTCCCTGTCGCAGGTAAAGCGTCTTGCACCTTTTTCTTTTTCTATATGACAAGTCCCAAATAAAACTGACACCGACGGAGAGCCACACTCGATGACAGCAAAAACAGCTTACAGCTTATTATAAGCCTCACTTAGGGTATTAACCCAGCTGGTATGGCCCAATACTACTAGATACCTGTCAGAGTGAGCAACGATTGCCGTAAACACAAGATGTACCATCTATATAACGACATCGATATAGTCAGGCGCATTAACAACAAACGATTGCACTGGGCCGTTTAGTGCTTCGAATGGATGAACGTGAACGAAATCAGATGGGAACGACAGCGAAGATGACAAAAATTGGAGTCCGAACTTTGGTGGTCAAGCATGAACATCGGTATATCTGCTTACGTTTATTCAATACGCGATAAGAATAAACAGGATATATATCTATATTTTTAAAACACACTATATTTTTGAAAAACACACTGAAGTCATAAAATTTTACGATCGTGCTGAGTGATGCTCAGCGTACTTGAGTGCAACAAACATGTTCAGCGGTGAAGTTTGACTCCTGCACGCATTATTAAAATAGATAAGCTATTCGTAAATTTACACATAATATTACTTACACATACATAAAATTTTAGTATACAGTCCACTTCGTACTCGAAGAAGTATTTAAAAATGTTCAATTGTAAATAAAATTCAGTTCTAAAAGAGAATTCAATTGAGCAAGTCGCTTTTTGGTATCTAGTAGTATTGGACAATACCAGCTGGGTTAATTCCCTAAGTGATGCCCACGCTTATAATAAGCTATAATGGCCATAAATATATACATTTATATATACATAGTACTAAACAGCCCAGTGCAATCGTTTGTAGTTAATGCGCCTGACTATATCGATGTCGTTATATAGCTGGTACTTTTTGTGATTACGGTATTCGTTGTCCACTCTAACAGGTCCAAAGATTATACGAATAATTTTTTTCTCAAACTTTTCCAACGCTGATTTGTCCGCCTTTGACATGACCCATGTTTTTGAGCCATACATCGCCTAGCCAGAGTAATTCTCGTCCTAATTCTAAGCTGGTGTTATTGCTCTTGTTTACCTCTGATCCCAAGTAGAAGAAGTTTCCTACAACCTCTTACAACCTGATTTTTTGCCGATTATCATCTTACAACGAACTATGCAGCTCTATCATAGTGTGTTGTAAGAAAATATTGCTCTTCAAATCGACGTGTGGGCACTTGCGTATTATATACTACAACAGGAGATTGAAGAAGTCGCTCGACAACCCATCGGCCCTTCTGAAGCTTCTCTTCGTCTCAAAGGGTGTTTGTCAGCGTCATCATACAGAGGCGATCGATTTTTGCAGGGATATCAAGTTCAGTCAGTGCATTGAAAAACTTTGATCTTATTGGCGTGTCGAAAACAGCCTTCAAGTCGACAGATAGGTGGTGTGTATCAATTTGCTGGGTTTTCTCAAGGATCCTGCGTAGCGTAAATATGAAGTCGGTGGTTGACTTCTTCGGTCTAACACCGCACTGGTTAGTCATTAATGCTCATGAACAAGAACTATTATATTTTTGTAATAATTATTGTTTGGTTCTATTAAATTGGCGAACTTTAGGAGATGAAGATCTAGCTTTTAAGTTCATAAATAAAATTGTATGCTCAATAAAGCAGCGTTTAAAAACTTGTAAAAACTAAACCGCAAGTACTTCGTAATTTAAGAAAGTTCCAGTCATTCAAACAAATAAACTGGTGAACCCGACAACTGCCGAAATACTTCGTAGTCTATAGATCTTCGATTCTTGTTTTTTGATTGACTTCGACCCCTTTATTTAACAAAAGCGTAAGTTTAAAGCAAGCGTTCGTTTTCAAATTGTTGCGCAGAGAAGCAAACATTTTTGCGATTTTTGGTATTTCGACTGTAGTTTTTTAAACACTGTTGTAAATGACTTATGCATGGTAACACAAGAATTGCTTTATTACGTAGTGAAATTTATTATTCTCAATAAAATTTGATCAGACCACATGTCGATTGAATCAACTTTGTCAAAGTGGCTAATTCAATGAAAACAGCGGGTGTACGATCGACAAATAATCAACTCAATAAATTGAAACAATTATGGCTTGACTTTAAATGATATAAGCAAAAGCTTTTAAAATAAATACGGAGACAGCAATGTAGATTATGACAAACAACGATTCTTGAATGCAAACACGAACTATAAAATAGTGTGCAAAGAAGCACAAAAATATTATCGTCTAAAGTTAGAATGGAACATTAATGAGACAACCGATAGTTAACAATGGTGGAAGCTCGCAAAAGAAATAAGCAGACAAATTTGCGAGGGAATGATATTACTGCAACGAAATTTGAGGTATATTTTCGAAACCTTTTAAATCCAAAGATATACAGTATAGACATCTGCATGAATGCATCCAGAAGGGCAAATGAATGATTCATTCTAAAAGTTGTACATATTTTTACTGCACATATAAAAGACAGTGCAGGTGAATGGTACTAATATTGCCTGTATTGACAGATAGTGTTCTCACTCACTCTCATTAGTGTTCTCACTCACTCTCGTGTTCTCACCCTCTCATGTTGACCAGCATATGATGAGTACAATAAATTTGGGTGCAGTTGATTCACTGTACAATGTTTGGGTGTGCAGTTTACTTATTACAGAGATACATTTTTAATTTTTTTTACATGAGCGAAACTTCATGACTGGTATGTCATGTGCAAGAACGAGATAGAGAACATTTGTTTATTTACTCCTTTATCTATTCTATCTATACTAATATTATAGAGAGGAAAGATTTAATTTTTGTTTGTTTGAATAGGCTCCGAAACTACTGGACCGATTTAAAAAATTCTTTCACCGTTGACAAGTTACACTATTCCCGAGTGACATATGTTAGGCTATGATTCATATTACATATAATGAAATGGACCAAGAATTTAGCGTTTTATTAGAACGGGATACCAGGCGAACATAAATGGAAAATCAACACAAAGTTCAATTTAGAATAAAGATTGTGAAATTATCAAAGTAGGCAACTACTGAACTCATCTGAACAGTTGTACAATAACATTCACAAACTGTTCTCAAAATTACGCTTGGAGTACAGCGTGTCAAAAGAGGAAAAAAATAGTATTCACTTAAAAAAGAGTGCAACCTCTTACTGTTCTCATTCTTTGAGAGAAGAGTAAAAATGTCGTGCTATCTTCTTCTGGCTTACGAAATATAATGCACAGACAACAATGAGTGCAGTAGTTTTGAGAACACTACACTACTGTACAGATCTGCAGAGCTAGAAATGAGTACATACATGCAGGCCTCTAATACAGTATGATTCACTATTTTTTTACAAGTGACTATCTAGACAGGCCCATTACTGAACATGAAATTGTAACAGTTTTAAGAAAAACAAACGACAACAAGGTACCTGGTATAGACAGAATACCATACGAATCTATTAAAAACGCATCTCATGAATTTTTAGATGAGCTTTGTGGTGTATGTTATATACACAATAATATAAAACGTTGGTCCAATCCATAATCTTTCCAATATTAAAAAAAGGATATCCATACATGCCCAGAAACTGAAAAGAAATTGCTTTTATGAGCACACTTGCATAAGTGTTAATGGCAATAATTAATGAGTTGAACATCGTAATACATCAAGCATGATTTAGACCAAACTACTCCACTATGGTTAATATTATTGGTCTTGCCGCAATCGTGTACAAAAAAAAAATTAAAAGAAAATGAAAAAGTTTATGCGTTTTTTTGTCAATTTCACAAAAGCATTTGATAAAGTTCCAAGAAACCAGATAATGTTCAAACTTAATCATATGGGTCTCCCAACTAATGTTCTAAATGTCTTACAAAGCGTTTTTAACGATACAAATTCAGTTGTATGGACGGGAAATGAGATATTCGAGAGCTTCGAAACGTATTCTGTTGCAAATTTGTTGTTTTTTTGTTTTTAAGAATAGTAGTACTTGAAAAGTTCCGGGCAAGAAAGAAATATATTCGAGCGAAAAAGCCAATGAAGGAAAGCTAGAATAAATTTTGTTATAATTTCTGTTGTTTTTAATGATTTCATTCAACAGCAAGTACACTTTTAATTTTAAACAAGGAAAAACGTTAACTTCGGTGGAACCGAAGCTGAAATACCCGTTACATGGGCGTGTCGTCTTGGTTTTGACCCTGGATGACCAAAAAAATGTTTTTACCCAATTGGGAGCGAGTACATTCATAAATAATTACTATTTAAAAAAAAAAATCGAAAAAAATCGATAAGTTTGTATGGGGGCTATACCTAAAAATGGGCGTGTCACTCTCATTTTCGAACTTAACCTAGTCGTTGCCGAGAAAAGCTTAAGTTTAAAATTTCAGCCCAATATCTTTATATCGAAAAGATCGCATAGCAACAAACAGACGGACAGACAGACGGACATGGCTAGATCGATTCGTCTCATCGAGCTGATCAAGAATATATATACTTTATGGGGTCTCCGATGCCTCCTTCAATGCGTTACAAACTTTTTGACAAACTGAATATACCCGTTCACACTATGTGTAACGGGTATAAAAAATACAGATCTTTTAATAAACATGTATTTGATTTGTAACCAGTAAGTAAGTACTTAAGAATAAGTTTAATATGTTCTTAAATGTTTTTAACTATTTTTTTATATTCAAAAACAAACATTCCTTGAAGTTTTCACTTTGCAGACGAATGCGTATTTCTTCTAATATTCTACTCAAAGTCGAAAATACTCTTTCACTGGTGTCCGATGAAGTTGGCACATAAAAAACTTGTCTAGCAAGTGGTTTCATTGTTAATTGCTTTGTCTTGCACTCAGTCTCACTCTCATTTTCAATTAGTTTAAGCATTTCACGAACAAATTTTAGAACATCGTAACGGGTCTCGACAGGTAAGAAAACAAAGTTCCTTTAAAGATGGATATAAAAAAAGTGCATTCAATGAAAAGAAAGAAGTCAATGTTGCAAAGCCATTTCGAGTCATTTCTTTCAATCTAAAATATTGACATATTTGAACATAACATACATTGAGTTCCAACGAGTTTTAACATGTTGTTTAAGCGATTTCAATACTTTTTAATTAAGGTCTAAGTGATTAATATGAGCCACTAAAGATTTAGAAACATCTATCAACAAGAAAAAATCGATATGTTTGCTTTTTCGAACCATATTTAAGTTGTATTACGTATAGGCATTACGTGCACAAACGCAAAAATTGCGACAGAATGGAAGCTCGAAAATTCAATCAATGAATCAAGGGTTTGACCGAGGTTATAAGCCCAAAGCGTCTTTCTGTAACGATGCACATGGAAACGTGGTGACAGTTGTTCAGGAGTAACTTATGTTATGGAGGAACTACTTATCTACCCTGCTTGGGAGCGAGGACGAGAACAATGCAGCCAGCACAGAAGATAAATATCTGGTTCACCCGACCGATGATAAAACTTCTGTGGAGCCACCAGACTATGACAAGGTCTTAGAAGACTTACAAAGGCTTAAAAATAACAAAGCGGCAGGCAAACACAAACTTCCCGCAGTTATTTAAGACCAACGGAGAAGATTTGTTTGGATGAACTATATGCGTCAACACCTATCTACTCGCAGATCATCAACACGATATAAAGTTTCTGTGACTATGGGAAATTTCACTATCGAAACTTCGTCTACTAGCGTTCAGAGACAAACAAAAGAATAACACCTGCTTAGAAATCAGAAAAAAATTTTTGGGGCAAATAAAATTTGATAACATATATATTTAATTAAATGGTATGGCTTAAGAGCAAATATAAAATAAACAATATTGCATTATCAGCTGTTAGTACATCTCGTTTTTTATAAGCATTTAACGCTTGCAAACGGAGAGATGTTTCTTACGGCGAGGCTCATAAAAAATGAAATTAGCACTCTCCCACTTAAAAAAACAAGTTTGGAAACCAAGAATCAATAATTTGCACTCTGTGCTACACAGGAGAAGAGTAGACACTCTTGCATTTCATGTCGAGATGTCCAGTAATGAACGAATTTAGAAATGTACTGCTAGGACGTAGAAATATGAGTGAATTCGAACTCATCTAAATACTAAATGGTGAAACTGAAATAAGCAATGTAGCAACTTATATTCTTAAAACAAAAAAGCTATAGAAGAAACGTAATAGATCACTTTTTGTAAAAAAATTTTTGAAAAAATTGTTTTTATTAGTTAATAGTCCGGTCAATATAGACATTTAAAATAACAATAATTCCCGGAAAGCCAAAAATTTGTGGAGAGTTTACCATTACAAATAAAGTTTTAAAAGTCCCCATCAATTCTATGTGTACTTCAAAAGTTATTGGCGGTCAAAGGTCAAAATTTCAGGTTTTTCGGACTTTTCTCGAAAACGGTAAGTTTTATAAAAAAAAATACCTGAAGCCAATTTTTAGACCCTGAAATTCTCTACAAAAATGGTCTTAATGATTTTTTTCCTAAGTGTCACCATTAATGAGATATCTCGATTTTAAGAGTCACATTATACACGATATGCACACATTTCCCCGCCACCTGTGAGGTAGTGTATTCTGTGCGTTTTTTACAGTGGTTTCCTCTGTAGGCCTACTCCACTAACTAAATAACTGTCATGACAATTTTATGATAATTTAAGCGAACAATACCCGTCAAGTTTAAGTTATCACCTTATTTCTTTAGATATTTTAATCAGATTTATACTCTACTTCAATAGTCATGTATTCTTCGATTTCTTCTTCTTCCTCTTGCTGGATGTTCACAAATTGTTCAAATGTGGCTGAATCATTGGTCTTTTCATTGAAATCACAGGAGTCTTTCTCTATTGTACTTAACTGGATATTTGAGCAAGACTGACCTTGGCAATTGGTACACACTGGAGAACACAGCAACCCGACTTTTTAAAGCTGCATTTCGCACTACAACCTTTTGCAATTGTTGAGGAGTTTTTCTGGAGCAGGTTTTTTTTTTTTTTCTAATTCATTTTTTATTTATTGAATCTTCTCTTCTTGAGAGACTAACAATAATATTTCAATTCTTATAAACTAATCACTATAAACTAAGCCTAAAGAGCTTTTGTTGGTACGACGGCCCTAATACATGTCATTGGGCTGGTAAGTCATTTCTCCTTAGTCGGGTTTGTGTGGCATGTCGTAGAAGAGTTCGGGCTAGAGGATTTGGGTGCGAGTGCAATTTATTGCTGTAATTAAGTTTGAGACGAGCTATTTCAGTTTTCACATATGGGATGCCAAGATCATTGTGAATGTTTTCGTTGCGTATATACCAAGGTGCTCCAGTTAGTGTTCTTAGTATTTTTGATTGGGTTCTTTGTATTATTTCAACATTACTTGCACATGCATTCCCCCATAGTTGGGATCCATACGTCCATATTGGCTTGATGACTGTTTTGTAGAGCAGTACTTTGTAATCCAAGCTTAGAGGTGAGTGGAAATTAATAAGCCAGTGCAGAGAGTTTGCTTTGAGTTTTGTTTGAACTTTTTTGGCTTCTATGTGTTTCCGGTATGTAAGCCGCCTGTCAAGGTGGATACCTAGGTGCAGGACGTCTTGAGTCTGCTGTATAGGGACATTGTTGAAGGTTATTTGGGGGCAAGTACTTCTATTAAGAGTGAAAGTAACATGCTTGCATTTTTGCTCGTTTACATTGATGCGCCAATTTGATAGCCAGTTCTCAAGAAGAGCCAGATGAGCTGAGAGTTTTCTGGTCGCTTGTTCTGGGGTTTTCGATCTACTTATTATTGCAGTATCGTCAGCAAAGGTTGATGTTGTTATACCTTGCTCTATAGGTATGTCTGAAGTGTATAGAACATACAGAGTTGGGCCAAGAACGCTACCTTGTGGCACGCCGGCTTTAATATCTGATTCTGGAGATACACATGTATTTACTCGTACTGCAAACACCCGTTCGCTGAGATAGGACTCAAGAACACTGCTTAAAGTGTGTGGAAGTATCGTGCTTATTTTATATTTGAGGCCCTCAAGCCACACTCGATCAAAAGCTTGAGCGACATCGAGAAATATTGCGGAGCAGTATTCTCTGCGTTCAAAAGCAGTCCTTATCTCATTTGTAATGCGATTGACTTGTTCAATTGTACCATGCTTTTCACGAAACCCAAATTGATGGTTAGGGATAATATCTTGTATGTGAGGTTTAATTTTTAGGAGTAGTATCTTTTCAAATACTTTGGAAAGGCAAGATAGTAGGCTTATAGGCCTATATGACGCCACTTGCGTTTTGTCTTTCCCGGGTTTCGGTATCATTATTATGAGTGACTTCTTCCACTGAGATGGGAAGTGTCCACATTGTAGAATCGCATTAAAAAGTGTTGAGATGTACGTGATAGCAGGGTTTGGAAGTTCCATGATCATTTTAGGTGTAATCTGATCATGGCCTGCAGCTTTTTGGGGTTAAGTTGATTTTTAACAATATTCCTCACATCATGCTCGTCAATTCTAGTGGGTTCTATGTCAACAAGAGTGGTGTTTGACGGTAGAGTAAACCCATTAGTCGGCGCATTAGGTTGGAACACTTGTTTGAGATGAGCTACAAAGACTAGAGATTTTTCTTTGTCACTTCGAGCCCAATTTCCAGCTGTGTCTCTAATGGGCATGGAAACTGAAGCTAGTGGCTTTATGTGTCTGTGGGCCTTCCACAGAGGGAATTTGTTACTTGTTGGAGAAAGACGTTTAATATATTGCATCTGAGCGAGCCTGTCTCTTGTTAAGGGCTTTGCTAAGTTTCCGGGTAGCAATTGAGTATTTATATATTTTTTATACTTGAGCCAGTTTGTTTTGAGTGATGTGAGTTTACTGGGTTGTTTTGTGTTTTACACGCACTCCAGCAGGTGAAATAGAACTGGAGAATGATCCGATGATAGATCGGCGAGGGACTCAGCTGAAATTAGACCTCTTGGTATGTTTCGAGTTATACCAAAATCTATGAGGTCTGGGATTTTCCTTGGATCTGTAGGCCAATATGTAGGACTACCTGGAGAAACATAGTCCAGCTTACCTCGTGAATTCATAATGGCTCTGTAGAGTTGTTTTCCTTTGGGATTTTGCAGACGAGAGCCCCAGTGCGTGTGTTTAGCGTTGTAGTCACCTGCTGCTAGGAAGCAGTTACCCAAAAGAATTAAACAACTCCGTAAAATCCTTTTCAAGGATCGCAAATCTTGGGGGGCAGTATACTGCCGTTATAGTGAGATTGCCTCGCTTTGTTTGTACGTTTATTGCAGTAGTTTGGAGGCAGCTGCTTGCAACAGATTGTAATGGGTGATGCTTGATACGACTTCTGATAAGGATGCCGGTTCCACCATGTGCCTTGCCATCGGGATGATTTGTGGCGTAGAAATTATATCCGGCAATTTGGAAATTGTATTTATTAGTAAGATGCGTTTCTACGAGAAGCATTACATCAATGTCCCTATTTTTTAAAAATAGAGACAGTTCATGTTTATGCCGAGAAACGCCGTTGGCATTCCAGAGACAAATCTTAAGGGAGCCTCTTATTGTGTTGAGCTGCAAGCATTTGGATTAGCGTATTTTGATTCCGCATTAGCTCTTGCATCGTGCTTTGGATAAAAGACATGAAGTTCATCATGCTTTGTTGCATAGAAGCAATCATAGATTCGATGCTATTTTGGGTTTGAGAATTATTTATTGTTTGAGCTGAGCTTATAGCTTGTGGAACCGTTTGGGGTACGGTTTTTGTATGTGTATCAGTAGTGTTTAAACCAGATTTTAGAGCACTGGCGAAGGACATACTAGGGGTGGTATTGTCATGAGCATAAGTTTGAGGCACACGAACTATTTTACTCTCGGGTTGAGATCGAGCCGAGGTCAATCTTTGGTTAAATTTGCTTTTTAGCTACCTTAATGTGTGGTTACCACCGCAGTTGCTGCACTTTTTAGCTTTGGGGTCGGCTTTATTTGCTGTGCAGGAAGCAGTGTCATGTAGTTCTCCACAGGCAAGGCAAACAGCTCGAAGGGTACAGTACGTTTTGGTATGTCCGTATTCTTGGCAATTAGTGCATTGAACCGGGTTATTGCGTTTATGCGGTTCTTCAACAGTAATTCTGCGGTTCAACAGATATCTTATATTGTAGATTGGGTGTACTTCGTTGCGTTTAAGTGTGTTGTTTTCGGGCTCTAGTTCAACCTTGAACATGGGTTGTTTTTGTTAAGTATATTAATGGGTTTGAAGCCAAGCTCCTTAAGAGCACTTAGAATTTCACTTGAGGAAACGCATGGTTCAATGCCTTTTATTACTACTTGTAAGCCTTTTGAGCTTTTTAACTGATATGTGTAGTAGTTCACATTTTTATCAGTCAAGTGTTTTGAAACTTTGCGGTAATTTTCCTCAGTGTATATTTGGAGTTTTGTTTCATGTATGTTGCCTTTAGTGAGTGGAATTATGTGGAAATTGTTGTTGCCTATAAGTTGAGCTATTTTGACAACAAGTGCATTTGAGCTTTTTTCGCGAACATAAATTGGGGGAGGCTTACTAACTTTAATATCCCCTTCACTTGATTTTTTGTTGTTAGCTTCAATATTAGTATTGACGCTTAAGGGAAAAAAATTTATTTCGGCTTAATGTAGATTGGGATTCTTGTTTTTCATTATTTTTATTCATTTTGTTTTTATTTCCACCTTTGCTCGCTTGTGGACTAAGCTTACGTTTAATTTGAACGTAGCGATCAATGCCAGTCTGCACTGCCGCACTTGGCTTTGCATTTTTTTCTTTTTGTTGCTCTCCGTTTTGCAAAGCAGATTGCGGTAAATTATTTGTGTTGTTTTTATTTGTAGAGTTTGTCACTCCAACTGAGACAGCAGGTGTTTTTAAACAACGCGATGTTTCTGTTATTATTGGAGCATTTAAGAGAGATGCTGCTACTGTTGTTGTATTATTAGAAAATGCATAAGTAATTGTAGTTGAGGAAAGGGAAGATGGAAGGGTACTAAGAGTATTATTAAAGAGTGTAGGTGTTACACATTGTGCAGCCCAAGAGAGTGGTACTTGCTGCGCTTGAGGAGAAGCATTTTGAATACATTGCTCCGAAATGGATAATGCTTCGTTTTGTAGATTGTTTTTATTTATTTTAAACTCCTTACCTTGTGTTTTTGTGTGAGAGGAACTTGGTATGGATGGAGACGCCGATCTGGCTCTTTCACCATGCATAGGAGGTGGATTAAGTGTGTACTTAGTTTTTTTTCCGGGGAAGTGGGGGCGACGAAAGAGAAGTAGGCATTACGTCTATTTGCGTCATGTAAAGAGCGACGTCGCTCTTCTTGATGAGCGTCTTTTGTACTCATTACCGCGCCTTTTTGTTTGTTTATTATTATTATTTTTTGTTCTTAATAACTTTGTTTAAATTGACAAGAGTAAAAAAAAAATGTTTGAAGAAACATTTGTTTGTGTTGTTTTTTTTTTTTTGTTAAACACTTTCTTTACTTTTAAAGGCACCAAAGTAATATAAAATTTTAAATTATTAGCAGAGCTGCGAATAAACACGTCTACTTGCGACGACGGTTGAATCATAAAAAAAAAAAAAAAAAAAAGCAGGGTGATGTAAAGTTTTAATCGGTTCCAGAGTATTATCTATCAATTTTCAACCCCAGTCTTCAGGGTTTAGTTGATTGCCTAGCCATGTTTTAACTTGAAAGTATACTCGATATAAGTGTTGAATAGCTGACGCCGATGTTGGAGGAAGACATGCTAGTTGTACTTGTTTCTTGTTTCGCGTATTTTTTACAAAAGTTAAGTATCGGTATTTATCAATGCAAGTAATTTTTTTTGAGCTCCATAGACTGCAAGAAGAAAGCGAATTCCTTCCGTAATTATTGTTTGAGGTGTGGAATCATTTTCTGTAAATACTTTAGCGCAGTCAGTCAAATCTTTTTTTTTTTTTTTTTTCGAATAATTTGAATATTGATGTTTTTTCCTTCTGTACATTGCTGACGAATTGTCATGACAGTTACTGGAGTAGGCCTACAAGGTAAAAAAAAAAAAAAACACGCCGAATACACTACCTCGCATGTGGCGTGGAAATGTGTGCATATCGTGTATAATGTGACTCTTAAAATCGAGATATCTCACGAATGGTGACACTTAGGAAAAAAATCATTTAGACCATTTTTGTAGAGAATTTCAGGGTCTACAAATTGGCTTCAGGTATTTTTTTTTTACAAAACTTACCATTTTCGAGAAAAGTCCGAAAAACCTGAAATTTTGACCTTTGACCGCCAATAACTTTTGAAGTACACATAGAATTGATGGGGACTTTTAAAACTTTATTTGTAATGGTAAACCCAAGCTCTCCACCAATTTTTGGCTTTCCGGGAATTATTGTTATTTGACCAACATTTTTATGTCTGAATTGACCGGGCTATAAATAATCTATCTAATGTATGTATCTTCAATTTTAAATGAATTAGTACTTTAGCTATATGTTTCTAAGGTAAACCATCTGGAATCTAGTGATGAAACTTTATTTTGTATCCTTATATATATACTTTTTATTCCTAGTACATTATTTTCTATTAAAAAGTAATAATTCCAATATTAATTTAAAGTCTTTAAAGCATGCTTAATAAAATGGCCTTTAAATTGTTTCGATGTCTCCAAGCAATAATCTTCCAGTTTTTTTTATTTGCTGCACAAAAATAAGCTGAGAGCCACTCTATATGAAATGAATAAAGATATCTATGTAAACTAATTAAATCTACAAGTATTTTTTGTTGCACTACCCTTCAGTACTAAAATTCCTGAAGAAAAATTTTCCTAGCGTTCACTGACCGCTACTCGGGCGACGCAGTTAGAATTACTTTTTGTTGTTGTTGGTTAGCGTCGCAGTCGCTCATTTGATTTCTGACTTTAAACAGAGCGCACGCCGATTCAAAAATTAAAAAGAACTATTTCATGTAAGTTACGTTATTTAATTTTATTATTGATGATCAATTTTGTGAATGATAATCAATTATACATATCTGTAAGTTCATATAAGTAACTATTTTTTTTAATTTGATCCACATTTTATGCGTATAGAACACTCAGCAACAATAGGAATAAAATGCTATGTGTGCAATAGTGCGGCTTTGCAATATGATTTATGCGAGTAGACAATGCTAAAAAATTATTCTTAAACGTAATAAATGTTTTTTGATTCCTTCAAATTTTCCAAATTTAATATACAGCCATAGTCAAATGTTATTACACAACCAAATTTTTTTTTGCACATTCAACTTCCTTCCTTCTTCCTACTGTTGCTATTGATATCAGACTATAATATGTGTTTTTGTTGTAATCCTTGATCTATCCTGAATCGATCGAAGTGTAATTGGAAAAGATAACGGTATATCGAACCGACATTCAAGCGAATGAAGTAATGAGTAGCGGCCGTCAAAAGTTATTACACACATTTTTTTCCGTCAAAAGTAATTACACAAAACTTAAATATCTTGGTCTCTATTGAGATAGCAATGAAATCTTAGTGTAGGTTGTAGCTCTCTTCGAGTAGAAAAAAACGGTATGCTTAGGTTAGGTTAGAATGGCCGCCACGAATTCTCGCGACGTCACCTACGCCAAGAAAGGCTCATTGTGATACCATATGATCTCTATTATCCTCCTACTCGAACCAGCTCGATTTCCTTATGAAGGCGGCTACTGCACCAATCTTGACTGATGCAATCTCCGCCAGGCTATTAAGAAACGGCCTACCCAGTTCGGTAAACCTTATTCTTCCAAGGGCTGGGCAGTGGCAGAGAAAATGTTCTACTGTCTCCCTCCTCTTCCTCGTTTCTACAGCTTCTACTGAAGGTAGAAGGTTACCCCTAGTCGGACGGCGTGTCTACCCACTAGGCAATGTCCCGTAAGAGCGCCCACCATCACGGACAGGGTCTGTCGATTGTGGCGCATGAGCTGTGCTGTTCGTTTGGTGCTATACTCTGGCCACGTTAGTCTCGAGATATTACATTTGGGGTTTGTGGTCCTTCTAATCTCTGCTATTCTCATTATTTCTTCTTTCACTCGCAATTTTAGAGAGGCCATGGGAATTCCAGTCGAACTCCTCCCAGGAGGAATAACGGAATTTGTGCCTTCTCTGGCCAGTCTATCTGCTTCGCAATTACCAAATATATCTTGGTGACCCGGAACCCATGTGAGGCAAATATCCCATTGCTCCGCCATCTCGTTAAGAGATTTGCGGCACTGGGAGATTGTTTTGGATGTGTTATTGCACGAGTCAAGCGCCTTTAAGGCAGCCTGACTATCCGAAAAGATATGTACTTTTTGTATACGAGTTGGGTGGTGTCCCAGAAAACGCATAGCTTCGTGTATAGCAATCATTTCAGCTTGAAAATCGCTGCAGTGATCAGGAAGTCTGAAGGATTCTCTGATCTCCAGGTCCGGGGAAAAGATACCTCCTCCTACCCTTCCCTCGGTTTTGGACCCGTCTGTGTAGATATTAATGGCGTTGGTCTCAAAATGGGGTGGGTCTTCCCATTGAGCTCTTGTTGGGATCGAGATTTTGTATGCTTAGAATTTTAACAAATTTTTTTTTTTTTTTTAATAATTTTTTTTTTTAAATTTTTGTTTTTAAATTCTAAAAAAATTCTTACAATTCATAGCAAGCATAATTTTAAAAAATGTGTTCATAGAAAAAGTTAAATAACTTGGTCAATTATTGTCGGATTATCATTAAACAGTCATTATACTCGTAGTTCTGCGTACTTTAAGAAAACCTTTCCCATAAAGATAGCTTTCAAACAAAAAAGTGTAACAAAAGTACGATAACCTTAAATGGTTTGAAAAAAAATGGTAAAAATTGCGTTTGTCTTGAAAATAAGCAGAGGTACGATCAAAAATGTCATAATAATGTCATTAATGTCAAAAGGGCAAAGTTTTTTCTTTCTAAAGCATGTCAAAAAATTAAAATCGGTTTGTAATTTACAGAGATATTGCTCTTTAAGTGAAAAAAATAGGGAATATTTGTTTTTTGACCCAGATCCAGACCCTAAGGGTCCCCGAAAATTCTAAGCACACCGTTTTCTTCTACTCGAAGAAACCTACAACCTACACTATAAGACTTCATTGCTATCTCAATAGAGACCAAGATATTCAAGTTTAAGTTTTGTGTAATTACTTTTGACGGAAAAAAATGTGTGTAATAACTTTTGACGGCCGCTACTCATTACTTCATTCGCTTGAATGTCGGTTCGATATACCGTTATCTTTTCCAATAAGACATCGATCGATTCAGCATAGATCAAGGATTACAACAACATAGCTTATTGTAGTCTGACATCAATAGCAACAGTAGGAAGAAGGAAGGAAGTTGAATGTGAAAAAAAATTTGGTTGTGTAATAACATTTGACTATGGCTGTATAAATACAAATAAGTTTAAATGTTTAAAAGTAGCTATAAGAAAAAATGGTTGGGTATAGGCAAATGAACAAATTAGTTAAGTGGGTAAAAAATGAATTGGAGGCTTTACGCAAAAACTTTAGGGAAATAGACAATGTAGGAGATCATAATGTTCAGCAGATAATGGAAAAGGGGAAGAAATAGAATTGGTTGATTTCCAGGAAGAGACAGACAGAATAGTTTTAGATGAAAATGTTGGTGATGATTTGAAAGAAACTGTGTCATAGAATTATTTTCAGTTTTAAATGCACATAATTTAAAAGTAAAGACGTTTTATAAGTTTAATTGCTCTGATAAGCCTAATATCAATGAAGTTGAAGAAGGTTCCTATTTACATATCGGCTTGCCAAAGAAATTAAATAATCCTTCAACTTTACCCAATCTTCCTGATGTGTTGAGTGTAGATAATAATATTGACGGAATTCCGTTATTTAATAGCTCGCGTGCGCAATTGTGGCCAATTTTAATTAGAATGAAGGATATAAGTAGTCGCCCTATCTTGCCAATAGGAGTATTTATAAGACACAATAAGCCATTTAACTGCGAAATATTTTTATCAAAATTTACTTGTAAATTGTCTGATCTTTAAAAAAATGGCTCACCATTTCAAATAAAAGAGTTCAGTTAGAAGAACTCTTTTAGAACTCTTTATATCGCGAAGTCGAGGGGCTGAAGGTGGTTGTACATGACATAGACCCTTATCGACATTGACGGCGGAAGTTAGATTTTTAGGCGAAAAAATTGGTACACAAAATACGTATTTGAAGCAGATGCTGAAGCGCGAGGCAATAACTACAGAAAAGATGGGCCAAGCCCCTTTATCAAAAACATTTTAAAAAATCATATCGGAAGGGGTGAGATTGTATCACACAATATTGATGGTGTGGCAGCGAAGAAACCACTAAGGGCTTATGCTTCGTTTTTCCCGGCTCTGTTGGGTAAAATACTTTAAATGCTTATTGTATTTCATTTCATTTTATTAAAATTATTTTGTTTATATTTATTTCAGAAGCCATTTCAGTTGTGGATGCCACACAACTGGCAGAAAAAGCCCTTTCCAAAGCGGTGCAATGCATTAAAAATAATGCCAACAAAATGAAAAATAAAAATCTTTTAGAGAAATTGGAAATAGAAAATAAGGTATAGCATTAAGTTATAGAATAGAAAATAAGGAAAAGAATAGAATAGAAAATAAGGAATAGAATTAATAGAATAGAATATAAGGAATAAAATTACTAGAATAAAAAATAAAGAATACAATTAATAGAATAGAAAATGAGGAATAGAATTAATAACTGTAATAATAAATAATAAATAATTTTAATCTAATAAATATATTAAAAAATAATAATTAATTTTCGTTTAATTATTATTGGGAGTTATTTAAGTTCCCTATGGATCCCTAAGGAAAATGGCCAAAAAATGGCCTTAAGGAATTACTAGGGAATGTTCCCTTTTCCTCGAATGTATGAAATCACAATGTTAATTTCCCTATTGATTTTCATACGAATTTCTTAGTGATTTCCTAGGGACTCCTTGAGGAATGGAACTGAAGGGTATAAACTAAACAACTTATCCTAGGACCAACATTGTTACAGTTTAAAGTTTTGTTAACACTGGTTTAATTTCTAGATAACGGAATACAGGCACTGAAAGTAAAAAAAAAATATGATTTCAATTGCCCTGCAAATTCTGATTATTTTATCGTTTAGACTAGTTTGCGTGTTTGTAAGTCACGAATTCTGCGCCCAGCTATCGCAAAAATCTCTTAGTGTTATATTGGGACAGGCATTTAACCCTCGTTACATGAGCATTGATGCACCAGAAGCCTCTATTGCGGAAGTTTCTACATATGGACACAAACGGTCATCATATGAAATTCCATTCTATGCGGATGACGATATCGTTTCCGTCGGCGACTTTCCAGCTTGGGAAACAAATCACTTTAGCTATTTTGAGAAAAAAGATGAGGATTCCTTAAAGCAAAAACAAATGCGCACCAGAAATGTTTTCTCGAATAGACCAGGTCAGCAAAAGTTCGAAGTTTTTAAATCACGTCCGTGGGAATGTTCTTCGAAAATCAACTGGATTGACTTGGGCCTTAATTATTTTCCACGTTATATACGATCTGTCGAATGTATCACAAAGAAATGTTGGTACGGACATTTTAATTGCAAGCCCAAATCGTTTACAATAAAAGTGTTACGCCGAAAAAGTGGTTCTTGCATCCGCATTAGCGAAAAGTTACTAATTATTACATCCGATAAGTATAACGTGGATTACACTGAACTTTGGATTTGGGAAGAAATGGCCATTAATTTCTGCTGTGATTGTGTAATGCTTTACTAAACATTTGATAAAAGAAATTTAATTGTAGCAAATACGTCGTTTTTTTATTTAAGTACAAACATAATGCTTAGCAATACATTTTAAGAGCTTTTGGCACTAAAGAAACTTTTATTGGCCGAGCATCGTACTCCTCTCCGTCAATTGAGTAAAATATATTACTGGCACTTAAATCTGGAAACAATTGAATCGTGCGACTCTTTAATACCATAGTTGGTTGTATACCATTTCGAGCTATTTTAGGAATATTTTTTATGAAATCCCACCCCGGTTGCAAGAAGTTTACAAATTCACTTTCGAGTTGAAAAAAATTTTCCTCATTACGATTGCAGACAATGTTCAGTTGATTTGTTTCAATGTGTCCTTGTACTTTTGTATTGCAATGCACGTTAGAAATGCTTAGTTCTGATGGTTGAGAAGTGTTAGATTTATTCGATATCAGTTTACTCAAAAAGGATGTTGATTTTGTTAGCGGTTTTTTAACATTTACAAAGCAGTGGCTGCATCCCGGACAAGGAGGTGTATAAATGTAGTCAGCTTTAAAATGCCAATTTAAAGTGCTTGAAAACGATTTAAGTAGTGCGGCCGCATAGTGTCTAAAATATCCAAAATACCAATAGTTGTCTTTAGCTGAATCAATATCCTTTAATACACCCCACGATAAACGGCTTAACCCATAAATAGGTTTAAGATGCGTATCGCTGCTGTCGCTATCCTCACGATTTACGATAACATCGTATTGAATCACATTTTCGCTTTTAACTTTTTCTTGAAGCATGGGCATCAATGCAGTGGATAATGCTCTAATATAATCTAAATCACTTTCGTATTTGTTGCTTAAATATTTACGGGCAGTTTCATTGCGTTGGCCAAGAGGTAATATTGCAATTGGACATGGGGTGTCATTTCGTCGCATAAGACCCGTAATAACTTCCGATGACGTCCCATCTCCTCCAGCAACAACAATGGCATCCGGTAAACTTTTAATATTCTCAACATATGTTTTAGCATGCCCAACATGATTTGTCTTTAAAATTTCCACGGAATAACCGGCCAAATGAAGAATTGGCTCACAATATTTACGGAACTAAAATAGATACAAAGTGGTGTGAGCATACATACATACATATATGTACAGTGGTTAAAAGCTTAAAAAAATTAACTTTTTTTTTTTTAAAACTTCCAACCGCTCTATCTTCAAAACAACGCAATATATAAAAAATCGCGAAGCACTATTTTTAGATATATTATTTTAGTTAATCAAGGAATCTTTATATGTTTTATTTAAATTAGATTTGACCAAGTTATCCTTGGAAAAAAAAAAAAATGGGACAAAATTGTGCCAAATAGTGTGAAACTTGTATACAATATAGGCTTGGCTAAACCATAAAAACTTAATATATTATAAATGCACCAACTAAGCAGTGGCACTATTTTTGATTTTCCAAGGATAACTTGGTCAAATCTATATTTAAATAAAACAAATATACTCCCTGATTAACTAGAAAAATATATGTAAAAAATGGTGCTTCACGATACATAGAGTAATTGGAACTTTCAAAAAAAAAAAAAAAAAAAAAAAAAAAAAAATCTTTTAATCTGTGAACCACTGTATATTTATACATAAATACGTATATAATCCAAAATGGTGCAAACCTTTTTTTCTGCTTTTTTCTTGTTTGCCATTGGGTTTAAAACAACGAGCACTCTCTTTGGTGTTTCACCCCCTCCATTTGCTTTCTATAGAATTACACAAAAGTCGCATGTGTTCAGTCGCTCTTGAAATAAAAAAAGGAACAAAAGTTAACTTCATAACTACTAATTTAAATAAAAGTTGTTACTCATAATGGGATTTCAAAGTACTAGCACCATAAACTGTTGCAATTGCACCAATTGTTGACTTTTTCCAATTATTTCTGACTATGCCAATATAATTCATTTCGGAACGGTTGGAATCAGCTGGTTACAAACGAAAACGACTAATGTATTTCATACGTTCGTAAATATGTTAGCGATGTCAATTAATTTTAGTATTCGTTCTCGACGTAACGAATTTGATGAAGTAATAATGTGGCCGTTTTTTATTTATTTATATTTCTAACATATCTGTGGTAAAAAGGAAAAACTGCTTAGGTCTGATTTTACCGTTTTGCAGAAGAGCACTTTTCAAGTTTACAATTAATTGAAATTGTACGCAAAAATGAGATTATGCAAAAATTACTTTGTCTATAACTTCCTAAAAAATTGTAAAAAATAATTCAAATTTTACTTGGAGGTACTTTTCAATACGGAGATCATCGTAGTATTCTTATCTCAATTTAGGCTTAAGTCGACCTACGCACTTTACCTTTTTCACCACAGATATATTATACTACAGAATCAATTCGCTTTCAACATCCATATCATACATCTGGTGCAAATTCTTCAATATTTTATATACCTCTTCATTTATTCATATTAAATGGATGTAGTCTAGATATCGGAAAAGTTGGAGTATTTTTATTTGAAAATGATAGCTGCGAAGAGATCGTTAGTAAATCCTGATTCGGTATAATTATTGCAGTAATTGGCACTAAATGGTTTAGCTGACTGGATATGTAATCAGGCAGGCGGAGTTTAATATGATATTTTTGATTTGGAACACACACGTCGAGAAAAGTGGTTATCTGAGCAAATAAATATAATACTTTAAACAATAAAAAAAATCGTATTATTTTTGATGAAAATAAAAGTCAAATGACAATTTCAGTAGACAGAATTTACTGAAACGATATACATATTAAATAAACAAAATATTCTGAGTCCAAAATAGTACAAAAATAAAAATGTCAAAAAATTATAAAAATATAAAAACGCTTCAGCAATCTTGAGCGATCCACTGTATATTGTCTACGTCCGTAAATCGTGCTCAGACAATAGAGAGACTCGAGCAAAACAGTGAAGAGGAGTATAAAAACGCTTAAATTCAGCTGCACTACGGTTAAAAATGCAAATGCTAAAAAGTGTACTGAACGATTTGCAAACGCAAGATTTTACACCCGATCTGTTCCGTCGCCTTTATCAATGGAACAAATATGTATATCACGTCTGTGAACACAGCTTTTAAGCTCTATTAGCGTCCCGCCCTAGTGCCCAGTAGGGCGGGTCGTTAAAAACTTTTTTTCGAATTTGTGACGCTAATAGGGCTCAAAGCTGGGTTCACATATCCAGAATTTGTGTACACAAACCGATTGCTGTACGACGATGCCTTCCGTCTGCATATTGACGATGAAAATCGAAAATTTTAGGTAGATTCAATTTTCATCGTCAATGCGCAGACGAAAAAGAGATTTAACGACCCGCCCTACTGGGCACTAGGGCGGGACGCTAATATTGCTTAAAAGCTGTGTTCACATATCCAGAATGTGGGTACACAAACCTATTGGTTTGTGTACACAAAGTCTGGATATGTGATTACAATTACAATTCTTTTATAAGATTGGTTAAATCGTTTTATATTTTTTTTGCGTCATCATCATTGAATTGTGAGTATTTAAAAAGGAAAAAAATTAAAATAATTTTTGTTTTTACAACGAATGCACTGTGACGAAAATAAATTTGC
>JAEIFJ010002572.1:0-16958 GCA_018903435.1 Leucophenga varia
AACCATGGCAATCTTGTGGAGGTATTAACTCCATATATACAACGACATTTCAAGCGAGTCTCCGAGCTAAGCAAAGACTTGGCATTTATGGAGTTTATTGTAAAGTGCATGTAATATAGTTCGATCCTACGAATGTATGAAATAAAGATTTATGTTTGTATACGAATGTATGAAATAAAGATTTATGTTTGTATACGAATGTATGAAATAAAGATTTATGTTTGTATACTACATAAAGTTTGACAACAGGCAAATGCTTCGGCCAGCGTGTTGGCAGCCTGAAGTCAACCTGTTGACTTGCAACTGTTGATCGCATTATGTGAAATGTTCCAAACGTTTGCATTCAATTTAGCACAATCAAAAACAAATAGATTCGTGGAAAAAAGAATCCCAAACTGAATATAGTCATACATACGGAATGAATTTGCAGGCGTGAAGTTCACAATTTGAAACAAAAATATTTACACACATCAAAAAAGAGGCCGGGGGAACGACGAGGAGGAGGGGCACAAAAAAAGCCAGAAAAGAGTTTTCTGTTTGATGTTGTGCGGCGGCGGAAATTGCAAAATTGTAAACGCCACTTTCCGGCCATTTGCATGGCCATCCAACCAGAGTCGAGCGGCGAGCGGCGAGTTTGCTCGCAACCCAGTCACAGCCTGGCCAGAAAACATTGGCCTGCGGGCCTGACGAGTGTGTGTGTTTGTGTTTGGCTGTTTGTATGTTTTGTGTTTGCTGCGTATGCACTGACTAGGCGTTAATTGAATTATGTTTGCCGCCCAATTGAAGCTACAAGCGGTCTGGCAACAAAGCAATCCGTGCAAATCAATTACAGCACGCAAGTCAAACGTCAGTGCCGACCCTCGTGCCCTCTCTCTCTGTTCATCTAACCAATTCAGTTGCATTCAATCTGGTCATGATGGACTGCAGCTTAAAGAGGGTTCGTGGTAATGCATGTTGTGAAGTATGACGAGCCATAAAGGATTAAATAGGCAGCCCATGGCAACAATTAAACTAATTAGAAATGTGAAGAGGCCTCTGTGATGTGACGTAGGAGATTGTATACCCTGAACACATTCATAGTTTACTACGCTATGTTTATCTACAAGGTCAAGGCAATTTTATTTGTGCTCTATTACGACCTCTAATATTGACAGCACACAAATATTGATTGAGTAAGAGCTAAACTCAATGTAATTATGCGCGTGCTTTCTTGCTTAGCCCTGCACACGTGGGAAGTTAATGAAATGGGGTAAGTTAGGTGAATAAGTTAGAGTATTAACTGAACTTATAGTAGACATAAGTTTGAAGATATTCAGACATTGCTAGACATACTTTTGAACCTGCAAATACCCGAAGAATATAAAGACTTTCTTATTTAATTTATTGAAGTTCAGTTGTCACTGCCTAGTCAGGGTATTTACCCCACAGTCACTTATAGCCTTTCTCAGTTATTTTCTTTGTTATTTTATGACCTTCTTAGTCAAGGTAGTACGTCTGTTGCCTGTTAAATCACGACGTTATTAAGAACAATTGCCGTGCTCTCCCCAGCGCATTACAAACAATGAAATGCCAATAGCAGGCCTTAAAAATTACACGCGCCATGCGACTGGCGACGCCCCTGCCCAGCCCCGCCCAGGCCAGACAAGAACTGCTCAAGTAGAGAGCCAGATATATACTATATATATAAACTACATATATAAAGCAGTAAAACTTAATTTGCTGTTTATGCCGGGACCTAATGATAACTGTCGACAGTCGTCGCCCATTGCTGGGCTTAGTTCTTGGTGCCTGCTCCGCTGAGGATTAATAAGCTAAGTTTCTGTTGGAAGGCGCTAATGAACTGTGCGCTAAGCCCCCAGAAATGAACTGACGAACTGCAAATGAGCGAAGCACGCTAGCCCAACGGGTCGTATGTGTGATGGCCAGCTTAGGCGGCCATTTGACATTTCACACACACACAAGCACACATATATCGCACATATAGCAAATTATATGGGCAAACAAACGTAACATTTGCGCTGATTGCCAAATGCCGTCGGTTATTTGCGGGCTCTCCTGCTCACAGGCTGCATATCAAATATAATGAAGAGAAATAACTTAAAGCGGCGGGGCTATAAAATAAATGAGCCGGCAATGGGATGTTTTGTGGCTCGAATGTTATGTTTTGTGGCCAACACATGCTGCCCTATTACAGCAACGACGACGAGGACACTTTGGGTCTGTGCAAAATGTTCTTGGTAATTTGCATTGCCAGAAAGTTGTAGACGGCAAAAACTTGACAATCCTTTTGCTCTGATCAGGGGCCAAAGTTTTATTTGGCTTATTTATTGCGACTCATATGACATAGGCAGGGTGTCACCAAGGGGGTGAAAAGACATTTGCGGGCGCTTTAATGTCGCAGCATTCGGGGAATTCCATTTGGATGATAAATCAAAGACCCTTACGCTTTTTATTGGACTTGTTCGGGTATTTGTTTACGATACGGCTCTAACAACAAATGTCATCATCAAATGACATTTGTATTTTTAGCGCAAATTTCATAAATCAAAAGTTTTGCATTTTCTTAGAAAACGAAACTTTTTTGATTGCCCTTTTCGGACCCACAGTGGAGAGCCCCCAGCCAGGACTACTTTGCATGCCAGACCTAACGGAAAGACTTCAAAGATACACACATACACACAGACATACGTAGAACTTGGCAAACTTATGATGGCTCACTTTTCATCTGGCCCAAGTGGACCAAGTGTGTCTCTCTGCCTCCCCTCCTGCCTGCCTGCCTGCCAGCCTGTCCGACTCATAATTAAATAAATTTTCATTTAGCCTGTTGACACATTTGAGTGCTCATTAAACATTTAAATGACGCCCATTGCGGGCATATACTCGTACTAAATCATGCATGCTTTGTTCTGGCTCAGCCCGCACGCTTCTGTAATTTATGCTCATTTCGATCTAATATTCAAATATAAAACATGTTTAAACTCGGCCACATTTTGCGCAACAAAGCAGAAGAAGCACAAAACCAATGCCATATTTTGTTTGCGATAATTCGCGCATTTATTTCGATTTTACGAGTGCCCCTGGTCTGGTGGAAACGCCTCCCCGACTATCACATCAACAATGAATTGTGTGGGCCGTCGAGGGAGTGGCATTTAAATCGCATAAATATATGTTTTTAATGCCAGCAAACACCATAGAATATTCTATGTTGCCACATTAATTTAGTTTGTGCTTATAAATAAACCGAGCAGGTAAAGGCGGGTGGAGTCCACAATACCCTAGCATTAGGTAGATATCTTTTTATTTAGTGGCTTTCTATGTCAAGCTCTATATTTAGTACCTATCTCTGTCAATCTCTAATCATAGGCAAGTGTGCCCGATTGACATTTGCAACTCTTGGGCATAAAGTCAAGTGTGAACATGTCTAGACTATAATTTACCTATGTTTACCTTACATACCTCCCCAATCTGACCTTGCTTTGAATGTATTTTAAGAATGCAACTAAATTTAGCACTCACATCTCTCTTATATATTCACAATATTGATAAATTATCTGGAACTGAAATTAGCAAAGCATCTTCCACAATTAGTCAGCTTAGTATGCACTTAATCAGCATTCTGCATATTCCAAATACTTTATTTTTCCTTGGAACAATCCTATATACCCCTCACAAGCACCTCAGTATTATGATTTATGCTGAACAGCGCTTCGCCCACGCACATTTTTAATATTTTCGGTTATTTCTATTTTCATGTGTTTCCACATAACACAAAATATGTTTTTACACGCTTTTAATGAGGACGCAACAAAAATTAAATTTACTAAATGCACAAGAGAAATTTTAACAACACAATTAGCGAGGAAGTGCACATAATTCTGTGAACTGCACTAATAAAGTGTTTTTCGCATGCATTGCGGGATGTGGAGAGAGAGAGAGGGAGGAAGAGTGGTTGACATGGCAACTACCTGGGAAATGTTTGGGGTTTGTAATGTCATTTAATGTCGCTCGTATTTCACCTGGAGCTGGCATTAAGGTGTGTCTATTAATTATCTGTTAATATGACAAAAGCTAGACGGAATTACTTTCGGAGAGTTCTAGTGGCGTTGCTGTTGCTTTTGTTTTTAATGATGCCGAGATTTGACGACATAACGGCATATTAAACGCAGAAGAAGCACGGAGATGAGATGCTAACGATGTACACTAAAAATAAAGCAAAGCAGAAGCAGAAGTAGAAGCAGAAGAAGACGGCAAACGACGGCAGAAAAAATGGCCTCAGCCAGGGCAACATTATTAATAGGCACTTAAAACTGTGTGGGGCAGGGGGGACATAAACTAGAGAGAGGAGGGAGGTGTCTGCAAGGACGGTGGGTCGGAGATTACGAGCCGCGACGCGTTGATGAAGACACGTTCGTCGTGCGTTTCGTCTATTGACGTTAAAATTAGATGCCAACTTGTCGACGCTGAAACAACAACGCGTATCATATTTTAGCCCCTGATGAGGTTGATGCTGATGCTGATGATGATGGGATGCTGTCTTTGCCGGGATATGCTGATGAGCTAGCAGCGACCACATTTCTCTAACCCCACTCCATGGCTGTCAGAGAGGCGATGATATATGGTTGAGCAGTGACACACAAATCAACATGTTAAATAGACCAAAGACGAGTCTCGATTTGCAGTTCGTTTCGCTGCGGTGCAGTCTGCACTTTATTTATGCATATTTCATACTCTCCAACTGTCTACCCACCCTACTTGCCAAACTTGTTGGGCTCAAGGGGTTCGACATCGCGATAAGGCTCGCCAGCCTTGCAGAGACCCGAGTAGACGCGATCGTAGCCGCCCTGGCAGAGCTGAGCCTTGGCCCTGTAGATGGGGTACTCGGGCACATAGTTGCCGGCATAGTTGCAGGCCATCAAAAAGTAATCCAAGGAGCCTTTCGTGTACTTGATCGCAGCGCAGCCAACGTGTGTGTTGTTGTCCTTTGCCATCAAGGCAAAGTTGCGGATCGGTCTAAGTTGGAGAGTTAGAGAAGAAGTAGTAAGAGAAGGAGCGATACTAAGCAGACTAAACCCACTCGATAAGCTTCACATTGGTGGGGAAACTGTCGACCTTCTCCTGTGTCACATTCGACTGCTGATCCCACCAGTTGTCGATGTTGTTCTTGATCAGATCAGCGTCGGGCCCCTCGGAGGCCCACCCTCATGTTCTGCATGGCCAAGCTCTGTCCCGAGTTGGGGATAAGCTGGTGTGTTATGGCAATCGTAGACCAGCGCACACTGCTTCACATTCAGCGTGGCCAACTGCTCCAGCTCGTCGCTCCACTGCATGGCGGCCATCTTGTCGGGCACCATGAGGTGCTCCACCTTGCCGGTGGCAAGCTTGTTGCGCCACTGATTGTGAGCATTCAGAATGGTCTCCTGGTGGCCAGTAATGTTCAGCACAGTGGCATTCGCTGGACAAATCTTGGCCAGCTCCTGTGCAGGAATGTACAGCAAGATAAGTAAGGCTTGCTTGGGCTGCAGCCTTCGCTACTTACGCCATTGTTCCTGCAGGCAATGTGCTTCTTCATCAGTGGACAAAGTCCTGGCTGGCAATAGTTGAAGCTGGCATTCTGGCAGTGAGCCTGCAGCAGCAGCAGCAGCACCAATGGAATTGTGATCGACAGTTGGAGGCAATGGGACTGCATGATAACCAGCGATTGTTGGTCAGTAGCTGGCGTGCCGAGGCTTTTATAGTCGCCTGAGCTGCGACAACTGTTTTCCTTCCTTTGTTGGCCCAAAAACAGCTGTTGCCTTTCACTTGACTCAGGCTTACGCAGCTTAGCTCGTGCTGACACATAAGCCAGCACAAAGGCAGACACACACACAGAGACACACATGAATAGCGACACACTAACACAAATAAGCCAAACAGAGCATTATTGGTTCAAATGTCATCAAGGGTGGGGGCAGGGGCCTGCGACTATCAATGGCAAAGGTATACAAACTGTTCAAGTGAAGAGCTCGCCGCCTCGCCCTGCCGCACTTGACAGAGAAAACAGTGCAAAGGCAGAGGCAACAAAAAGAAGAGCAAGAACAAGAACGAGAAATAGAAGCGAAGAAAGATGAGAGCTGAAATGTGAACGCAAAAATTCCTTTCATGCTGCAATTTAAACAGCAAACACAAAAAACGAGAATTCTCTCTGTTGAATCTCTGCAGAGGGACGAACAGCACAAGGAGAAGAAGTGGCAAGGGGAGGGGAAGATGGGGGGAGAGTGAAAATGCCGCCGTGTCCTTGTCGTTTATTTTCTACCTCAATTGAAATAGTTTTTGCCGGACTGCAAGGACTCCAAGTGGACATTCACCTGCAACAGTTTTTCACTTTCATTACAGGCCACAGTGCGCAAGTGCGAGGGCAGCTCGAGCAGATAAATCAAGTGCTGTAAAACGAGTAGGTAAATTTATGGAGATAAGAGAACGGAAGAAGAGCTATTGATTTAATAGCTAAGGAACTGGAACGCTTCAGATAGCAGAGACACAGAAATAGGTAAAGCAAGAAAGAGTGAGGGGAAGGCAAAGATAGAATTGCTAACTGATTACTGGGAACACTTTAGCATTCCTCTGGCACACCTCGCTGCTGCTGCTGTGTGTCTGCCTTCCCTTTCTCATTCCTTCCTGCTGTCTTCTCCTGTGCTGCCCCGTTCCAGCAAGTGAGCAAGCGCCGCAGCGACAAACCCGAGACGAGCCACACGGCAAAGAGCAACTGGAGATGTTTCAGGCTTGACCAGCTGTTTCCCTGGGCTACGCAGGATCAGCAGCATCTGATTCTTAGCTTCTCCTGGCTGTTGAGGCTGCCATCGTCATTATTTTTATCATCGTTATTGCTGTAGCCAATTTAATTTCATACTTTATTGTACAGCAGCAAATAAAACAAAATGCGAATGCAAACTTTTGCCCGAAGCAAAAGAAACGACAAGTAAAGAATGATGGCAGGGGGGTGTGCAGAGAGGGAGGAGGTGGGGGAGTGGTTGGGAAAATCATCCGCAGGTGCAGAACGTGTCAGTGGCATTTACTGCAATTTTGCTAGCAAAGTTCTTGGCATTTAGCGCGCATTAACTGAACAGCCGAAGGACGTTGGCGAAGAAGAAGAAGGAGAAGGAGGAGCAGGTGAAGTGGAGCTGCAAGTGGAGGTAGGCGGAAGAAAGCTTCGGCTTACACTTGCTTTTCACTTAATTGGATTTGCTTTGGCATCGCGTTTTCTGTACGCCTCCTTCCTCCTTCTGCTCCTTCTCCGCCTTCATTCAGGGCTAATAATTGCAGTTTGTAATTATTTTTACAGGGATTAAGCGTTGCAAAGGACAGCAGCTTAAATGCTGCCCCTGGACAGCAAGCAGAGGCGACATACCTGTATCTGCTTCTCTATCTTTCTCTCCTTCTCTTTCTCACTCCTTCTGTTTTTCTCTTTCCCTTGTCTCTGCTGAGTCGCCTTGCATGTCAATTTCAATTTAAAATTTCGCATATTTAAAGCGTAAAATGTTATACAAAGTATTTTCGGTAAGCCCCAGCGGGCAAACCCACAGTCCCACTCTCACTCTCTCTTTCACCTCTCTCTCTCTGTCTCTGTCTTTCTCTCTCTCTTTCCCACTTGCACATGCTGTGATGAACTCTCACACTTGGGGTTAAAATCAATTTCATTTAATTTCCTCAAAAATCAGCAACGCGTTTGCCAGTGGCGTCCTTCGACTTTGGTTTTCTTTTTGATTGGCGGCAATTGGCAGTGTGCTTAGTACACACACACACACACACACACATACACGCTATAACTGTGTGCTAGGACGGAAAATTGAAATTTTCGCACATTCTCACACTCGCATTATGCAGGCCAAGCTCGGGGAGTTTTGAATTTGTTGCCTGCTTCCTTCCCTCAGTTTGCCGCATTTATTTGCATATTTAAAGGCAAATATTTAAATGTTTTGCACGCCAGAGGCAGACTTGCTTGAACGTGTGTGTGTGCGAGTTTGTGTGTGTGGTATGTCAATAAAACAATGACAAAGTCGCAATCTCGTCTGGCATTTCTTCTTCAGCTGTTTGGCCCAGTCCTGCACTCGCCCATGTCCTGTCACTTAAAATGCTCAACTCAATTCGTATTGTCACGTCGCATCGAAGCAGTCAGCCAACTGAGAAACTGCCTGTGCTTCAGTTTGTGTCACGCATTATTAACACACGCCCTTGTGCCGCAATGGCAGCCAGCCCAACCCAGCTCAGCCCAGCTGCTGCTGTGCAGCTTCATGTGCAACGCGGCGTATGCGCAACGCTTAGCGACAGCCAACTCAGCATTGATTCGACAGGCTGCCTTGCTGCCTTGCTGCTGCCTTGCCACAGTCTCGCAGCGTGACTTGTGAGTTGATTGCTAAACGCATTGCAATTCCAATGTCAGTACAGTGTGTGTGTGAGTGTGTATGTGTGTGTGTGCAGGCCTTGCCCACTTTTAGAGGCGCTTGGCATCGCCAAGGCATGCACTGTACTGCATTGTACACTGTGTGAGTGCTTTGATTATGTTGAGCGGGCTGAAGATGTTTAGTTTTTTTATATCTTTGATGATATTTGAATATATTTAATATATTTGATATTTTTGATACATGTGATATTTTTTATATTTTTGATATGTTTGATATATTTGATATATTTGATATACTTGATATATTTTATACATGTATGTCAAACATTGTTATATTTCATACATTTAATATATATGATATTTTTGATTCATTTATTTGTTTTTATTAACTTATTTGATATTTTTATTCTACTTGACTTATTTGAAAAATTTAATTTATTTGATATATATTCAAATATTCAATACTTAGGCACTTGATAAATACGATAAATTCGATAGTTTGATAACTATGACTTATTTGATATATTTTAATTAATTAATAACATTAATTGTATTTGATATATTTCAAATATTTGATATGTTTTAAAACATTTGATTTATTTGATATATTTGACTATAATGTGTGTATAAAGATATTTTTATGATATTTTTAAAGGAGATAGGGCTGCTGTTACGGTTCGTATGACTGCACCCTTCTCACTACAGTTAAATCCTATATAGTTCTCCTCTCAACTTCATAGAGCAACTGCTCGTCTACTTCAAGTCTACAAATCTTTCCTCAGTTCCTCCACAATAGCTGAGATTTGTTTGTCGTTTCCCCAGTGCGTTGGGGAAAAAGAAAATATTGTTCGCTCGCCTTTTGCTTTTTACCTTATTTATTTTGCGTTGTCGTTGTCCGCCTGCGCTTATGCAATGCTTTTTGGCACGTTCCGCAATGCTTGCAACGCGTGCGGAATGCCCTGGCGAGCATGTGTGTGCGTGTGTGGGCGGTTATGTTTGTGTTTGCGGGCTGGCCATGCTGCTGCAGCACTTGCACTAATGAAAAGTCTTGTGGCAGAGCCACACGACGAGAGCCAGAGAATGGCATTCTCGCGCCGCTGCTGCGAGTAGCCCCAGAAATACCAAGAGATTTCACTCAAGCAAAACGTTTTGGGGAAACATTTCTCGAGTATTTCGTGAAAAAGTTATGAGTGCCACTTGAGCTGCTCTATGTGTGCGTATGCATGTGTGTGTGCGCTGTCGTGTGTGTGTAATGTTATTTGAAGCGCTTTTGTTTGCCCCGAGCGTATGCTAAGCAGGCTTAAGCGCTGCGGCTTTCTTCGCTGCTTCCATTACAAAAGTAAATACAATTCCATCAGCGCACTAATTTGATCTGCACAAGGTTCAAGGCCGCATTTTGCCAATATTGTGTGATATACTGATGACATTATCTACCTAGCACACAGACACAATCACTCACACACGCCCACACACACACAGAGACACACTCATGCTGAGACATCGCCGGGTCGCGGCCCGAACAATTTGTTTCGCTTGGCATGTGGCCGAGCACATTGCCTGTGCCACCTTGTCGCTGTCTCCGTCGTCTTCATTGACTCCCTCAGTGGCGTCTTGCCTTGCGCTGTGTCTGCCACGCTCGATATGCAATACACAGAGACAGACAAGCCAAGGGGACAGACGACACGAGCTGACACGCATCGTGGCATATGCTTTGGCTTCATCTAGCCGCTGCTGCTGTTGCTCCGCCTGCCAGTTGTTGTGGCAACACCCTTCTGTCTCTCTCTCTCTCCCTCCCTCTTTCTCTTTCCCTTTTCCCTTGCTTGCCACAACATTGTCGATGTTGGCTTGTCGCCGCCGCGGTTGCCACTCCCACCCTGCGCTCAATCTGATTTCTTGCCAACTGATTTTCTGATTTTCGCAGAAAATCGCAACAACATGCGAGGGGTGCCACCAAAGTAGCAAGAGCGGGAGCCGCAGCAAGTGCTCGCTGCTCATTAAATACGCTTTGACATTTGCTGTGCGTGTTGTGCGCATTTCGCTTATCTTGTTCGGTCGGAAGCCAGCCAGACGAGACAATGAAAGTCGCAGTCGCAGTCGCTGTCAACGTCTCCATCTGCCTGCCTAGGCTGTCCCTATCTTACACAGAGGGTACTCTCTCTCTCTCCCCACTCGCTATCGCCTGCCTGTCTGCCTCTGAAAGTCAAACATGTGGCGAGGCAGCCGCAGAATTTCGACATTTATGCGACGGCATTAAACACCCTGCGGCAGCAGCGGCAGCAGCGACTCGTATAAACAGCCCACGTAATTAGCTGCGTAGGCCTTAAAAATTTAAATGCACTATTAAAGCATGCGGCACAGGGGAATTTTTAATATGCAAACAAGACAAATCTGTGCGACATCTTGCCGCAATGTTTCCGCTTAACAATTTGACAATCTGTTGGTGCCCCCTCTCTCCCTTTCTCTCTCTCTCTCTCTCTCCCCGTCTCTCTCTGTGTTGCTCCCTCGTCATGCCACATAATTGTTATGTTGATTGCAAAATTTTTACCGCTTGTGGCTTGCCCAGAACGCGCTGATGATGACGACGACGAGTCAAGGACGTAGGGGGGTGGCGAAGGTTAGGGAGAGAACTAGGGGGTGGGGTAGAACGTCATCGTTGTGGGACTTTGGGGACGATGTCGACGCACTTTTGACATGCAAATTTTATGCATTTCCCTTTTTACCGCACTTGGGGGAGCAAGTCGACGGGAAAGTCAGGGACGACTCCATAGGGGAGGCAGAGAAAGGGGAGAGGAAGAAGGGAACTCGTGGTCGAGGGTCAACTCGTTGCTGCAGCTGCGTGTTGTTGCTGCAGTTGTGCTGCAGTGTCGTTATTAATATAATTTTCAACATTTCGTACGCATAAATTAAACAATTCGCTGCGTGACTTTTAACGAGCTCCTAAAGTCATTTTGTACAACAATTTGAGCTGCAATTTTTCACACTTGACAGTTGGTCAGCCAACGGAGAGAGAAAGAGAGAGAGAGAATGTGAGAAAGTGGTGAAGTTTTTCAGGCAACTAATTAAGAAAATATTTGCGCAGCAATCGCACGGCAAACGGAGCCAGGCGAAATGCGAAAAATGGCTAAGAAAAAATGCGTTTCAAATGCTGCTGCAGGAGGCTGCCAAGTTGCCAGTGCCAGTGCCAGAGCCAGAGCCAGACCTAAAGGATGCGGTGGAAGAGGCAGCCAGGCGTGCCAAGGCCTCACACACACACACACATACACGGCACAGGCCCCTGCTGAGATTGCCTCTGCTGCCTGTGCTGCATCCAGAAACAGCACAAAACATTTCTCCGGCAATTGTGTGCCAAGAGCAAGTGCTAGATGAAGGCGTGGCCGGCCTTGCAGCCAAAGGAAACTGTATATGAATAAGAACAGGATGTGTGTAAGTATATATGTATGCCTTGCTATATGACACCATTGCTGTACACTGTGGCGACAAGTCACAATAAGCTTGGGGATCACGAGAAATGAAAATAAATATTGCAATTGCAGATGTGCTGGGAAAGAATTCTCTCTTCTCCCTTTCTCCCTTTCTCAATCTCTCTCTCTCTCTCTCTCTCTTTCTCTGTTTTTCTGTCTTTATTGCATTCTTGGAATAAATGAAGAAGTATCTCTTTACTTATAGAGGCTTCAGCAAGATTCTCTTTCAGCATCTGCTGAGATCATGAGAAAGGAAAGTAAATATTTCAGTTGCAAATGGGATTGAAAAGATCTTCTTATGTCTCTCTCATTCTCTCTCCCCCTCTCTTTCTCTCTCTTCCCATTAAGATTTTACTACTTGGCATTCAATAAAGAATCTTCTCTATGCTTATAAGGCACTGAACAAATTGCCCTTTCTGGCATCCTTTATGTTTCATTTGCAGCCGCATCTTCCAAAGTCTTCCCCTCACTTCTCAAGTGCCATTAATGACACACTTTAACTTAACTGAACTTGATATCCTTGCAAGCGATCTCCATCTTTATAGAGTATCTTAAGAATGACTGCCTGTATTGCCCAGCAACTTCACTTCACATCAGCTGCTCATTCATTCTGCTGCTCAGCGAAATCAACGCTGAATTGGGTCAGGTGCGATTGCCATGCTGTGTACATGCCTCAGGTCTTACACCAGCTGCACCTCAGCCACCTCCCACACACACCCTCACACACCCCCCACGCCTTCCCCCAGCTCCCCACAAGGCCCATGCAATTTGTCGTTACTGTAAAGTTTTCTCTTTCTTCCTCTGCTGATGGACATCGTTATTTTCACTGTTCCTGCTGTGCTGGCGATAAGCAACAGCTCCTTCGCCTCCATCTCGGACAGGGTCCCCAAATGCATTTGCTTTATGATGAGATTTTCCTGCTGGCCTCGCCCTGCGCTGTTAAGTTATACAAAGAATGGCCAAAATGAAGCCATAGCCAAGGCAGAAAGCTGTTATGTCCGCAGCCACAAAAAAAGGGACATCTCAAAGCTTTGTTCCATGCAAATTGAAGTGCGTGCTGGGCGCCTTTGACTTTAATGAGATACAAGCAACAACAACAACAACAACAACAACAACAACTAGAGAGCGAACAACACAAACGAGCTGGGCGTGCCTGGCATGCCAGGAGAAGGGGGTGGGCGGGGGATGTGTATTCCAAGGCAAAGCCGCTTGCCGATGGCGTCAGTGTAAACAAGTCTGCCACATGCAGTGCCGCAAAAATTAATATTTGTGTTAATAAAAGCCACGAAGGGAAGGCAACAACAAAAAACAGAGTCAGAGCCAGCAGAGCTAGCAGCCAGTGGCAACAGCCACAGCCATCGCCACAGCTACAGCCAAGGCTGGAGGAGTCGGAGCTGGCCCAGTCGGAACATTCCGGCAGCAGCTGTGTGGTCGTAAGTGTTTACATTACTTGTTTGGATCTAAGCACGCGCATTTAGACGAGCGGATGCGGCAGCCAAATTGGACTGGCCAGGGGCGGGGGGGAACTGTGGAACAGATAACAAGTGAGACGTGCCAAAAGCTAAAACAGATGTCGAAACTTCAAACTGCAACTCACACACTCGGCAATCGGCACATGGACAGTGTCGCTAAGGCGAGAGAGAGATTCAGCTTCCAGATCCGAAGGCAGATCCCAACCAAACCCAACTCTTTTTCTATGCCAAGTCCGGAGTAGGGAATCGGTTGAAGCTCTGCAACACACAATTCAATTAAAAACTTTATTTTTTCTCCCTTTCACTCGCAGTTTCTCTCTCCCTCTCTCTGGCAATTCCTTTCGCTGGCAAAGTGACGGTGATGTCTCAATTTTTGCCATTCCGGCGATGCTGCGCAGCAAACGGCAGTTTGTTTGATGGAGCAGAAGGCGAAAAGAAGAGGCAGAGGAGTGTGAAAGTGCCAGAGCGAGTGGGTGTAAATAGAGAAGGAAAAAAAGGAAAAACTGAGCTACAATGGGTTTAGTTGGCAAACACAGCAGACAAGTTCAATACAATAAATCAAAAGAAACGATTCCATTTCAATATATATTTTATGCAAATATGTGTTTAGTTTATAAAGAGATTGAATATTCAATACGATAGTTTAATATGATATTATATTCAAATATGTTTTTAGTTTATGCAGAGGTTTATATTTTAAAATGATGATTAATTTATATCAAATTCAAATAGTGAAAATACTATAATACTGTATCGTTTTATTTTAATAAAATTATAATGTTTTCACACAATTTCTATTTTTTTATTGGTTTTCTTAAACATTAGTGACGCTGTCCCGCTCTTTTAGCATTATTCAACACTCTTCTATCGATAGGTATATCGACACTGCTATCGTAAACTAAATCACGATAGTGTTTCGACTATGGTCACACTTATGAATCTTAGAATTAACAAAAAAAGATGTAAGTAAAATAAATAAAATAAATAAATAAATAATTTAACAAAATATAAATTCAATTCGTAAAGATTTGTAAGACTTAAATTAAATCTTAAATATTCACACAACATTTAAAGAATTCTGCAGTTAAACATGTTTGTTTCTGACACACATGCGACAGACTCCCCCAGAATTGTTTTCTTTATTGTGATGAATATCATTTTTGGGCAATTTGCAAGTCATTCGGCGTTGCTCAAAAAGTTTCAGACAACAATTCGACTTGAGAACTGGAGAAAGAAACACACAAAAAACCTCTTCGTAATGCGATGTTTGTGTTTAACCCTTTTTTCAGTCATTGCTCCCATTGTTTGACGAGTATTGAGAGGGGGGAGGAGTGGAGGGAGTGCGCCCCTTGCCAACTTGACTGAGTGGCAGCTTCCAGCGAGGCATTCCTGAACTTCTCCTTGCCCCTGCCACTTCATTCCTTTGGCGCCGCTTCTCATTCCGCATTGCATTTCTGTTGTGTGTGCGGTTTGCTTTATTTTGTGCTTGTTTTTCTGTTTTCTGTTTTTTTCTCTGCTGCAAATAGAAGCAAAGTGAAGTGAAACTTCACACCATGCCGATGCCCTCCACTCTTTCCCTCTGCTGCTCATCGAATGTTTGCCAGAACAGCAGCAGCAGCTACTGCTGCTTAGCAATGAATGAAATGCAATTAAGTTGATGTCGATGCATGTTTATAGTGTCTAACTGACTGACTGAGGCATTGACAGACTGACAGACTGACGAACAAAGCCACATTGATGCATTGATGCAAGGGAGGGGCGAAGAACAACGCCTCCACTTGAAGGCGAAGCGGAAATGAATACGTTGAGTCAAGTGAGCAGCATTTTTAGGAGTGGATTAGCCCGGGTGAGTGCATGCAGTGAGTGTATTTCTGAGTGTACGATGTATTCATGCCTATGGCCAGTTGACATGCCAGATGCGTCACTTAATTAACTTAATTTAAAGCCAGTGCACACACAAACACACACACCGAGAGAGAAACACACCTAAGCTGAGTTCAGCTGTTAATTAAGCGAATGCCAACGTGACTAGGCAGCCATGGAGGCCTGGAGGCCAACAGCTGCTCCGAGCTAAAGCTGCAAAGTCACGGCAACTCTGCCCGAAACTAGCATTAAACACTCTTTCAACTTCCAGTCTCTTTCCATTAAACAGTCTTTCAACTTCCAGTCCCGATTCGCCTCAACAGTTTCCATGCTGAGCCTGAGCAGGCTTTGCATATTCGGGCCGAGTTCAGCAACTTTCTTTCCCCAGACTGCACTTTTAAGGCACATGTGAGTGAGTGACACGCCCCCCTACACACAAAAATTGAAGAAAATAGGAACAAAACAAAGAATTAGTTTACTGTAAATTTTCATACTTTTGTTTTACATTTCCATTAATTTTTTTCTTTATAATTTTCTTATTTGTTGCTTATTTTTATTTTTTTTGTTCATTACACCTTTTGTAGGCGACTGCCAATCATTATTTTTATTATTTATTAAGTTAGTTTTTGTTAGACATGGCATTTTATTCGGTAATATACCACACATGGGTATATATAATATGTATGTATGTATGTAGGCACAAGTGTAAAATTTTGTTTCAGCCAATTAAATTAATATAATTAAATCCCAACAACAATTCCTCTGGGCCCATAGGATGGATTTGGGGTAAGTGATCTTATTATTTTCTTTATATTTACACTTGTTTATGTGAACATATACCAACAAATACATACAAATATTATACCCTATAAATTGCACAGTCCATACATAAATAAAATGAAAGAATTAAGAGGAACAGATTAAAAGTGAAAGACAAGAAAATGACAGTTACATTCAATAAAAGTTTAAATTCGTGAAACAGAAATAAAATACAGAATTAAACGAAATTACAGAAATTATAAAAGAAATGAAATTAAGAAAAATTAAAGAAAAGAAATAGGAAATATGAAAGAAAATCAAATAAGAATTAAATGAATTAAATTAAAGTTAGCAACTGTAACAGGAAAATTAAATAAAATATTGCATAGTTTTAAAATAATAGAAAAAAAAAAAAATGAAACAAATAAGCTGAAGATAATGAAGTTAAATAATGATAAAAAGATTTAAATGAGATTATGTTAAATAAAATTAAATTTTCCTTATTTTTTTAAAACTTATCAAGACGGCAGCATGGCCTTACATACTATATTTTTTCTTATTATTAAATGAATAAACTTATTATAATGTTTTGGTAAATATATATAGTTTTCCTTAAGTGAAAAGGCGAAGGGTATAATGAAAGGGTAACATTTAAATTAGGGATTTACCATATATCGCCAAAGGTAAATCATGGAGGGTGGGTACAGAGGCGGGCTACTATACCATCAGTGTAGCCTCATTTACATTAGAGATTCTGCCATAACAGCATTATACTCCTCACGAGCTCTCAGACTTTTGTTCTTTCTTTTAAATATTTTTATGCATTAATTATAAATCTTGTTCATCTACGTAATAGGCACGGGACTATAAATTTAATTCTATGTGGCTGTCTGATCGAGTGAAGGCTTTATTATTTGGCCAACGAACCCCCCCAATACGATTGCAAGCTAGCCGCAACTAGGGTCCCAATCGGCCAATAATTTAGCGAGGATCGCACCACTCAATCAACTATTTAAGAACAGTATA
>JAEIFJ010002574.1:0-33634 GCA_018903435.1 Leucophenga varia
TACATTGGATCTTAACATGTTCTCTTAAGCGACGACAATTGACTCAAAATTTCAAAAAAAAAAAAATTTTTTTTTTTTCTTAAAATTTGTTGATTTTTGTAAATATTAATACAAATAAACGATTTTCTGAAAGTTTCATGAAGATCAAAACAATTGATATTTTTACCCTACATTGGATCTTAACATTTCTCTTCGACGACAATTGACTCAAAATTTCAAAAAAAAAAAATTTTTTTTTTTCTTAAAATTTGTTGATTTTTGTAAATATTTATACAAATAAACGATTTTCTGAAAGTTTCATGAAGATCAAAACAATTGATATTTTTTACCCTACATTGGATCTTAACATTTTCTCTTAAGCGACGACAAATGACTCAAAATTTAAAAAAAAAAAAAATTTTTGTTTTTTCTTAAAATTTGTTGATTTTTGTAAATATTTATACAAATAAACGACGATTTTTTTCTGAAAGTTTCATGAAGATCAAAACAATTGATATTTTTTACCCTACATTGGATCTTAACATTTTCTCTTAAGCGACGACAAATGACTCAAAATTTCAAAAAAAAAAAATTTTTGTTTTTTCTTAAAATTTGTTGATTTTTGTAAATATTAATACAAATAAACGATTTTCTGAAAGTTTCATGAAGATCAAAACAATTGATATTTTTTACCCTACATTGGATCTTAACATTTTCTCTTAAGCGACGACAAATGACTCAAAATTTCAAAAAAAAAAAAATTTTTGTTTTTTTCTTAAAATTTGTTGATTTTTGTAAATATTTATACAAATAAACGATTTTCTGAAAGTTTCATGAAGATCAAAACAATTGATATTTTTACCCTACATTGGATCTTAACATTTTCTCTTAAGCGACGACAATTGACTCAAAATTTCAAAAAAAAAAAAATTTTTGTTTTTTCTTAAAATTTGTTGATTTTTGTAAATATTAATACAAATAAACGATTTTCTGAAAGTTTCATGAAGATCAAAACAATTGATATTTTTTACCCTACATTGGATCTTAACATTTTCAATTTTAAGCGAGACAAATTGACTCAAAATTTCAAAAAAAAAAAAATTTTTGTTTTTTCTTAAAATTTGTTGATTTTTGTAAATATTAATACAAATAAACGATTTTCTGAAAGTTTCATGAAGATCAAAACAATTGATATTTTTACCCTCATATTTTTCTTAAAATTTCAAAATTTAAAAAAAAAATTTTTTGTTTTTTCTTAAAATTTGTTGATTTTTGTAAATATTAATACAAATAAACGATTTTCTGAAAGTTTCATGAAGATCAAAACAATTGATATTTTTTACCCTACATTGGATCTTAACATGTTCTCTTAAGCGACGACAATTGACTCAAAATTTCAAAAAAAAAAAAATTTTTTGTTTTTTCTTAAAATTTGTTGATTTTTGTAAATATTAATACAAATAAACGATTTTCTGAAAGTTTCATGAAGATCAAAACAATTGATATTTTTTACCCTACATTGGATCTTAACATGTTCTCTTAAGCGACGACAATTGACTCAAAATTTCAAAAAAAAAAAAATTTTTGTTTTTTCTTAAAATTTGTTGATTTTTGTAAATATTAATACAAATAAACGATTTTCTGAAAGTTTCATGAAGATCAAAACAATTGATATTTTTACCCTACATTGGATCTTAACATGTTCTCTTAAGCGACGACAATTGACTCAAAATTTCAAAAAAAAAAAAAATTTTTGTTTTTTCTTAAAATTTGTTGATTTTTGTAAATATTAATACAAATAAACGATTTTCTGAAAGTTTCATGAAGATCAAAACAATTGATATTTTTTACCCTACATTGGATCTTAACATGTTCTCTTAAGCGACGACAATTGACTCAAAATTTCAAAAAAAAAAAAAAATTTTTGTTTTTTCTTAAAATTTGTTGATTTTTGTAAATATTAATACAAATAAACGATTTTCTGAAAGTTTCATGAAGATCAAAACAATTGATATTTTTTACCCTACATTGGATCTTAACATGTTCTCTTAAGCGACGACAATTGACTCAAAATTTCAAAAAAAAAAAAAATTTTTGTTTTTTTCTTAAAATTTGTTGATTTTTGTAAATATTAATACAAATAAACGATTTTCTGAAAGTTTCATGAAGATCAAAACAATTGATATTTTTTACCCTACATTGGATCTTAACATGTTCTCTTAAGCGACGACAATTGACTCAATTAAAAAAAAAAAAAAAATTTTTGTTTTTTCTTAAAATTTGTTGATTTTTGTAAATATTAATACAAATAAACGATTTTCTGAAAGTTTCATGAAGATCAAAACAATTGATATTTTTTACCCTACATTGGATCTTAACATGTTCTCTTAAGCGACGACAATTGACTCAAAATTTCAAAAAAAAAAAAAAAATTTTTGTTTTTTTCTTAAAATTTGTTGATTTTTGTAAATATTAATACAAATAAACGATTTTCTGAAAGTTTCATGAAGATCAAAACAATTGATATTTTTTACCCTACATTGGATCTTAACATGTTCTCTTAAGCGACGACAATTGACTCAAAATTTCAAAAAAAAAAAAATTTTTTTTTTTTCTTAAAATTTGTTGATTTTTGTAAATATTAATACAAATAAACGATTTTCTGAAAGTTTCATGAAGATCAAAACAATTGATATTTTTTACCCTACATTGGATCTTAACATGTTCTCTTAAGCGACGACAATTGACTCAAAATTTCAAAAAAAAAAAAAATTTTTGTTTTTTCTTAAAATTTGTTGATTTTTGTAAATATTAATACAAATAAACGATTTTCTGAAAGTTTCATGAAGATCAAAACAATTGATATTTTTACCCTACATTGGATCTTAACATGTTCTCTTAAGCGACGACAATTGACTCAAAATTTCAAAAAAAAAAAAAATTTTTGTTTTTTCTTAAAATTTGTTGATTTTTGTAAATATTAATACAAATAAACGATTTTCTGAAAGTTTCATGAAGATCAAAACAATTGATATTTTTACCCTACATTGGATCTTAACATGTTCTCTTAAGCGACGACAATTGACTCAAAATTTCAAAAAAAAAAAAAAATTTTTGTTTTTTCTTAAAATTTGTTGATTTTTGTAAATATTAATACAAATAAACGATTTTCTGAAAGTTTCATGAAGATCAAAACAATTGATATTTTTACCCTACATTGGATCTTAACATGTTCTCTTAAGCGACGACAATTGACTCAAAATTTAAAAAAAAAAAATTTTTGTTTTTTCTTAAAATTTGTTGATTTTTGTAAATATTAATACAAATAAACGATTTTCTGAAAGTTTCATGAAGATCAAAACAATTGATATTTTTTACCCTACATTGGATCTTAACATGTTCTCTTAAGCGACGACAATTGACTCAAAATTTCAAAAAAAAAAAAAAATTTTTGTTTTTTCTTAAAATTTGTTGATTTTTGTAAATATTAATACAAATAAACGATTTTCTGAAAGTTTCATGAAGATCAAAACAATTGATATTTTTTACCCTACATTGGATCTTAACATGTTCTCTTAAGCGACGACAATTGACTCAAAATTTCAAAAAAAAAAAAAAATTTTTGTTTTTTCTTAAAATTTGTTGATTTTTGTAAATATTAATACAAATAAACGATTTTCTGAAAGTTTCATGAAGATCAAAACAATTGATATTTTTACCCTACATTGGATCTTAACATGTTCTCTTAAGCGACGACAATTGACTCAAAATATTCAAAAAAAAAAATTTTTGTTTTTTCTTAAAATTTGTTGATTTTTGTAAATATTAATACAAATAAACGATTTTCTGAAAGTTTCATGAAGATCAAAACAATTGATATTTTTTACCCTACATTGGATCTTAACATGTTCTCTTAAGCGACGACAATTGACTCAAAATTTCAAAAAAAAAAAAAATTTTTGTTTTTTCTTAAAATTTGTTGATTTTTGTAAATATTAATACAAATAAACGATTTTCTGAAAGTTTCATGAAGATCAAAACAATTGATATTTTTTACCCTACATTGGATCTTAACATGACTCAAAATTTCAAAAAAAAAAAAAAAATTTTTGTTTTTTCTTAAAATTTGTTGATTTTTGTAAATATTAATACAAATAAACGATTTTCTGAAAGTTTCATGAAGATCAAAACAATTGATATTTTTACCCTACATTGGATCTTAACATGTTCTCTTAAGCGACGACAATTGACTCAAAATTTCAAAAAAAAAAAAAAATTTTTGTTTTTTCTTAAAATTTGTTGATTTTTGTAAATATTAATACAAATAAACGATTTTCTGAAAGTTTCATGAAGATCAAAACAATTGATATTTTTTACCCTACATTGGATCTTAACATGACTCAAAATTTCAAAAAAAAAAAAAAAAAATTTTTGTTTTTTCTTAAAATTTGTTGATTTTTGTAAATATTAATACAAATAAACGATTTTCTGAAAGTTTCATGAAGATCAAAACAATTGATATTTTTTACCCTACATTGGATCTTAACATGTTCTCTTAAGCGACGACAATTGACTCAAAATTTCAAAAAAAAAAAAAAAATTTTTGTTTTTTCTTAAAATTTGTTGATTTTTGTAAATATTAATACAAATAAACGATTTTCTGAAAGTTTCATGAAGATCAAAACAATTGATATTTTTACCCTACATTGGATCTTAACATGTTCTCTTAAGCGACGACAATTGACTCAAAATTTCAAAAAAAAAAAAATTTTTTTTTTTTCTTAAAATTTGTTGATTTTTGTAAATATTAATACAAATAAACGATTTTCTGAAAGTTTCATGAAGATCAAAACAATTGATATTTTTTACCCTACATTGGATCTTAACATGTTCTCTTAAGCGACGACAATTGACTCAAAATTTCAAAAAAAAAAAAAAAATTTTTGTTTTTTCTTAAAATTTGTTGATTTTTGTAAATATTAATACAAATAAACGATTTTCTGAAAGTTTCATGAAGATCAAAACAATTGATATTTTTACCCTACATTGGATCTTAACATGTTCTCTTAAGCGACGACAATTGACTCAAAATTTCAAAAAAAAAAAATTTTTTTTTTTTCTTAAAATTTGTTGATTTTTGTAAATATTAATACAAATAAACGATTTTCTGAAAGTTTCATGAAGATCAAAACAATTGATATTTTTTACCCTACATTGGATCTTAACATGTTCTCTTAAGCGACGACAATTGACTCAAAATTTCAAAAAAAAAAAATTTTTTGTTTTTTCTTAAAATTTGTTGATTTTTGTAAATATTAATACAAATAAACGATTTTCTGAAAGTTTCATGAAGATCAAAACAATTGATATTTTTACCCTACATTGGATCTTAACATGTTCTCTTAAGCGACGACAATTGACTCAAAATTTCAAAAAAAAAAAAATTTTTTGTTTTTTCTTAAAATTTGTTGATTTTTGTAAATATTAATACAAATAAACGATTTTCTGAAAGTTTCATGAAGATCAAAACAATTGATATTTTTACCCTACATTGGATCTTAACATGTTCTCTTAAGCGACGACAATTGACTCAAAATTTCAAAAAAAAAAAAATTTTTGTTTTTTTCTTAAAATTTGTTGATTTTTGTAAATATTAATACAAATAAACGATTTTCTGAAAGTTTCATGAAGATCAAAACAATTGATATTTTTACCCTACATTGGATCTTAACATGTTCTCTTAAGCGACGACAATTGACTCAAAATTTCAAAAAAAAAAAAAATTTTTGTTTTTTCTTAAAATTTGTTGATTTTTGTAAATATTAATACAAATAAACGATTTTCTGAAAGTTTCATGAAGATCAAAACAATTGATATTTTTACCCTACATTGGATCTTAACATGTTCTCTTAAGCGACGACAATTGACTCAAAATTTCAAAAAAAAAAAAAAAATTTTTGTTTTTTCTTAAAATTTGTTGATTTTTGTAAATATTAATACAAATAAACGATTTTCTGAAAGTTTCATGAAGATCAAAACAATTGATATTTTTACCCTACATTGGATCTTAACATGTTCTCTTAAGCGACGACAATTGACTCAAAATTTCAAAAAAAAAAAAAAATTTTTGTTTTTTCTTAAAATTTGTTGATTTTTGTAAATATTAATACAAATAAACGATTTTCTGAAAGTTTCATGAAGATCAAAACAATTGATATTTTTTACCCTACATTGGATCTTAACATTTTTTGGACGAAATTGACTCAAAATTTCAAAAAAAAAAAAATTTTTGTTTTTTCTTAAAATTTGTTGATTTTTGTAAATATTAATACAAATAAACGATTTTCTGAAAGTTTCATGAAGATCAAAACAATTGATATTTTTACCCTACATTGGATCTTAACATGTTCTCTTAAGCGACGACAATTGACTCAAAATTTCAAAAAAAAAAAAAATTTTTGTTTTTTCTTAAAATTTGTTGATTTTTGTAAATATTAATACAAATAAACGATTTTCTGAAAGTTTCATGAAGATCAAAACAATTGATATTTTTACCCTACATTGGATCTTAACATGTTCTCTTAAGCGACGACAATTGACTCAAAATTTCAAAAAAAAAAAATTTTTTTTTTTCTTAAAATTTGTTGATTTTTGTAAATATTAATACAAATAAACGATTTTCTGAAAGTTTCATGAAGATCAAAACAATTGATATTTTTACCCTACATTGGATCTTAACATGTTCTCTTAAGCGACGACAATTGACTCAAAATTTCAAAAAAAAAAAAAAATTTTTGTTTTTTTCTTAAAATTTGTTGATTTTTGTAAATATTAATACAAATAAACGATTTTCTGAAAGTTTCATGAAGATCAAAACAATTGATATTTTTTACCCTACATTGGATCTTAACATGACTCAAAATTTCAAAAAAAAAAAAAAATTTTTTTTTTTCTTAAAATTTGTTGATTTTTGTAAATATTAATACAAATAAACGATTTTCTGAAAGTTTCATGAAGATCAAAACAATTGATATTTTTACCCTACATTGGATCTTAACATGTTCTCTTAAGCGACGACAATTGACTCAAAATTTCAAAAAAAAAAAAAAAAAATTTTTTTTTTTTCTTAAAATTTGTTGATTTTTGTAAATATTAATACAAATAAACGATTTTCTGAAAGTTTCATGAAGATCAAAACAATTGATATTTTTACCCTACATTGGATCTTAACATGTTCTCTTAAGCGACGACAATTGACTCAAAAAAAAAAAAAAAAAAAAATTTTTGTTTTTTCTTAAAATTTGTTGATTTTTGTAAATATTAATACAAATAAACGATTTTCTGAAAGTTTCATGAAGATCAAAACAATTGATATTTTTACCCTACATTGGATCTTAACATGTTCTCTTAAGCGACGACAATTGACTCAAAATTTCAAAAAAAAAAAAATTTTTTTTTTTTTCTTAAAATTTGTTGATTTTTGTAAATATTAATACAAATAAACGATTTTCTGAAAGTTTCATGAAGATCAAAACAATTGATATTTTTACCCTACATTGGATCTTAACATGTTCTCTTAAGCGACGACAATTGACTCAAAATTTCAAAAAAAAAAAAATTTTTGTTTTTTTCTTAAAATTTGTTGATTTTTGTAAATATTAATACAAATAAACGATTTTCTGAAAGTTTCATGAAGATCAAAACAATTGATATTTTTTACCCTACATTGGATCTTAACATGACTCAAAATTTCAAAAAAAAAAAAATTTTTTGTTTTTTCTTAAAATTTGTTGATTTTTGTAAATATTAATACAAATAAACGATTTTCTGAAAGTTTCATGAAGATCAAAACAATTGATATTTTTACCCTACATTGGATCTTAACATGTTCTCTTAAGCGACGACAATTGACTCAAAATTTCAAAAAAAAAAAAAAATTTTTTTGTTTTTCTTAAAATTTGTTGATTTTTGTAAATATTAATACAAATAAACGATTTTCTGAAAGTTTCATGAAGATCAAAACAATTGATATTTTTTACCCTACATTGGATCTTAACATGTTCTCTTAAGCGACGACAATTGACTCAAAATTTCAAAAAAAAAAAATTTTTTTTTTTTCTTAAAATTTGTTGATTTTTGTAAATATTAATACAAATAAACGATTTTCTGAAAGTTTCATGAAGATCAAAACAATTGATATTTTTACCCTACATTGGATCTTAACATGTTCTCTTAAGCGACGACAATTGACTCAAAATTTCAAAAAAAAAAAAAAAATTTTTGTTTTTTCTTAAAATTTGTTGATTTTTGTAAATATTAATACAAATAAACGATTTTCTGAAAGTTTCATGAAGATCAAAACAATTGATATTTTTACCCTACATTGGATCTTAACATGTACTCTTAAGCGACACAATTGACTCAAAAAAAAAAAAAAATTTTTGTTTTTTCTTAAAATTTGTTGATTTTTGTAAATATTAATACAAATAAACGATTTTCTGAAAGTTTCATGAAGATCAAAACAATTGATATTTTTACCCTACATTGGATCTTAACATGTTCTCTTAAGCGACGACAATTGACTCAAAATTTCAAAAAAAAAAAAAAATTTTTGTTTTTTTCTTAAAATTTGTTGATTTTTGTAAATATTAATACAAATAAACGATTTTCTGAAAGTTTCATGAAGATCAAAACAATTGATATTTTTACCCTACATTGGATCTTAACATGTTCTCTTAAGCGACGACAATTGACTCAAAATTTCAAAAAAAAAAAAAAATTTTTGTTTTTTTCTTAAAATTTGTTGATTTTTGTAAATATTAATACAAATAAACGATTTTCTGAAAGTTTCATGAAGATCAAAACAATTGATATTTTTTACCCTACATTGGATCTTAACATGTTCTCTTAAGCGACGACAATTGACTCAAAATTTCAAAAAAAAAAAAAAATTTTTGTTTTTTCTTAAAATTTGTTGATTTTTGTAAATATTAATACAAATAAACGATTTTCTGAAAGTTTCATGAAGATCAAAACAATTGATATTTTTACCCTACATTGGATCTTAACATGTTCTCTTAAGCGACGACAATTGACTCAAAATTTCAAAAAAAAAAAAAAAATTTTTGTTTTTTCTTAAAATTTGTTGATTTTTGTAAATATTAATACAAATAAACGATTTTCTGAAAGTTTCATGAAGATCAAAACAATTGATATTTTTTACCCTACATTGGATCTTAACATGTTCTCTTAAGCGACGACAATTGACTCAAAATTTCAAAAAAAAAAAAATTTTTGTTTTTTCTTAAAATTTGTTGATTTTTGTAAATATTAATACAAATAAACGATTTTCTGAAAGTTTCATGAAGATCAAAACAATTGATATTTTTTACCCTACATTGCTTCTGTTCTCTTAAGCGGACAATTGACTCAAAATTTCAAAAAAAAAAAATTTTTTGTTTTTTCTTAAAATTTGTTGATTTTTGTAAATATTAATACAAATAAACGATTTTCTGAAAGTTTCATGAAGATCAAAACAATTGATATTTTTACCCTACATTGGATCTTAACATGTTCTCTTAAGCGACGACAATTGACTCAAAATTTCAAAAAAAAAAAAAAATTTTTTGTTTTTTCTTAAAATTTGTTGATTTTTGTAAATATTAATACAAATAAACGATTTTCTGAAAGTTTCATGAAGATCAAAACAATTGATATTTTTACCCTACATTGGATCTTAACATGTTCTCTTAAGCGACGACAATTGACTCAAAATTTCAAAAAAAAAAAAAAATTTTTTTTTTTTCTTAAAATTTGTTGATTTTTGTAAATATTAATACAAATAAACGATTTTCTGAAAGTTTCATGAAGATCAAAACAATTGATATTTTTACCCTACATTGGATCTTAACATGTTCTCTTAAGCGACGACAATTGACTCAAAATTTCAAAAAAAAAAAAAATTTTTGTTTTTTCTTAAAATTTGTTGATTTTTGTAAATATTAATACAAATAAACGATTTTCTGAAAGTTTCATGAAGATCAAAACAATTGATATTTTTTACCCTACATTGGATCTTAACATGTTCTCTTAGAATTGACTCAAAATTTCAAAAAAAAAAAAATTTTTGTTTTTTCTTAAAATTTGTTGATTTTTGTAAATATTAATACAAATAAACGATTTTCTGAAAGTTTCATGAAGATCAAAACAATTGATATTTTTACCCTACATTGGATCTTAACATGTTCTCTTAAGCGACGACAATTGACTCAAAATTTCAAAAAAAAAAAAAAATTTTGTTTTTTCTTAAAATTTGTTGATTTTTGTAAATATTAATACAAATAAACGATTTTTTGAAAGTTTCTGAAGATCAAAACAATTGATATTTTTAATGAAAAAAAAAAAAATTGTTTTTTTTTTTTTCTTAAAATTTGTTGATTTTTGTAAATATTAATACAAATAAACGATTTTCTGAAAGTTTCATGAAGATCAAAACAATTGATATTTTTTACCCTACATTGGATCTTAACATGTTCTCTTAAGCGACGACAATTGACTCAAAATTTCAAAAAAAAAAAAAAAATTTTTTTGTTTTTTCTTAAAATTTGTTGATTTTTGTAAATATTAATACAAATAAACGATTTTCTGAAAGTTTCATGAAGATCAAAACAATTGATATTTTTTACCCTACATTGGATCTTAACATGTTCTCTTGGACGACAATTGACTCAAAATTTCAAAAAAAAAAAAATTTTTTGTTTTTTCTTAAAATTTGTTGATTTTTGTAAATATTAATACAAATAAACGATTTTCTGAAAGTTTCATGAAGATCAAAACAATTGATATTTTTACCCTACATTGGATCTTAACATGTTCTCTTAAGCGACGACAATTGACTCAAAATTTAAAAAAAAAATTTTTTTTTTTTTCTTAAAATTTGTTGATTTTTGTAAATATTAATACAAATAAACGATTTTCTGAAAGTTTCATGAAGATCAAAACAATTGATATTTTTACCCTACATTGGATCTTAACATGACTCAAAATTTCAAAAAAAAAAAAAAAATTTTTGTTTTTTCTTAAAATTTGTTGATTTTTGTAAATATTAATACAAATAAACGATTTTCTGAAAGTTTCATGAAGATCAAAACAATTGATATTTTTTACCCTACATTGGATCTTAACTGTTCTCTTAAGCGACGACAATTGACTCAAAATTTCAAAAAAAAAAAAAAATTTTTTTTTTTTCTTAAAATTTGTTGATTTTTGTAAATATTAATACAAATAAACGATTTTCTGAAAGTTTCATGAAGATCAAAACAATTGATATTTTTACCCTACATTGGATCTTAACATGACTCAAAATTTCAAAAAAAAAAAATTTTTGTTTTTTCTTAAAATTTGTTGATTTTTGTAAATATTAATACAAATAAACGATTTTCTGAAAGTTTCATGAAGATCAAAACAATTGATATTTTTACCCTACATTGGATCTTAACATGTTCTCTTAAGCGACGACAATTGACTCAAAATTTCAAAAAAAAAAAAAAATTTTTGTTTTTTCTTAAAATTTGTTGATTTTTGTAAATATTAATACAAATAAACGATTTTCTGAAAGTTTCATGAAGATCAAAACAATTGATATTTTTACCCTACATTGGATCTTAACATGTTCTCTTAAGCGACGACAATTGACTCAAAATTTCAAAAAAAAAAAAAATTTTTTTTTTTTTCTTAAAATTTGTTGATTTTTGTAAATATTAATACAAATAAACGATTTTCTGAAAGTTTCATGAAGATCAAAACAATTGATATTTTTTACCCTACATTGGATCTTAACATGACTCAAAATTTCAAAAAAAAAAAAAAAAATTTTTTTTTTTTCTTAAAATTTGTTGATTTTTGTAAATATTAATACAAATAAACGATTTTCTGAAAGTTTCATGAAGATCAAAACAATTGATATTTTTTACCCTACATTGGATCTTAACATGACTCAAAATTTCAAAAAAAAAAAAAATTTTTGTTTTTTCTTAAAATTTGTTGATTTTTGTAAATATTAATACAAATAAACGATTTTCTGAAAGTTTCATGAAGATCAAAACAATTGATATTTTTACCCTACATTGGATCTTAACATGTTCTCTTAAGCGACGACAATTGACTCAAAATTTCAAAAAAAAAAAAAATTTTTGTTTTTTCTTAAAATTTGTTGATTTTTGTAAATATTAATACAAATAAACGATTTTCTGAAAGTTTCATGAAGATCAAAACAATTGATATTTTTACCCTACATTGGATCTTAACATGACTCAAAATTTCAAAAAAAAAAAAAAAAATTTTTGTTTTTTCTTAAAATTTGTTGATTTTTGTAAATATTAATACAAATAAACGATTTTCTGAAAGTTTCATGAAGATCAAAACAATTGATATTTTTTACCCTACATTGGATCTTAACATGTTCTCTTAAGCGACGACAATTGACTCAAAATTTCAAAAAAAAAAAAAAAATTTTTGTTTTTTTCTTAAAATTTGTTGATTTTTGTAAATATTAATACAAATAAACGATTTTCTGAAAGTTTCATGAAGATCAAAACAATTGATATTTTTACCCTACATTGGATCTTAACATGTTCTCTTAAGCGACGACAATTGACTCAAAATTTCAAAAAAAAAAAAAAATTTTTGTTTTTTCTTAAAATTTGTTGATTTTTGTAAATATTAATACAAATAAACGATTTTCTGAAAGTTTCATGAAGATCAAAACAATTGATATTTTTACCCTACATTGGATCTTAACATGTTCTCTTAAGCGACGACAATTGACTCAAAATTTCAAAAAAAAAAAAATTTTTTTTTTTTCTTAAAATTTGTTGATTTTTGTAAATATTAATACAAATAAACGATTTTCTGAAAGTTTCATGAAGATCAAAACAATTGATATTTTTACCCTACATTGGATCTTAACATGTTCTCTTAAGCGACGACAATTGACTCAAAAAAAAAAAAATTTTTGTTTTTTCTTAAAATTTGTTGATTTTTGTAAATATTAATACAAATAAACGATTTTCTGAAAGTTTCATGAAGATCAAAACAATTGATATTTTTACCCTACATTGGATCTTAACATGTTCTCTTAAGCGACGACAATTGACTCAAAATTTCAAAAAAAAAAAAATTTTTTGTTTTTTCTTAAAATTTGTTGATTTTTGTAAATATTAATACAAATAAACGATTTTCTGAAAGTTTCATGAAGATCAAAACAATTGATATTTTTACCCTACATTGGATCTTAACATGTTCTCTTAAGCGACGACAATTGACTCAAAATTTCAAAAAAAAAAAAAAATTTTTGTTTTTTCTTAAAATTTGTTGATTTTTGTAAATATTAATACAAATAAACGATTTTCTGAAAGTTTCATGAAGATCAAAACAATTGATATTTTTACCCTACATTGGATCTTAACATGTTCTCTTAAGCGACGACAATTGACTCAAAATTTCAAAAAAAAAAAAAATTTTTGTTTTTTCTTAAAATTTGTTGATTTTTGTAAATATTAATACAAATAAACGATTTTCTGAAAGTTTCATGAAGATCAAAACAATTGATATTTTTACCCTACATTGGATCTTAACATGTTCTCTTAAGCGACGACAATTGACTCAAAATTTCAAAAAAAAAAAAATTTTTTTTTTTCTTAAAATTTGTTGATTTTTGTAAATATTAATACAAATAAACGATTTTCTGAAAGTTTCATGAAGATCAAAACAATTGATATTTTTACCCTACATTGGATCTTAACATGTTCTCTTAAGCGACGACAATTGACTCAAAATTTCAAAAAAAAAAAAATTTTTGTTTTTTCTTAAAATTTGTTGATTTTTGTAAATATTAATACAAATAAACGATTTTCTGAAAGTTTCATGAAGATCAAAACAATTGATATTTTTACCCTACATTGGATCTTAACATGTTCTCTTAAGCGACGACAATTGACTCAAAATTTCAAAAAAAAAAAAATTTTTTTTTTTTCTTAAAATTTGTTGATTTTTGTAAATATTAATACAAATAAACGATTTTCTGAAAGTTTCATGAAGATCAAAACAATTGATATTTTTTACCCTCTTGTTTACATTGGATCTTAGGACAATTGACTCAAAATTTCAAAAAAAAAAAAAATTTTTGTTTTTTCTTAAAATTTGTTGATTTTTGTAAATATTAATACAAATAAACGATTTTCTGAAAGTTTCATGAAGATCAAAACAATTGATATTTTTACCCTACATTGGATCTTAACATGTTCTCTTAAGCGACGACAATTGACTCAAAATTTCAAAAAAAAAAAAAAAATTTTTGTTTTTTCTTAAAATTTGTTGATTTTTGTAAATATTAATACAAATAAACGATTTTCTGAAAGTTTCATGAAGATCAAAACAATTGATATTTTTACCCTACATTGTTTTTCTTTCTTTTGCGATCTTAACAATTGACTCAAAATTTCAAAAAAAAAAAAAAATTTTTGTTTTTTCTTAAAATTTGTTGATTTTTTGTAAATATTAATACAAATAAACGATTTTCTGAAAGTTTCATGAAGATCAAAACAATTGATATTTTTACCCTACATTGGATCTTAACATGTTCTCTTAAGCGACGACAATTGACTCAAAATTTCAAAAAAAAAAAAAAATTTTTTTTTTTTCTTAAAATTTGTTGATTTTTGTAAATATTAATACAAATAAACGATTTTCTGAAAGTTTCATGAAGATCAAAACAATTGATATTTTTACCCTACATTGGATCTTAACATGTTCTCTTAAGCGACGACAATTGACTCAAAAAAAAAAAAAAAAAAAAATTTTTGTTTTTTTCTTAAAATTTGTTGATTTTTGTAAATATTAATACAAATAAACGATTTTCTGAAAGTTTCATGAAGATCAAAACAATTGATATTTTTTACCCTACATTGGATCTTAACATGTTCTCTTAAGCGACGACAATTGACTCAAAATTTCAAAAAAAAAAAAAAAAATTTTTGTTTTTTCTTAAAATTTGTTGATTTTTGTAAATATTAATACAAATAAACGATTTTCTGAAAGTTTCATGAAGATCAAAACAATTGATATTTTTACCCTACATTGGATCTTAACATGTTCTCTTAAGCGACGACAATTGACTCAAAATTTCAAAAAAAAAAAAAAAATTTTTGTTTTTTCTTAAAATTTGTTGATTTTTGTAAATATTAATACAAATAAACGATTTTCTGAAAGTTTCATGAAGATCAAAACAATTGATATTTTTTACCCTACATTGGATCTTAACATGTTCTCTTAAGCGACGACAATTGACTCAAAATTTCAAAAAAAAAAAAATTTTTGTTTTTTCTTAAAATTTGTTGATTTTTGTAAATATTAATACAAATAAACGATTTTCTGAAAGTTTCATGAAGATCAAAACAATTGATATTTTTACCCTACATTGGATCTTAACATGTTCTCTTAAGCGACGACAATTGACTCAAAATTTCAAAAAAAAAAAAAAATTTTTTGTTTTTTCTTAAAATTTGTTGATTTTTGTAAATATTAATACAAATAAACGATTTTCTGAAAGTTTCATGAAGATCAAAACAATTGATATTTTTACCCTACATTGGATCTTAACATGTTCTCTTAAGCGACGACAATTGACTCAAAATTTCAAAAAAAAAAAAAATTTTTGTTTTTTCTTAAAATTTGTTGATTTTTGTAAATATTAATACAAATAAACGATTTTCTGAAAGTTTCATGAAGATCAAAACAATTGATATTTTTACCCTACATTGGATCTTAACATGTTCTCTTAAGCGACGACAATTGACTCAAAATTTCAAAAAAAAAAAAAATTTTTGTTTTTTCTTAAAATTTGTTGATTTTTGTAAATATTAATACAAATAAACGATTTTCTGAAAGTTTCATGAAGATCAAAACAATTGATATTTTTTACCCTACATTGGATCTTAACATGTTCTCTTAAGCGACGACAATTGACTCAAAATTTCAAAAAAAAAAAATTTTTTTTTTTTCTTAAAATTTGTTGATTTTTGTAAATATTAATACAAATAAACGATTTTCTGAAAGTTTCATGAAGATCAAAACAATTGATATTTTTACCCTACATTGGATCTTAACATGTTCTCTTAAGCGACGACAATTGACTCAAAATTTCAAAAAAAAAAAAATTTTTGTTTTTTCTTAAAATTTGTTGATTTTTGTAAATATTAATACAAATAAACGATTTTCTGAAAGTTTCATGAAGATCAAAACAATTGATATTTTTTACCCTACATTGGATCTTAACATGTTCTCTTAAGCGACGACAATTGACTCAAAATTTCAAAAAAAAAAAAATTTTTGTTTTTTCTTAAAATTTGTTGATTTTTGTAAATATTAATACAAATAAACGATTTTCTGAAAGTTTCATGAAGATCAAAACAATTGATATTTTTTACCCTACATTGGATCTTAACATGACTCAAAATTTCAAAAAAAAAAAAATTTTTTTTTTTCTTAAAATTTGTTGATTTTTGTAAATATTAATACAAATAAACGATTTTCTGAAAGTTTCATGAAGATCAAAACAATTGATATTTTTACCCTACATTGGATCTTAACATGTTCTCTTAAGCGACGACAATTGACTCAAAATTTCAAAAAAAAAAAAATTTTTGTTTTTTCTTAAAATTTGTTGATTTTTGTAAATATTAATACAAATAAACGATTTTCTGAAAGTTTCATGAAGATCAAAACAATTGATATTTTTTACCCTACATTGGATCTTAACATGACTCAAAATTTCAAAAAAAAAAAAAAAAAATTTTTGTTTTTTCTTAAAATTTGTTGATTTTTGTAAATATTAATACAAATAAACGATTTTCTGAAAGTTTCATGAAGATCAAAACAATTGATATTTTTACCCTACATTGGACCTTAACATGTTCTCTTAAGCGACGACAATTGACTCAAAATTTCAAAAAAAAAAAAAAAAAAAATTTTTTTTTTTTCTTAAAATTTGTTGATTTTTGTAAATATTAATACAAATAAACGATTTTCTGAAAGTTTCATGAAGATCAAAACAATTGATATTTTTACCCTACATTGGATCTTAACATGTTCTCTTAAGCGACGACAATTGACTCAAAATTTCAAAAAAAAAAAAAATTTTTTGTTTTTTCTTAAAATTTGTTGATTTTTGTAAATATTAATACAAATAAACGATTTTCTGAAAGTTTCATGAAGATCAAAACAATTGATATTTTTTACCCTACATTGGATCTTAACATGTTCTCTTAAGCGACGACAATTGACTCAAAATTAAAAAAAAAAAAAAAATTTTTGTTTTTTCTTAAAATTTGTTGATTTTTGTAAATATTAATACAAATAAACGATTTTCTGAAAGTTTCATGAAGATCAAAACAATTGATATTTTTACCCTACATTGGATCTTAACATGTTCTCTTAAGCGACGACAATTGACTCAAAATTTCAAAAAAAAAAAAAATTTTTGTTTTTTCTTAAAATTTGTTGATTTTTGTAAATATTAATACAAATAAACGATTTTCTGAAAGTTTCATGAAGATCAAAACAATTGATATTTTTTACCCTACATTGGATCTTAACATGTTCTCTTAAGCGACGACAATTGACTCAAAATTTCAAAAAAAAAAAAATTTTTGTTTTTTCTTAAAATTTGTTGATTTTTGTAAATATTAATACAAATAAACGATTTTCTGAAAGTTTCATGAAGATCAAAACAATTGATATTTTTTACCCTACATTGGATCTTAACATGTTCTCTTAAGCGACGACAATTGACTCAAAATTTCAAAAAAAAAAAAAAATTTTTGTTTTTTTCTTAAAATTTGTTGATTTTTGTAAATATTAATACAAATAAACGATTTTCTGAAAGTTTCATGAAGATCAAAACAATTGATATTTTTTACCCTACATTGGATCTTAACATGTTCTCTTAAGCGACGACAATTGACTCAAAATTTCAAAAAAAAAAAAATTTTTGTTTTTTCTTAAAATTTGTTGATTTTTGTAAATATTAATACAAATAAACGATTTTCTGAAAGTTTCATGAAGATCAAAACAATTGATATTTTTACCCTACATTGGATCTTAACATGTTCTCTTAAGCGACGACAATTGACTCAAAATTTCAAAAAAAAAAAAAAAATTTTTGTTTTTTCTTAAAATTTGTTGATTTTTGTAAATATTAATACAAATAAACGATTTTCTGAAAGTTTCATGAAGATCAAAACAATTGATATTTTTACCCTACATTGGATCTTAACATGTTCTCTTAAGCGACGACAATTGACTCAAAATTTAAAAAAAAAAAAAAATTTTTGTTTTTTCTTAAAATTTGTTGATTTTTGTAAATATTAATACAAATAAACGATTTTCTGAAAGTTTCATGAAGATCAAAACAATTGATATTTTTTACCCTACATTGGATCTTAACATGTTCTCTTAAGCGACGACAATTGACTCAAAATTTCAAAAAAAAAAAAATTTTTGTTTTTTCTTAAAATTTGTTGATTTTTGTAAATATTAATACAAATAAACGATTTTCTGAAAGTTTCATGAAGATCAAAACAATTGATATTTTTACCCTACATTGGATCTTAACATGTTCTCTTAAGCGACGACAATTGACTCAAAATTTAAAAAAAAAAAAAAAATTTTTTTTTTTTCTTAAAATTTGTTGATTTTTGTAAATATTAATACAAATAAACGATTTTCTGAAAGTTTCATGAAGATCAAAACAATTGATATTTTTACCCTACATTGGATCTTAACATGTTCTCTTAAGCGACGACAATTGACTCAAAATTTCAAAAAAAAAAAAAATTTTTGTTTTTTCTTAAAATTTGTTGATTTTTGTAAATATTAATACAAATAAACGATTTTCTGAAAGTTTCATGAAGATCAAAACAATTGATATTTTTACCCTACATTGGATCTTAACATGTTCTCTTAAGCGACGACAATTGACTCAAAATTTCAAAAAAAAAAAAATTTTTGTTTTTTCTTAAAATTTGTTGATTTTTGTAAATATTAATACAAATAAACGATTTTCTGAAAGTTTCATGAAGATCAAAACAATTGATATTTTTTACCCTACATTGGATCTTAACATGTTCTCTTAAGCGACGACAATTGACTCAAAATTTCAAAAAAAAAAAAATTTTTGTTTTTTCTTAAAATTTGTTGATTTTTGTAAATATTAATACAAATAAACGATTTTCTGAAAGTTTCATGAAGATCAAAACAATTGATATTTTTACCCTACATTGGATCTTAACATGTTCTCTTAAGCGACGACAATTGACTCAAAATTTCAAAAAAAAAAAAAATTTTTGTTTTTTCTTAAAATTTGTTGATTTTTGTAAATATTAATACAAATAAACGATTTTCTGAAAGTTTCATGAAGATCAAAACAATTGATATTTTTTACCCTACATTGGATCTTAAATGTTTTTAACGACAATTGACTCAAAATTTCAAAAAAAAAAAAAATTTTTGTTTTTTCTTAAAATTTGTTGATTTTTGTAAATATTAATACAAATAAACGATTTTCTGAAAGTTTCATGAAGATCAAAACAATTGATATTTTTTACCCTACATTGGATCTTAACATGTTCTCTTAAGCGACGACAATTGACTCAAAATTTCAAAAAAAAAAAAAAATTTTTGTTTTTTCTTAAAATTTGTTGATTTTTGTAAATATTAATACAAATAAACGATTTTCTGAAAGTTTCATGAAGATCAAAACAATTGATATTTTTTACCCTACATTGGATCTTAACATGTTCTCTTAAGCGACGACAATTGACTCAAAATTTCAAAAAAAAAAAAAAATTTTTGTTTTTTCTTAAAATTTGTTGATTTTTGTAAATATTAATACAAATAAACGATTTTCTGAAAGTTTCATGAAGATCAAAACAATTGATATTTTTTACCCTACATTGGATCTTAACATGTTCTCTTAAGCGACGACAATTGACTCAAAATTTATAAAAAAAAAAAAATTTTTGTTTTTTTCTTAAAATTTGTTGATTTTTGTAAATATTAATACAAATAAACGATTTTCTGAAAGTTTCATGAAGATCAAAACAATTGATATTTTTACCCTACATTGGATCTTAACATGTTCTCTTAAGCGACGACAATTGACTCAAAATTTCAAAAAAAAAAAAAAATTTTTGTTTTTTCTTAAAATTTGTTGATTTTTGTAAATATTAATACAAATAAACGATTTTCTGAAAGTTTCATGAAGATCAAAACAATTGATATTTTTTACCCTACATTGGATCTTAACATGTTCTCTTAAGCGACGACAATTGACTCAAAATTTCAAAAAAAAAAAAAAATTTTTGTTTTTTCTTAAAATTTGTTGATTTTTGTAAATATTAATACAAATAAACGATTTTCTGAAAGTTTCATGAAGATCAAAACAATTGATATTTTTACCCTACATTGGATCTTAACATGTTCTCTTAAGCGACGACAATTGACTCAAAATTAAAAAAAAAAAAAAATTTTTGTTTTTTTCTTAAAATTTGTTGATTTTTGTAAATATTAATACAAATAAACGATTTTCTGAAAGTTTCATGAAGATCAAAACAATTGATATTTTTTACCCTACATTGGATCTTAACATGACTCAAAATTTCAAAAAAAAAAAAAAATTTTTGTTTTTTCTTAAAATTTGTTGATTTTTGTAAATATTAATACAAATAAACGATTTTCTGAAAGTTTCATGAAGATCAAAACAATTGATATTTTTACCCTACATTGGATCTTAACATGTTCTCTTAAGCGACGACAATTGACTCAAATTATTTCAAAAAAAAAATTTTTGTTTTTTCTTAAAATTTGTTGATTTTTGTAAATATTAATACAAATAAACGATTTTCTGAAAGTTTCATGAAGATCAAAACAATTGATATTTTTACCCTACATTGGATCTTAACATGTTCTCTTAAGCGACGACAATTGACTCAAAATTTCAAAAAAAAAAAAAAATTTTTGTTTTTTCTTAAAATTTGTTGATTTTTGTAAATATTAATACAAATAAACGATTTTCTGAAAGTTTCATGAAGATCAAAACAATTGATATTTTTACCCTACATTGGATCTTAACATGTTCTCTTAAGCGACGACAATTGACTCAAAATTTCAAAAAAAAAAAAAATTTTTGTTTTTTCTTAAAATTTGTTGATTTTTGTAAATATTAATACAAATAAACGATTTTCTGAAAGTTTCATGAAGATCAAAACAATTGATATTTTTACCCTACATTGGATCTTAACATGTTCTCTTAAGCGACGACAATTGACTCAAAATTTCAAAAAAAAAAATTTTTTTTTTTTTCTTAAAATTTGTTGATTTTTGTAAATATTAATACAAATAAACGATTTTCTGAAAGTTTCATGAAGATCAAAACAATTGATATTTTTACCCTACATTGGATCTTAACATGTTCTCTTAAGCGACGACAATTGACTCAAAATTTCAAAAAAAAAAAAATTTTTGTTTTTTCTTAAAATTTGTTGATTTTTGTAAATATTAATACAAATAAACGATTTTCTGAAAGTTTCATGAAGATCAAAACAATTGATATTTTTACCCTACATTGGATCTTAACATGTTCTCTTAAGCGACGACAATTGACTCAAAATTTCAAAAAAAAAAAATTTTTGTTTTTTCTTAAAATTTGTTGATTTTTGTAAATATTAATACAAATAAACGATTTTCTGAAAGTTTCATGAAGATCAAAACAATTGATATTTTTACCCTACATTGGATCTTAACATGTTCTCTTAAGCGACGACAATTGACTCAAAATTTCAAAAAAAAAAAAAAAAAATTTTTTTTTTTTCTTAAAATTTGTTGATTTTTGTAAATATTAATACAAATAAACGATTTTCTGAAAGTTTCATGAAGATCAAAACAATTGATATTTTTACCCTACATTGGATCTTAACATGTTCTCTTAAGCGACGACAATTGACTCAAAATTTCAAAAAAAAAAAAATTTTTGTTTTTTCTTAAAATTTGTTGATTTTTGTAAATATTAATACAAATAAACGATTTTCTGAAAGTTTCATGAAGATCAAAACAATTGATATTTTTACCCTACATTGGATCTTAACATGTTCTCTTAAGCGACGACAATTGACTCAAAATTTCAAAAAAAAAAAAAATTTTTGTTTTTTCTTAAAATTTGTTGATTTTTGTAAATATTAATACAAATAAACGATTTTCTGAAAGTTTCATGAAGATCAAAACAATTGATATTTTTACCCTACATTGGATCTTAACATGTTCTCTTAAGCGACGACAATTGACTCAAAATTTCAAAAAAAAAAAAAAATTTTTGTTTTTTCTTAAAATTTGTTGATTTTTGTAAATATTAATACAAATAAACGATTTTCTGAAAGTTTCATGAAGATCAAAACAATTGATATTTTTACCCTACATTGGATCTTAACATGTTCTCTTAAGCGACGACAATTGACTCAAAATTTCAAAAAAAAAAAAATTTTTGTTTTTTCTTAAAATTTGTTGATTTTTGTAAATATTAATACAAATAAACGATTTTCTGAAAGTTTCATGAAGATCAAAACAATTGATATTTTTTACCCTACATTGGATCTTAACATGTACTCAAAAGCGACGACAAAAAAAAAAAAAATTTTTTTTTTTCTTAAAATTTGTTGATTTTTGTAAATATTAATACAAATAAACGATTTTCTGAAAGTTTCATGAAGATCAAAACAATTGATATTTTTACCCTACATTGGATCTTAACATGTTCTCTTAAGCGACGACAATTGACTCAAAATTTCAAAAAAAAAAAAAATTTTTGTTTTTTCTTAAAATTTGTTGATTTTTGTAAATATTAATACAAATAAACGATTTTCTGAAAGTTTCATGAAGATCAAAACAATTGATATTTTTTACCCTACATTGGATCTTAACATGTTCTCTTAAGCGACGACAATTGACTCAAAATTTCAAAAAAAAAAAAAAATTTTTGTTTTTTTCTTAAAATTTGTTGATTTTTGTAAATATTAATACAAATAAACGATTTTCTGAAAGTTTCATGAAGATCAAAACAATTGATATTTTTTACCCTACATTGGATCTTAACATGTTCTCTTAAGCGACGACAATTGACTCAAAATTTCAAAAAAAAAAAATTTTTTTTTTTTTCTTAAAATTTGTTGATTTTTGTAAATATTAATACAAATAAACGATTTTCTGAAAGTTTCATGAAGATCAAAACAATTGATATTTTTACCCTACATTGGATCTTAACATGTTCTCTTAAGCGACGACAATTGACTCAAAATTTCAAAAAAAAAAAAATTTTTGTTTTTTCTTAAAATTTGTTGATTTTTGTAAATATTAATACAAATAAACGATTTTCTGAAAGTTTCATGAAGATCAAAACAATTGATATTTTTACCCTACATTGGATCTTAACATGTTCTCTTAAGCGACGACAATTGACTCAAAATTTCAAAAAAAAAAAAAATTTTTGTTTTTTCTTAAAATTTGTTGATTTTTGTAAATATTAATACAAATAAACGATTTTCTGAAAGTTTCATGAAGATCAAAACAATTGATATTTTTTACCCTACATTGGATCTTAACATGTTCTCTTAAGCGACGACAATTGACTCAAAATTTCAAAAAAAAAAAAAATTTTTGTTTTTTCTTAAAATTTGTTGATTTTTGTAAATATTAATACAAATAAACGATTTTCTGAAAGTTTCATGAAGATCAAAACAATTGATATTTTTACCCTACATTGGATCTTAACATGTTCTCTTAAGCGACGACAATTGACTCAAAATTTCAAAAAAAAAAAAAAAATTTTTGTTTTTTCTTAAAATTTGTTGATTTTTGTAAATATTAATACAAATAAACGATTTTCTGAAAGTTTCATGAAGATCAAAACAATTGATATTTTTACCCTACATTGGATCTTAACATGTTCTCTTAAGCGACGACAATTGACTCAAAATTTCAAAAAAAAAAAAATTTTTTTTTTTCTTAAAATTTGTTGATTTTTGTAAATATTAATACAAATAAACGATTTTCTGAAAGTTTCATGAAGATCAAAACAATTGATATTTTTTACCCTACATTGGATCTTAACATGTTCTCTTAAGCTTACGACAATTGACTCAAAATTTCAAAAAAAAAAAAAAATTTTTGTTTTTTTCTTAAAATTTGTTGATTTTTGTAAATATTAATACAAATAAACGATTTTCTGAAAGTTTCATGAAGATCAAAACAATTGATATTTTTACCCTACATTGGATCTTAACATGTTCTCTTAAGCGACGACAATTGACTCAAAATTTCAAAAAAAAAAAAAAATTTTTGTTTTTTCTTAAAATTTGTTGATTTTTGTAAATATTAATACAAATAAACGATTTTCTGAAAGTTTCATGAAGATCAAAACAATTGATATTTTTACCCTACATTGGATCTTAACATGTTCTCTTAAGCGACGACAATTGACTCAAAATTTCAAAAAAAAAAAATTTTTTTGTTTTTCTTAAAATTTGTTGATTTTTGTAAATATTAATACAAATAAACGATTTTCTGAAAGTTTCATGAAGATCAAAACAATTGATATTTTTACCCTACATTGGATCTTAACATGTTCTCTTAAGCGACGACAATTGACTCAAAATTAAAAAAAAAAAAAATTTTTGTTTTTTCTTAAAATTTGTTGATTTTTGTAAATATTAATACAAATAAACGATTTTCTGAAAGTTTCATGAAGATCAAAACAATTGATATTTTTACCCTACATTGGATCTTAACATGTTCTCTTAAGCGACGACAATTGACTCAAAATTTCAAAAAAAAAAAAAATTTTTTTTTTTTCTTAAAATTTGTTGATTTTTGTAAATATTAATACAAATAAACGATTTTCTGAAAGTTTCATGAAGATCAAAACAATTGATATTTTTACCCTACATTGGATCTTAACATGTTCTCTTAAGCGACGACAATTGACTCAAAATTTCAAAAAAAAAAAATTTTTGTTTTTTCTTAAAATTTGTTGATTTTTGTAAATATTAATACAAATAAACGATTTTCTGAAAGTTTCATGAAGATCAAAACAATTGATATTTTTTACCCTACATTGGATCTTAACATGTTCTCTTAAGCGACGACAATTGACTCAAAATTTCAAAAAAAAAAAAAAATTTTTGTTTTTTCTTAAAATTTGTTGATTTTTGTAAATATTAATACAAATAAACGATTTTCTGAAAGTTTCATGAAGATCAAAACAATTGATATTTTTACCCTACATTGGATCTTAACATGTTCTCTTAAGCGACGACAATTGACTCAAAATTTCAAAAAAAAAAAAAAATTTTTGTTTTTTCTTAAAATTTGTTGATTTTTGTAAATATTAATACAAATAAACGATTTTCTGAAAGTTTCATGAAGATCAAAACAATTGATATTTTTACCCTACATTGGATCTTAACATGTTCTCTTAAGCGACGACAATTGACTCAAAATTTCAAAAAAAAAAAAATTTTTGTTTTTTCTTAAAATTTGTTGATTTTTGTAAATATTAATACAAATAAACGATTTTCTGAAAGTTTCATGAAGATCAAAACAATTGATATTTTTACCCTACATTGGATCTTAACATGTTCTCTTAAGCGACGACAATTGACTCAAAATTTCAAAAAAAAAAAAAAATTTTTGTTTTTTCTTAAAATTTGTTGATTTTTGTAAATATTAATACAAATAAACGATTTTCTGAAAGTTTCATGAAGATCAAAACAATTGATATTTTTACCCTACATTGGATCTTAACATGTTCTCTTATGCGACGACAATTGACTCAAAATTTCAAAAAAAAAAAATTTTTTTTTTTTTCTTAAAATTTGTTGATTTTTGTAAATATTAATACAAATAAACGATTTTCTGAAAGTTTCATGAAGATCAAAACAATTGATATTTTTACCCTACATTGGATCTTAACATGTTCTCTTAAGCGACGACAATTGACTCAAAATTTCAAAAAAAAAAAAAAATTTTTGTTTTTTTCTTAAAATTTGTTGATTTTTGTAAATATTAATACAAATAAACGATTTTCTGAAAGTTTCATGAAGATCAAAACAATTGATATTTTTTACCCTACATTGGATCTTAACATGACTCAAAATTTCAAAAAAAAAAAAAATTTTTGTTTTTTCTTAAAATTTGTTGATTTTTGTAAATATTAATACAAATAAACGATTTTCTGAAAGTTTCATGAAGATCAAAACAATTGATATTTTTACCCTACATTGGATCTTAACATGTTCTCTTAAGCGACGACAATTGACTCAAAATTTCAAAAAAAAAAAAATTTTTTTTTTTTCTTAAAATTTGTTGATTTTTGTAAATATTAATACAAATAAACGATTTTCTGAAAGTTTCATGAAGATCAAAACAATTGATATTTTTTACCCTACATTGGATCTTAACATGTTTTTAAGGACAATTGACTCAAAATTTCAAAAAAAAAAAAATTTTTTTGTTTTTCTTAAAATTTGTTGATTTTTGTAAATATTAATACAAATAAACGATTTTCTGAAAGTTTCATGAAGATCAAAACAATTGATATTTTTACCCTACATTGGATCTTAACATGTTCTCTTAAGCGACGACAATTGACTCAAAATTTCAAAAAAAAAAAATTTTTTTTTTTCTTAAAATTTGTTGATTTTTGTAAATATTAATACAAATAAACGATTTTCTGAAAGTTTCATGAAGATCAAAACAATTGATATTTTTACCCTACATTGGATCTTAACATGTTCTCTTAAGCGACGACAATTGACTCAAAATTTCAAAAAAAAAAAAATTTTTGTTTTTTCTTAAAATTTGTTGATTTTTGTAAATATTAATACAAATAAACGATTTTCTGAAAGTTTCATGAAGATCAAAACAATTGATATTTTTACCCTACATTGGATCTTAACATGTTCTCTTAAGCGACGACAATTGACTCAAAATTTCAAAAAAAAAAAAATTTTTGTTTTTTCTTAAAATTTGTTGATTTTTGTAAATATTAATACAAATAAACGATTTTCTGAAAGTTTCATGAAGATCAAAACAATTGATATTTTTACCCTACATTGGATCTTAACATGTTCTCTTAAGCGACGACAATTGACTCAAAATTTCAAAAAAAAAAAATTTTTTTTTTTCTTAAAATTTGTTGATTTTTGTAAATATTAATACAAATAAACGATTTTCTGAAAGTTTCATGAAGATCAAAACAATTGATATTTTTACCCTACATTGGATCTTAACATGTTCTCTTAAGCGACGACAATTGACTCAAAATTTCAAAAAAAAAAAAAAATTTTTGTTTTTTCTTAAAATTTGTTGATTTTTGTAAATATTAATACAAATAAACGATTTTCTGAAAGTTTCATGAAGATCAAAACAATTGATATTTTTACCCTACATTGGATCTTAACATGTTCTCTTAAGCGACGACAATTGACTCAAAATTTCAAAAAAAAAAAAAATTTTTGTTTTTTCTTAAAATTTGTTGATTTTTGTAAATATTAATACAAATAAACGATTTTCTGAAAGTTTCATGAAGATCAAAACAATTGATATTTTTACCCTACATTGGATCTTAACATGTTCTCTTAAGCGACGACAATTGACTCAAAATTTCAAAAAAAAAAAAAATTTTTGTTTTTTTCTTAAAATTTGTTGATTTTTGTAAATATTAATACAAATAAACGATTTTCTGAAAGTTTCATGAAGATCAAAACAATTGATATTTTTACCCTACATTGGATCTTAACATGTTCTCTTAAGCGACGACAATTGACTCAAAATTTCAAAAAAAAAAAATTTTTTTTTTTTCTTAAAATTTGTTGATTTTTGTAAATATTAATACAAATAAACGATTTTCTGAAAGTTTCATGAAGATCAAAACAATTGATATTTTTACCCTACATTGGATCTTAACATGTTCTCTTAAGCGACGACAATTGACTCAAAATTTCAAAAAAAAAAAAAAATTTTTGTTTTTTCTTAAAATTTGTTGATTTTTGTAAATATTAATACAAATAAACGATTTTCTGAAAGTTTCATGAAGATCAAAACAATTGATATTTTTACCCTACATTGGATCTTAACATGTTCTCTTAAGCGACGACAATTGACTCAAAATTTCAAAAAAAAAAAAATTTTTGTTTTTTTCTTAAAATTTGTTGATTTTTGTAAATATTAATACAAATAAACGATTTTCTGAAAGTTTCATGAAGATCAAAACAATTGATATTTTTTACCCTACATTGGATCTTAACATGACTCAAAATTTCAAAAAAAAAAAAAATTTTTTTTTTTTCTTAAAATTTGTTGATTTTTGTAAATATTAATACAAATAAACGATTTTCTGAAAGTTTCATGAAGATCAAAACAATTGATATTTTTACCCTACATTGGATCTTAACATGTTCTCTTAAGCGACGACAATTGACTCAAAATTTCAAAAAAAAAAAAATTTTTGTTTTTTCTTAAAATTTGTTGATTTTTGTAAATATTAATACAAATAAACGATTTTCTGAAAGTTTCATGAAGATCAAAACAATTGATATTTTTACCCTACATTGGATCTTAACATGTTCTCTTAAGCGACGACAATTGACTCAAAATTTCAAAAAAAAAAAAAAATTTTTTTGTTTTTCTTAAAATTTGTTGATTTTTGTAAATATTAATACAAATAAACGATTTTCTGAAAGTTTCATGAAGATCAAAACAATTGATATTTTTTACCCTACATTGGATCTTAACATGTTCTCTTAAGCGACGACAATTGACTCAAAATTTAAAAAAAAAAAATTTTTGTTTTTTCTTAAAATTTGTTGATTTTTGTAAATATTAATACAAATAAACGATTTTCTGAAAGTTTCATGAAGATCAAAACAATTGATATTTTTACCCTACATTGGATCTTAACATGTTCTCTTAAGCGACGACAATTGACTCAAAATTTCAAAAAAAAAAAAATTTTTTTTTTTTCTTAAAATTTGTTGATTTTTGTAAATATTAATACAAATAAACGATTTTCTGAAAGTTTCATGAAGATCAAAACAATTGATATTTTTTACCCTACATTGGATCTTAACATGTTCTCTTAAGCGACAATTGACTCAAAATTTCAAAAAAAAAAAAATTTTTTGTTTTTCTTAAAATTTGTTGATTTTTGTAAATATTAATACAAATAAACGATTTTCTGAAAGTTTCATGAAGATCAAAACAATTGATATTTTTACCCTACATTGGATCTTAACATTGGACGACAAAATTTCAAAAAAAAAAAAATTTTTGTTTTTTTCTTAAAATTTGTTGATTTTTGTAAATATTAATACAAATAAACGATTTTCTGAAAGTTTCATGAAGATCAAAACAATTGATATTTTTACCCTACATTGGATCTTAACATGTTCTCTTAAGCGACGACAATTGACTCAAAATTTCAAAAAAAAAAAAAAATTTTTGTTTTTTCTTAAAATTTGTTGATTTTTGTAAATATTAATACAAATAAACGATTTTCTGAAAGTTTCATGAAGATCAAAACAATTGATATTTTTTACCCTACATTGGATCTTAACATGTACTCAAAAGCGACGACAATTGACAAAAAAAAAAAAATTTTTGTTTTTTCTTAAAATTTGTTGATTTTTGTAAATATTAATACAAATAAACGATTTTCTGAAAGTTTCATGAAGATCAAAACAATTGATATTTTTTACCCTACATTGGATCTTAACATGACTCAAAATTTCAAAAAAAAAAAAAATTTTTGTTTTTCTTAAAATTTGTTGATTTTTGTAAATATTAATACAAATAAACGATTTTCTGAAAGTTTCATGAAGATCAAAACAATTGATATTTTTTACCCTACATTGGATTTTCTTAAGCTGACGCACAATTGACTCAAAATTTAAAAAAAATTTTTTTTTTTTTTCTTAAAATTTGTTGATTTTTGTAAATATTAATACAAATAAACGATTTTCTGAAAGTTTCATGAAGATCAAAACAATTGATATTTTTACCCTACATTGGATCTTAACATGTTCTCTTAAGCGACGACAATTGACTCAAAATTTCAAAAAAAAAAAAATTTTTTTTTTTTCTTAAAATTTGTTGATTTTTGTAAATATTAATACAAATAAACGATTTTCTGAAAGTTTCATGAAGATCAAAACAATTGATATTTTTTACCCTACATTGGATCTTAACATGTTCTCTTAAGCGACGACAATTGACTCAAAATTTCAAAAAAAAAAAAAAATTTTTGTTTTTTCTTAAAATTTGTTGATTTTTGTAAATATTAATACAAATAAACGATTTTCTGAAAGTTTCATGAAGATCAAAACAATTGATATTTTTACCCTACATTGGATCTTAACATGTTCTCTTAAGCGACGACAATTGACTCAAAATTAAAAAAAAAAAAAATTTTTGTTTTTTCTTAAAATTTGTTGATTTTTGTAAATATTAATACAAATAAACGATTTTCTGAAAGTTTCATGAAGATCAAAACAATTGATATTTTTACCCTACATTGGATCTTAACATGTTCTCTTAAGCGACGACAATTGACTCAAAATTTCAAAAAAAAAAAAATTTTTTTTTTTTTCTTAAAATTTGTTGATTTTTGTAAATATTAATACAAATAAACGATTTTCTGAAAGTTTCATGAAGATCAAAACAATTGATATTTTTTACCCTACATTGGATCTTAACATGACTCAAAATTTCAAAAAAAAAAAAAATTTTTTTTTTTTCTTAAAATTTGTTGATTTTTGTAAATATTAATACAAATAAACGATTTTCTGAAAGTTTCATGAAGATCAAAACAATTGATATTTTTACCCTACATTGGATCTTAACATGTTCTCTTAAGCGACGACAATTGACTCAAAATTTCAAAAAAAAAAAAAATTTTTGTTTTTCTTAAAATTTGTTGATTTTTGTAAATATTAATACAAATAAACGATTTTCTGAAAGTTTCATGAAGATCAAAACAATTGATATTTTTTACCCTACATTGGATCTTAACATGACTCAAAATTTCAAAAAAAAAAAAAAAAATTTTTGTTTTTTTCTTAAAATTTGTTGATTTTTGTAAATATTAATACAAATAAACGATTTTCTGAAAGTTTCATGAAGATCAAAACAATTGATATTTTTACCCTACATTGGATCTTAACATGTTCTCTTAAGCGACGACAATTGACTCAAAATTTCAAAAAAAAAAAAATTTTTGTTTTTTCTTAAAATTTGTTGATTTTTGTAAATATTAATACAAATAAACGATTTTCTGAAAGTTTCATGAAGATCAAAACAATTGATATTTTTTACCCTACATTGGATCTTAACATGACTCAAAATTTCAAAATTTCAAAAAAAAAAAATTTTTTTTTTTCTTAAAATTTGTTGATTTTTGTAAATATTAATACAAATAAACGATTTTCTGAAAGTTTCATGAAGATCAAAACAATTGATATTTTTACCCTACATTGGATCTTAACATGTTCTCTTAAGCGACGACAATTGACTCAAAATTTCAAAAAAAAAAAAAAAATTTTTGTTTTTTCTTAAAATTTGTTGATTTTTGTAAATATTAATACAAATAAACGATTTTCTGAAAGTTTCATGAAGATCAAAACAATTGATATTTTTTACCCTACATTGGATCTTAACATGTTCACTTGCGAAAATTTCAAAAAAAAAAAAAATTTTTGTTTTTTCTTAAAATTTGTTGATTTTTGTAAATATTAATACAAATAAACGATTTTCTGAAAGTTTCATGAAGATCAAAACAATTGATATTTTTACCCTCTTGGTCTTAACATGTGCTCTTAAGCGACGACAATTGACTCAAAATTTCAAAAAAAAAAAAATTTTTTTTTTTTCTTAAAATTTGTTGATTTTTGTAAATATTAATACAAATAAACGATTTTCTGAAAGTTTCATGAAGATCAAAACAATTGATATTTTTTACCCTACATTGGATCTTAACATGTTCTCTTAAGCGACGACAATTGACTCAAAATTCTCAAAAAAAAAAAAAAAATTTTTGTTTTTTCTTAAAATTTGTTGATTTTTGTAAATATTAATACAAATAAACGATTTTCTGAAAGTTTCATGAAGATCAAAACAATTGATATTTTTTCCCTACATTAGATTTTAAAAAAATACAAAAATAAAAAAAAAAAAAAAAAAAAAAAAAAAATTTTTTTTTTCTTAAAATTTGTTGATTTTTGTAAATATTAATACAAATAAACGATTTTCTGAAAGTTTCATGAAGATCAAAACAATTGATATTTTTACCCTACATTGGATCTTAACATGACTCAAAATTTCAAAAAAAAAAAAAATTTTTTGTTTTTTCTTAAAATTTGTTGATTTTTGTAAATATTAATACAAATAAACGATTTTCTGAAAGTTTCATGAAGATCAAAACAATTGATATTTTTACCCTACATTGGATCTTAACATGTTCTCTTAAGCGACGACAATTGACTCAAAATTTCAAAAAAAAAAAAATTTTTGTTTTTTCTTAAAATTTGTTGATTTTTGTAAATATTAATACAAATAAACGATTTTCTGAAAGTTTCATGAAGATCAAAACAATTGATATTTTTACCCTACATTGGATCTTAACATGTTCTCTTAAGCGACGACAATTGACTCAAAATTTCAAAAAAAAAAAAAATTTTTGTTTTTTCTTAAAATTTGTTGATTTTTGTAAATATTAATACAAATAAACGATTTTCTGAAAGTTTCATGAAGATCAAAACAATTGATATTTTTTACCCTACATTGGATCTTAACATGTTCTCTTAAGCGACGACAATTGACTCAAAATTTCAAAAAAAAAAAAAAATTTTTGTTTTTTCTTAAAATTTGTTGATTTTTGTAAATATTAATACAAATAAACGATTTTCTGAAAGTTTCATGAAGATCAAAACAATTGATATTTTTACCCTACATTGGATCTTAACATGTTCTCTTAAGCGACGACAATTGACTCAAAATTTCAAAAAAAAAAAAAAATTTTTGTTTTTTCTTAAAATTTGTTGATTTTTGTAAATATTAATACAAATAAACGATTTTCTGAAAGTTTCATGAAGATCAAAACAATTGATATTTTTACCCTACATTGGATCTTAACATGTTCTCTTAAGCGACGACAATTGACTCAAAATTTCAAAAAAAAAAAATTTTTGTTTTTTCTTAAAATTTGTTGATTTTTGTAAATATTAATACAAATAAACGATTTTCTGAAAGTTTCATGAAGATCAAAACAATTGATATTTTTACCCTACATTGGATCTTAACATGTTCTCTTAAGCGACGACAATTGACTCAAAATTTCAAAAAAAAAAAAAAATTTTTTGTTTTTTCTTAAAATTTGTTGATTTTTGTAAATATTAATACAAATAAACGATTTTCTGAAAGTTTCATGAAGATCAAAACAATTGATATTTTTACCCTACATTGGATCTTAACATGTTCTCTTAAGCGACGACAATTGACT